>JANUWF010001425.1:2787500-3387500 GCA_026120185.1 Voacanga thouarsii
TTATAACCAAATTTGAAAGTAATCAGAATTTGAATTTTGAGGGAG
Organism: Voacanga thouarsii; assembly: GCA_026120185.1. Classification (NCBI taxonomy): domain Eukaryota; kingdom Viridiplantae; phylum Streptophyta; class Magnoliopsida; order Gentianales; family Apocynaceae; genus Voacanga; species Voacanga thouarsii. Next base: position 2,787,546 of record JANUWF010001425.1, read on the forward strand.
GTTGAATATAATAGAACTGTCGTAAATAATGTATTTTTTACGACGACCAAAAAACTGTCATAAATAACAAGACTGTTGTATATATCTTTGCATTTACGACGGCATCCAAACCATTTATATATTAACCTTTTATGACAGACACTAGCGAGACTATTGTAAATGCTCTATTTTTTGAGACAGCCACAAAACTGTCATAAATAAATGCAAGACCGTCATATATAATAACCTCTTACGACAGGCCACCACGTTTACTATAATATATATGATGGTTTGCCACAAATACTAGATTAAATACGACGGCCCGAAAACTATCATTTTTAATTGTTATATACGACGGTGTGCGTATATAACCACCATTTGTGACAGCTATAAGACCGTCGTAAATACTAGTGTTGTATATAGAACTTTTTTTTTTTTTTTTTTTTGCAATGTAACTGCTTCTTCTAGTGTTTTTATTTATGGAATTAAATCCTTCTCAATCACTACATTGAACGCAACATTGCTTAATTAACCAAAATCATCTCTTTTGTCAAAACTAAACTTAGCAAGATAATCCAGTTCATCATCATCATCATCATTATTCAAAGTGGTATTTTAAGACTTGTTTTTCAACGTTTTCTTCAAATTTCTACACGTAGCTCAAATATGGCCAATTCTACCACATTTATGACATTTTGGTCCTTTTGATGAATTCTTAGTGTTTATGAATTTTTGCTCTGTGTTAGCCTTCTATTGAACTTCAGTTTTTTTTTTTTTTTTTTGTTGAATGATCAACCAAATGTTTTATTTATTTGTTTGCATTTTATCAGTATTTTGTTGAATCTTCTTGTCAACAAACCTATTTCATCATTTGAATCTTTGTTTTCATCAGACTTTTCTTTAGATTTCAATGTAGTGCCTTTATCTTGGGATTTTGATTGCGATTAAAGTTTCATCTCATAAGTTTACAAGGAACATATTGGCTCATCTAATTACATTGTTGATACATCCCTGCATTCTTCAATGGCAACAATTTTTGCACGAAATTTTGGTGGTAAAGATCTCAATATTTTCTGGATCAACTTTTCTTTAGAATATTATTTTCAAGTTGACAAGCTTGATTGGCAATGTCTCTTAGTTTGTTACAAAAAATGGCAATAGTCTCATGTTCACCCATCCTTAGTTCCTCGAACTGGATTGTCAACATCTGCAATTTTGACATCCAAACAGCATTTGTTCCCTCAAATACTATTTGCAATTTGTCCCATGCATCATTGGCAGCACGACAAGTTAAGATCAATTGGAATTCCTCAAGCCCAACAATAGTAAAAATTATTTTTAATGCTTTAGCATTAACATTATCAAGATGATACTCTTCTTCTGTCCACTCTTCGATTGGTTTCAATATTGCTTCCACTAGAACTAGTGCCTGCCTTAGCCAGAGGTTTCTACCCTTTTAGAATAGCTTTTTAGGTTAGCAACATCCAGAGTTTAGATCTATTAAAGTTTAACAATAGTTACAAGGATAACATTTATCTCAAATCACCAAGTGATCCTAATAGACTCTAATAGAATACAACACAGTGCTTTTATTGTCAAACTTATAGAAGACTATTATTGAATCCAACTATCATGATTGATCTCCTATCAATCATTATTGCAGCAACTCAAGGAATCTTCATTTAACGCTTAAAACCTTTCTACCAAAAAGGTAATTGCACAGAAGAAGTATTCAATTCAAACTCTATTAAGAAGATAAGCAAGATAGAAGCAAATAATTTGACTTGTTGACGCACACGCTAACCGTTAGTAACAGAGAGCTTCATCAACTGTATGTGCATCAGATCACTCAAAGTATAAATATGAATTACTCACTCTATCTTTTGCTTGACTCTCTAAAGAATGATCTCCCAAAAATTTGCCTCTTGCCTCTTGCTTCTATGTCTTTTATACTTGCGATAAAGTTATTATTTCATCATCAAATTAGGAGATTGACAAAATGTTTTCTCCATCAGGTTTCTAAAAATATTGCAGCCCCACTTTTATTTGAATTCATCTTTCCCTGTGTAAGACTTTCATTAGATTCTCTTCTAATATACTCCCAAAATTTGTTGAAATTCTTCTAGACTTCGGTTTCCTAGTCCTTCAAATTATTCGCGGATCAAACTTTGCAAATATAGCTGTTTTCTAAACCACCTATAGAACTGACTTCAGGTTATCAAGGATTCCTGTTAAAGATGCTTGTCAGTCAACAACACTGAGAATAGTAATCCTAACATAATAGATTTTGAAGTAATGATAATGATGAGGATTGCGGTATTGATAGTATTAGAATTAGAGAATGAGAACGACACTTTTTTATGGATATAAAATATTAATTATTGATTCGTCTCGTAAGGTATTAGAATTAGAGCAGTTTTTCCTCAGCGTGGTCCAATTTTTTTTTTTTTTTTAAATATCTTCAAATAGAGCTATTTGATCAGATTCCCAAACTGAACTAAACGTATTTCGTAAATATGTTCCAAGTAAAACATGACACATTTATTGAACGACACATGTATTTACAAAAAAGAGATTTTGTAGGTAAAAATAATAAGTATAAGATGCATTTAGTAAATATGTTCTAACTACATCACATTTCATAAACGTGTTATAATACAAAAATAATAAATAATAAATAATAAAATATGCGTCCTAGCATTGCAATTTTTTTTTTTTTTTTTGGGTGAAGATAATTGAGCATCTCCTAATACTGGCCATTTGTTTGAAAACAAATGCATATTGAATAACTATACCACATTCAGAAACCTTTTGGATTTTGATTCTAAATTTGGTTAAGTTCGACCCAGGTTTTTTAAAGAGCTAAATAACTATAGCACATTCGTTAAATGCGATGTAATTAAGTATATATGCACAATTTTTTTTTTTTTTTTGCCCTTTAAAAATTCTTTGCAATTAGGTTTTCATCAAAATTTGCTTAATTAGGCATGTGGTAGATACTACTTGTGGTGAGATCTATCTCTAAATTCTTCAATAATTAAAAGATGATTGTGCTTTGACAAATAATATGTACTATAATAGCACCTAAAATTATTTTTATGGGAGGTATAATATCAAGGTTTATTATTGATAGAAATAACATTGGTACTCTGAGAGCAGATATTCCAATTATGGAGATATAATTTTTTATGCATCCTTTGCTTTTTGAATTTTATATATATGTGTGTGTGAGGGAGAGAGATCAATAAGTATACTGAAACTTCTTTTTAATTGTTTTATTAAGGTAACTTTTACTCATGAATAATTAGAGTTACTATAATAATTTATTTTTCACTCTTTTTTCCCATAATGTTAAGATTGTTAAAAATCTTTAAATTATAGCTTGTTGTGAATCTACTTGCCTTTGCATGTACAACAATTTTGAAGTTTGGGGGAGAAGTTTTGTTATTTCTTAAGCCTTCCGTCATGATTTATGGAAGCACATTATGGACTAGAAAATGAACACTTAGTTGGCTACAGAGTGAAATAGGAAGGCATTCTGCCATTTCCAACAAGGGCATTTTAAGTTTTAAAATTTAAATCATATTTTTGTTTAAGCAAGTATATAATTTTGAGGATGGATAATTTTTAAAATCGTCCTCTAAAATATTCAATTATCTCAATCAATTCTTTCAAACATTATTTTATTTAATTTAATCCTTATAAATATGAAAATATATATCAAAGTAAGCCTTCCACCCAAAATTAACAGCCAAAACTTAAAAAGTTAAACAAAATTGGACAAAATAGAAAATATGAAATTACTCTAAGAGTAGCTGTCAAATTCATCCTAAAAATATACAATTATTTCAATCAAATCCCTCAAATATTATTTTACTCAATATAATCTTTATAAACATAAGAAGTGTATCAAAATACTTTACAAGACAAATTTAAAAATAAAAAAAAATGCAAACTCTTACATTTGATTTACTTAGATTTTAAACATATTACTTCTTTTTCTTTATATTCTTTAAAAATATTACTCTTATATTCTTTTTTTTTCTTTTTTAAGCGTACTTTAAATTAATATTAGTTTAATACAGTTTTTAAAAAAATTTCTTATGATACTTTTAAAATAATATGTTTAAAGTTTAGGTAGATCAATTATCAAAGTTGCTAATCTTATATTTCCATCATATTCCTTCCACTACTAGAAAAAAGGGCTAAAATGATGCGAAAAAACATCATTAAAGTGAGCTATAGTGACACTTTTGTGCTATTGACACTTTCAAAGGGCGTCGTGCATACGGCCGTCACAACAGGTTCGGTGACGCTATTTAGTGTCATCACATATTGGCTATTGTGACGGACAAAAGTTTCATAATAAGACTTTTAAGTGATGAAAAATTGTGTCAGTAAACGCTTGTTATTATTACCACACTTTTGGTTCCAATAGGTATGTTTCGGTGACACATTTAGGCGTCAGTAAAAGTAGGTTAATATGACACAGTTATTGGTCACCATAGAATGTTTGGATGACGGAATTGGTAGTCATGAAACGTTGACAAATATGTCACACACATACCGTCACAATAAACCGTTTGGATAACAGTTTTTTGTGTCATGAAATGTTGAAAGCATGACAAAATAAAGCGTCACCATAGGTTGTTTGTATGACGGATTTTTAGTGTCAAGAAACGTTGGAAAGTATGACAAAAAATAAGCGTCACAATAGATTCCGCATCAGAATAAACGGATTAAATATATTACAAAAAATCGTAATAATAAATTAGAATTTATCTAAAATATATATTTTTTGTCCCTATCATATATATATATATATATATATATATTATATTATATATATAACACACAATTATTAAATAGATATAATTAAAAGTCAAAACAATTAAAAGTAGCCCATATTAAAGAGAAAGCCTATAAATTTCAAAATATTCAAAAGTTGTTAAAAAATGAGCATTAAGTATTTAATACAAGCATAAAGCCAAGCAAAAAAACATAGTATCATTAATTTATCTTGTTCCAATCCTAAATGGCTTCGGTACTGGAATACATATTTAATCTGCTTCGCGAATTTTCACCTACAATAATATAGAATGAATTTAGTAACAATATTATAAAACTTTCTCAGAAGAAAAAAAATATTAAATTAATTAATAACGTAAGTGATTAAAGAATTACCAAGTGTCGTGGCCAAGCGATACCTAATCCAATGGAACCTCCAATTCAAAATGTCATCTCTGAAAAATGCATGTTTAAAATGTTTCCACACACCACAAGAGGCCTGGCCATGCTTAGGCTTTACAACCTAAAGGCTTTGATCAAATTGATAATGTTATTTTTATTAGGAGGGAAAAAAGAGTAAATCAAAGGTAGAAGCAAGCAGACACTAGACATGATAGAAATACTAAGGCTGGAATGTCAGAGTGATGACAACTAAAATTGACCTGTGAGGTATTCTTATCCCATTATGTTAAGTTTGATGCAATAAAAAAAGTGGAATACTAGTCTTCCATCAAAAAGAAGTAATAATATGATTGAAACAAAGATTTGTGAGAAGTAAAAAGACCAATCAGATTGTCAGTCATTGTACATAGGGCAACCTGTGGGAAAAGCTTTTTGTAGAGCATCTATAATAAAAACGAGTATGCAAAGACAAACATCAAACTAGTAGAAGAAGAGAGAAACAAGGAGAAGCAAGTAAAAATTCTCCAGCATGTCTAAGAAAAACCTTTAAAAGCATCAGTTATGCAGAATTGCTTCCCAAACATTATGACGAAAATGAAGATTATATCGAAAGTATCCGATAAGACACGCTTCACAGCATTTAGCTTCATAAGAGAATGGAGGAAGATTTTGTTGCCAACTCTATGTAGCATGAGAAAAGACTTTTTATAAGCAGAGTATAGTGTTTGTCAACAAGGGAAAATTCTATGTTATTAATTGGCGACTGGAATGGATAAAATTTTTGAAAGTTTACTAAACTAACTAACATCTTATCATTTTTAAAACTAAATTAGCTATAAATTCCCATTGTTTTTTCCTCCAAATCTTTGTAAACTGGGAAATTTGAAACATTTGAGGGGAAAAATACAACCAAATTCCTTTGAAAAATGAGTGTTTACTTTTGTGAGACAGATACTAAAATATAGATGTGATTTTTTCGAACATCATTAAACAGAAAGAGAATAAATAACGTAGAAGCAGCTTTTTTCAATGAAAAAACTTTGTGATGTGCACTTCATGCAAAATGATGGAGGCCAAAATTCCGATAGTGTACGTAAAAGATTGATTGCTACAGTTGCATAGTAAGTGCTTAAAAAGCTTCCTGCCATCTTTGTACGGTGACATTTAGATTTGTTATTATTTCAACTTAAAGAGCCTTGAAGCATGATAGATAAACAGAAAAGAAATGCAGTCATGTAAAGTAGATTGCTCAATTACTGTCAGCCAATTCCAGGAGCCAAGTTCTGATAACAGAACAAATTTGCAGGTTTTTAATTACCAAATAAACAATAACTTTCTTACATTTTACCTGGTGAACAATAAAACCTTTATGTTTCAAAATCAACCAAGATCTAAACATCCACAATCAAACCAAAATGTAAACTTTTACCTGGTTCCAGTCCTTGAGACATATTCCAACCAAAATCTAAACACCCATAATCAAACAAAGAAGAACGTGAACAAAAAATTGGTAATTGGATGTTAAGGAAACCTGTGTCCCATGACGAAGTAACTCCTTTGCAAATGGCAACATACCCAAAATAATATCTGCACCAGAATTATCCACAAAGATTACAGCCTGCACCACGGATAGGCATGTAAGTGTAGGAAAATAACATTTACAAAAATTAAGACCCATTATAGGGGTACGAAATTAGCAGAATTTCCTATGAATTTACTTTTCTCCATGGTTTCCGGCACCACTTCATTATAAAAGCATCCAGATCGTCAATAACCGAGGGTCGTGGGACTAGGCTTTGACCACTAGTCAGAAATGACCTACCATCCTTGGAAAATAACTCTGCAAGCTGTTAGAAGGACAATACAACCAATTAGTTGCAACTCAACTCACCATTTTGGTCTTAACATTCTCCAGAATATATCCCAGCCTCTTCATCATGATCATTTGCATACTTAGCCTTTTGATGGTTAGTGAATTTGGTTTTAAAAAAATTTAAAAAATGTAAATAAAAAAGAAACAAGAAAAATGGCAAGCAATGTATTCCGCAACTGCTAACTTATCCAATTTGTCGCATGTAATATGTAGAAATTTTGTGAAATTTTTAACAAATTGATATATCTGATTAGTCTTCCAAGCTGCCTTAAATTCTCAATGTGACTAGGGCTATGACAACTAACAACGCTTTGCATTTTGAGTCGACAACAAGTTGTTGCTGCAGATTAATATTGCAAAAGCTATAAATTCACCAACAAAAGAATTGACTACCTAAGCAGAACCAAGATCAAATATATTTCCAGCAAATATTCCTCTAACCAAGTTTTTTGCACACTTGGCATCATCTTCAATAGCATCATTAAGACGAACAACATCCTCAAACAAGGATATTACCTTTGCATTTTCTTCATCCTTGTAATCCAGAATGACTTGTTAATAGCAGTCTATTGGCTTAATTATGAAAAGCCAAAAACAAAAGATAAAAATAACACTATAAAGAAAAACTACTCTTCCAGTTGGACTAAAGGAAGACATACTAAGGCCAGTAAAAAGCTTACACTCACCTTAACCTTTTTAAATATATCCCTGAATCCAAGTTCATGAAGGACGTGCTGCCGAAGCTGACAAAGAAGCTAAAAAGGAAAGGGGATAAAAGGGAGAGAAATTCAGCTAGCTTATTTTACAGCAGCCTTCCGAATAAAATCAGAAATGCATAAGTTGGTGAAATTTGTAATGACTTGTGAGAGAAATAGAGATTTCCATACAATGCAATCAGGGGGCCCTTCATGACTGTCAGGATCTTTCTTGAAATCCTCTAGTATCTTTGCATACCTTTTCAGAGATATAGCAAAAACAAAGAGCATGGTCAGGCTGGGAAATATGATCCATGCATTGTTGGATACAAGAGGAAAGTCTGGGGAAAAGGTCAGTTCGTCATTCAGAGTATTATGAACACGGTTGCTCATTCGCCTATACACCAGGTAAGGAAGACCTTGAGGTGAAAAAGAGTAACCCCCACCCCCACAAAAAAAATAGATAGCAAGAGGACAAAATCATTACCTTTGAGCAAACTTCTTAGCTCTGAGAGGAGCATCTGGAACCGTATCATCGTTCTCTGCCCGTTTCCTGAATTAAAATCAAACCCATGAGGTAAATATAGAAAAAAGTAAATAAATAAGAAACTAGAATTAAGCAGAAGAAGCATTAAAAAAGAAATGATGTTACTGGAAAGAGGGGATGGAGTTAAGGAAGAGGTCGATCCAAGAGAGCATAGTAGGAGTAGGCTTCTTGGGGTTGTCCAAGGGGAATCTATAAGGGATGGTGCAAGCCCTATAATTGGACTCGATCGGCATCATCAGCAACGGAAATGGCACCAAGACCAGTGATACAGAAATGTTATAGACTGTACTTGGAACTACGTTCATGGTCAACCACATTGTTCCCTAGAACACACGTTGACCATGCCTGGAGAAAACATAAATCACATTCCAACAATGGGAGTTAATAACTGAAAGTAACAGAAAGAAAACAGGGTGTGAACTATCCTAGCCAGAAAAGAGTAGTGTACATACTCCCAGGAAACCAAATCTCTCTCAGGCATTTCGTCAAACACCTTGTTCAAACCATCTATACAACCTAGCTCACGATAAATATTCATGATCGAGTTACAAATGCAGCAATCAAAACCCATCCCCAATTTTTAATACAAATCCATGAATCTTTTCACCCTCTTTTGTCGTCCTCAAACCTCCAACTAACTTAAACACAAACGGGTAAGTATAGTTATCAAGCCACAAACCATTTTGCAGAGTATCTATATTTTGATGGAGCAATGATAGTCAGAGAAAAAGAATCCAGCAACAAAAACTAAACAAATTTAATAAAGGAGAAAAGGTTTCCCGTCATTCACCTAATACGTGACTCTTCATTTATATTAAAACACACAGACGCAGAGAAAAACAAAAACAATAACTAGAAACTTGGCGAACGGACCATCACTGAGAAGAAGCATGGACAGAGGGAGTTCGCGTTTGAAGGCATCCATCTCCCTTATTTCGTCTTCTAGTCTCTTCACAGAATCATCAAGCTTCAACAACCTCTCCTAAACGTCATCCGTCGCTGAAACTTCAACAATAAAGGATCTGATCATCATCGGAAAAGAAACCCCTTCAGTAGCTATAGCAGCACCTGTCATCGTCGACGTAGGTATGTAATCCAAGCTTAGTTCCGGTGGAATCGAACCCATAAGGTTAAATATTTTGCAGATCAATCTCTCCTGACTTTGCAAACTAGATCGGATTCTAACATAGGATTAAAAGATGGTGAAATTTGATAGTAAAATTTGATTTGTTCATTAACGAAGAGACATAGGATTTCGACACAGTAAAAGTGTTTGTAATGATGCAATAAAACTACATCGTTTTACATTAAAAATATGTCACATTAATATATCAATTTAAATTATCTTAATAAAATTATATCGTTTTGTTTTTACTATAATGACGCGAATAAAACTATAGGTATTCTGTTGTGACACTTTATAAAAAGTGTCATTAAGAACATGTCAGGAAAGTTATTTTTTTTGTATTGAACCAAAATTACGTCGTTTTTATTTCACTATAATGACGCAAAAAATCACGCGTCATCATAAGAAGTCTATTATGACGCTTTCTAGAAAGTATCATGAAAAATGTGTCACTATAGCCTATTTTACTTGTAATGTTCATTTTTAATTATGAAATATAAATCAAATTATTATTTAAAAATTTTAAATATTATAGGTATATCTTGGATGAAAGCTTTATAACTTTCATGTTCTATTAGTAAAATATTTATGTTTGTCTCATCTTACAAATGCTATTACTTTATACATTAATTGGTAAGAGAGCAATGGTTAATTGAATTGTTTAAACAATCCCAAAGACAAGGCATTTTTTTTTCTTTTTAATTTAAAAATTTTAAATAATAATAATAATAATTTGATTTATATCTCATAATTAAAGAATGAAGGAATATGATGGAAACGCAAGATTGTCAACTTTAATAATAGATTTACTTAAATTTTAAACATATTTTTTAGTATCATAAGAGAAAATTAAAAAAAAAACTATATCAAACTAATATTAAGTTAAAGTATGCTTAATATATATATATATATATATATATATATATATATATATATATAAGAGTAATATTTTTAAAAGAATATAAAAAAGTAATATGATTAAAGTCTAAATAAATCAATGATTAAAATTGGTATTTTTTATTTTTAAATTTACTTTGTGAAGAACTTATGCACACTTTTCATATTTATAAGAATTAAATCGAGTAAAGTAATGTTTGAAGGACTCAATTGAGATAATTGTATATTTCTAAGGATAAATTTGAAAATTGTTCTTAGAGTAATTGCATATTTCCTAATTTGTCCAACTTTATTTAACTTTTAAGCTTTGATAATTAATTTTTAGATGGAATGACTACTTCAATACATTTTTCATATTTATAAGGATTCAATCGAGTAAAGTAATATTTGAGGAACTTGATTGGGACAATTGCATACTTTAGAGAACGAATTTGAAAATTAGTCTTTAAAGATCTAAGTATCTCCTTTTGAGGACATAAGCTATGTCAATATGCATTTGTTTGCAAATAAATGGGCAATACTAAGGGTTAGTTTGGGAAGGATGATTTGGAGAGAAGAAAAGGGATTTGGGAGGGAGGTGAGTTAGTTTATGATGTTTGAGAGTTTTGTTAAGGAAGAAAAGAAGAGAAGCGAACTGATGCAGCATCTGCCCCTTCTTCAGAATCTTTTCTCTACCACTTTACAAACACACAACATACTTATGTTTTTTTGCAGAATGTTTCGACTTTGGGGTGTGTCCAAAGTGAAACAAGCATCAGTTTATATACTGAGCTTAACTTGACTCCTCGAATCTATTATCGACAAGTGACTCTTCAAAAAAGTAAAAGCTATCTAACTATTCAGAAAAGAAAAACCTATCTTTCAAAAAAGCAAAAGCTATCTGACTCTTCGGAAAAGTAGTGGGACATCATGCTTTATTTTACAAAAGAAAAGATGCACTCTGTACAGTTTTTCCACTGAAAAATCAGATGGTAGTGATAAAGACAGAGTTCACATCACATTAGTGGGCATTCCTGCCATACTTAATCTATTTCTGCTTTCTACGAGCAGTGAAGACCATTTTAGTGGCTACTCCACTAACTATGTTTCTATCATATTTTCCAAGTTGCCATGTTCATCATCGTTATATTCTTGATCTGTATCATCTTCATAGACTATGAAGTCTCAGTAGGCAACATCATGGTCAAAGACTTCTCCTTGGATTGTACAATAAGACTTGGCTCTGCAATCTTTGTAAAATATTGAAAGGGTATGATTGTCATTGAACAAGCTTTGGAAAGGAACATAAGCATGACCAGGGAATACAGAATCCGAGAAGATTTTCATATTCCTAGATTTTGTCATAAGGTTGTGCACAATTGCAAAAGAACATTCAAAGATATCTAATAGTTTCAATGCCTCGTAGTTAGAAATTTGGTCCAGAATGGGTGTTTCTTGTTCAGGAACAATGATCAAATTTCTATATTCATAAACTGGTTTAGACTTGAAGGATGGAACAAGGGAGATGAGAATCTTAGTTCTATAATCATCTGAATAATTTGGATGAAACAATGGGGTATTGCTGAGAATGCCATCCTTATGTGTCCATGCTTACAAAGTTCTGTTTCAGTCATGTGGCTGCAAATGTGTTCCAACTGTCTTGAATGAGTCAAAAATATTTTTTTAAAGGTATTTCTTTTTTCTAGAATATATGCCTTGCAAAGCATTCCACGATCCATTAAATTTTTTATTGATACGTCTAATCCTAATACTTTCTTATCCTACCATTTTTCTAAATCAATTACTGCTCTAATAAAGGTAAAGTTTTTTGTCTTTTCTGTGTCATTTTTGTAGCTGATGACATTAAAACTTAGACCTCTATATTGTGGTACTGGTTTAGAACAAAATTTTCTAAATAGTTCTTGAAGAGCTAATTGTTCACTCATCCTATCTGCTAACACAAAACGATAAAGGTAGATTTTGACTTCGTCAATTTTTTGAGAATTTTTTCCCATTTGTCTTCTTTTTCTCTCAAATGTTTTTCCATATAATCTCTCATTTCTTGTGCTAACACTGTTAATTCCTCACTTATTTTTTCTTTCCCTTGAGACTAATTTTTAGCATCTAGACTTGTTTCTCAAGATCAAAAATGGTTTTTGGTGTTTAAGGTTTCAATATGGATTGGATTGAGCTTTGGACCAAAATTTGGTCTTTCTTTGAACATAGATCATTCAGGAAGTATAAATGTCATGAAAGGGCTTTTAACATGAGGGGATATTACTTGTGATTTCTGAATTTTCAAAGATTATCCAGAAGGCACTATTGTTCTATTCGGACTAGGAAATCCAGACTAAATCTCTGAGGGAGTTGTTTTAGAATATAAGTCCAGTTGGGATTTCATTTGGGCCTATTATTCTATTTACAAAGTTATCTATTCTAATTGGGCTTGATGGACTTCTTTCTTGTTGGGCCATCTGCACAAACAACAGTCATGTTAGAAGAAAAGCTATTGAGATATTTAAAGATCTACTAATTTCTATAATTGGACTCCGAGTAATGAAACTAGTACCCAGAACAGCTTTGAATACTATACTATTTCTTTTAGAGTTAAACTCTGACTAGATACATTGTTGGGCTAATCCCAACCTACATTTTTAAACTATGGGCCTGATAACCAATCTGCTGAGTTGGTCAGCCCAAAAGTTTTGATCAACATCGATGTGTTCTATCACAACCTTAAATCCATTTCCAATAAAAAAATCTACAAAACCAAGCCGTCTGTTAACAGATAATTTAGAATGAGACATCTTATTGTAAAAAGATACTATAGATTTGCAATATGTTCTTAATGTAAATTCTCGTGTATGATTTCGCAAATAAACAGAGAATTTCTTTATAACAAATATACATGTTAGAATTTCAGCATCTGTATTGGTTACGTTACTTTTATACACACCACTGCAATAGTTGCTTATTTTTTCATTAGTCCGTTTATCTTCCTTAAACAGTTTCTATTTTAAAACTCCTCCCCATCCATCTAGACTTCCATCTACTTCTACTATCATATATGCATCTGGGGGTGGTAGTTCTAAAGGTGGAAATATCTTAATTGCTTCTTTTATTTTGTTAACTAATTTTAGATCCTGGTCATTAGATTTTCTTTGACCATGGGATCTAGTTTTGGCATAAAAGGACCCTACTAATTTTCCAAAATTAGGAATATAAGTCCTACAATAATTCAATAATCCTAAAAAAAGATTGAAGGGATTTTAAATTTGAGAAATCCACTTCTTTTTCTAAGATTAATTTGGCAATATAATCCATTAACTTAATTTGTCCTTTGCCAATTATAAATCCTCGGAATTCTATTTGACACTTTCCTAAAGACATTTTCTTTTTTGAAAGTATGAGACCATTTGAATACATAAATCAAAGAACTTTTTTAAATGATTTATGTGTTATTTCCTACTTTTACTAAATATTAGTATGTCATCTATGTAGCATACTATAAATGGAATTTCTTTAAAGACATTATCCATTTTTCTCTGGAAAACAGATAGTGCATTTTTCAATCCAAAGGGCATCACTAACCGTTCATAACGGCCATTAGAGACTGTAAATGCTGTCCATGGAATACTATCTTTATGCATCACTATTTGCCAAAATCTTGACTTGAGATCAAACTTTGAGTAAATAAAACTATCTTTTACTCTTAATATTAAAAGTTTCTTATCAGGGATAATATAACCATCTTCAACTGTATTGTCATTCAATCTTTTATAGTTATATACCATTCTACTTTTACCCCTAACATTTTCGCTATGTTTCTTAACTATGAAGGCAGGAGTTCTATGTGGACTATAACTATTTCTAATTATTCCTAGTTCCAACAATTCCTTAGTGTGCATGTTGGCTTCTTCTAAGTCCATGGGATTATATTTCATAGGTTTGTATTTAATTATTATTTTAGGATTTATTATTTCTAATTCACAAAGTACTTTATTTTTCTGCCAATGTTCTAAATGATTTTCTCCTATGATCTTAATTTTTTCTAGTTGTTGCAATAGGGTCTCTATATTATGCTTTTCACTATCTATTTCCCCTAAATTAAAGTTTATTTCATTTGAATAATTTAATTCTGAAAAATCAAATTGTTCAAACAATTCTATTTCAATCATATTTTTCTGCACTATTTCTGACAGTTGAGTTGGATTAGATAAAAGACTGGGTTCTCTATACTTAAAGGAGAGCTCAACAATGTATCTACCCATTTAAAAAAAGGTTACCTTGTTACCTTCTACTATTATTCCACTATTGAGATTTTTGATGAAATTCATACCTATTATTAATTGATAATTCATGGTGATACCCATGTTGTTGGTAAGAAATATTTTTCATTATTAAATTTGATAGTGCAATCTACCAATCTTTCATCTATTTTTCTAGTATTTCCTATTTTGTCTATTACAGTAGAGCCTACTTCTGATTTTCTAAGGTATCTAACAGGTATTAAATCTTTATGGATATGGCACATAGTAGCACCAGTATCAATTATTCTTGATAATGTTATGGTATGTTTATCAAGAAATTCTATAGTACAGACAGTATTGAGCAAATTATTTGTCCTATATTTTCCTAATGTTATATTTTGCTCATTTTTGCAGGGTTCAAGAACTATTTCAAGGCTATTTTGTTCTTCTATTATGATTCCTTTTTGTTTGCTATCTTTTTTGGTTTCACATATACAATTTCGAAGGCTTTCTTCTAAATTGTCTATGTATTTCTGCATTATTCCTATGGTTTTAAGATGTAAATTTACTTGTGATTTCAAACTTACATCTTGAAGCTCTTCATCTTTAATTTCTTTTTCTTTTTTTTTTGTTGGCATGTTATAGCCTAGGTGTTGATTTGCACAAAATCTACATATTGCTATGCTATATATTATGCAATAAGTTCTATGTTTCTCAATTAGGAATTTTAGACAAATTTCATACTTGTCTTTAAATTTTGTGAAATCTTGCCAACTATTAGTACATTTCTTATATTTATTGAGTTCTAAATTATATATATTTTTAGGGAAAATAAGATTATTATCTAAGTTCCAATCTTCATTCATGTTTAATAAATTAAGGTCCTTAGAGTCCTTAAGTTTATCTAACATGCCAGACATACTACAATAACTCATGATATCACTATCATTATTAGCTTCATATCCTTCTAATGATACAACATCATATTTTAGTTCTATATCTAAAGTTTAGTAGGTTTTTAATCTTTCCCTATTTACTTTTTTATTTTTGCATTCATATGCAAAATGTCATATTTCCCCACATATATAACATTTACATTTTTTAGGAGGTTTATGAGTTTTAAACTTCTTAATTTGATTCTTTCTTGGGGGTCTTCCTTTTTGATAATATTTACTTCTTTTTAACTTCCTTGTCTTTTTTGGTTTTCCTGTATCAAAAGACTGGGGAGTTATTATCATTTTGCAATAATTATAATTCTTTATTTGCTTGTCTTTTTGGTGTTGCATACATTGTTCCTTTAAATAATTAAAAAGGAATTGAATCCTAGTAGTTATTCCTACTACAAATTGTCTTCCAACGTATTTAGCCTATTTATCTGCAACTACCTTTCCTAAAAGATTTGGGAGTTTAGCAAAGTACTTGTTACTTAATTCTAAATCCCAACTTCTTCCTGTTTTCATAACTAGTTCTAAGTATTTTTTGCTAAATATATCTATGTTTAGAAGATCTTTATCTACTTGTAGTTGTTCAAGATCTTTTATAGATTGATCTTGTAATTCCGTTTGTCCTCTATAAGGGTCATATTCTAAGATTATTTATCTGATTTAACTAGTTATATTCTGAGGATTTTTAGCTAAATCTATTATTCTTTGATAAGACTGTGGGTACTTAGTCCTCCAACCTATAAAATATTTTTTTGTAGGTCCTAATAGATTTTCTATGAAATTAGTTACTTCTTCAGCTGTCATTGTATAATTACATCTCTGTAATCCATTGAGTACATCAACCTCCCATCTATCTATTACATCTTCCCAATTTTGAGAGTGAAAAGACATCATTGTTAATTCACTACCTGTTTTATGTTGAGGTGGCAAATTATAAATTACCCCTGGGGGTTGTTGAGGTCCTATTCTTTTGTTACTATAGTAAGGTTTATAACCTCCTCCTACTGTTGGTAAGATTCTTAAAGGTTCCCTTTTTGGTAACTGTGAAGTAGTTGCTTGAGGCACATTATACATTGGTGATGCCTTGCTAACACCACTAGTTTGACTTGTACTAGGGTTCATGTTTAACCTAGTTTCAAACTTGGAATTGTCTACATTCTCACTATTTTCTAAATTTATTATTGGATCATCTTCTATAATACTTTCTTGTGTATTCTGATGATATACAGTAGGGTAATCTACCCTAAGTCCTAGTATTCTTAGATACCAATCAACCTCATCTACTTCTGGTTTTTCTTCAAAATGTTGTTGCCAGTCATATCCTAGGAGTACTGATTCTAGTGTTTTATGAGGTAAGAATGTCCTATAGATTGGGACATCGTACTAATTCATGATGTACTACCTATTCCACCTATCCTGATTTTTGTGGTATTGTCATCACCAGTGATTAAATATTTGAGAAAGATCCCTTGAACTATTCTTTCTCATTTTTTTCTAATTATATAGGTATAAACTTGTTATTCTTAACGATTATCTTTATCCGTTTATTATAGTCAGAATCTATTATTCCAACTGTATTAGCTAATAAAATTCCTTTTTCATGAAGTGATGATCTAGGAGTGATTATCATGACTTCATCTATGTTCATTTCTACAATTATTTCAGTATTTATTACTAATGTAGATAATGGATTTAGAACTACTGTCTGGGGTAAGCTAATATCATATCTTGCACTTCCTATAGTTTGTCTCATAGAAAGGCCAGCCTTAGGATTTACTATATGAATTTTTCTAGTCATTTGAAGGACCTTCTTCATCTGAATAGAGATGTCCTAAATACCAGTCTACTTCTTCTTCTTCCTCAAGAGTAATATTTTTCTTTATCCAATGTTTTAGAAGTAGGAAGAGTTTGCTATTTTTATGGTCTTTATAATTATATTTGATTTCTTCATGTAATCTTTTCAGAGTGTATGAAGAATCAAAATTTAATTGGGCTAGACTTTGTAATCCCTGAGTGACAGTGCATTGTTTCATTATTTGTTCTTTGCTGAACCATTCATTAGATATTTCTTACATATCTTCTTTACTATTTAAAGATGAAGATTTTGATATATTCATCTTTCTAAATCTGATAAAGATTTTTTCCATTCTTTATTTGCTTGTTCATATAATATTTGATCATTTAATGAACACCAAGCATCTATGGATTTAAACAAGTCTTTATTATTATTATTATTATTTATTTCTACATAATATATTATTCTAACTCTAAACCCAGAGATTGAGTTTAAATCATTTCTATCTATCTAACTTAGATGAAAGAAGGCTTGTTGCATGTTATTACTGTTCTTGCTCATCATCATTTTCTTGTTCAGTTCCTATATAATTACTGAACCTACAACTAACATCTCCGTTAATTTCAGTATAGTACTAAGCACTGGTTGGAATTATTCATGGTTTATCCAAAATTTTACTAATATTCCAGGTTTCTCCTAAAAGACTATGATTTTCTATTTTCTTTCCTAGTAGTACGTTTATTCCCTTACTGGCTAAAAAATTAACTATTTCTATTTCCTTAACAGTATAACCTACACTATTCTTCCAGAGGTTATTTTTCCTATAGTATTCTAACAAATCAATAGGTTTTCAGCATTTTCTATCATAGTATACCCTTTACTTTTGACCACTATTTTAAGGTCTTCATGCATTTGGTCAATAAGAAATTAATAATTTAGTAATATATAGACTATTTGATTATTTTTTACTCATGTCAACTTCCACATTTCCTATAAAGGCTGTTATGATATCATTATGTCTTGTATCCAGGAGTTCAATAAAAACTTTAGTTCCTAATTCTTTTCTATGGATTCCATTGATACCTATTACAATACATCCTAAGTGAAATAATTCATTGCCTTCTCTTAACAATGCATTTCTACTTTCTCTAGTAATTACTAGTAAAATTGTTGTACCTTTATCATTGGGACTTAATACTAAATGTTCCCTATATAGTTTGACTAGTTTATGATTTTTACTAGGACTATAATTATACAAATATTTAGGGGCAATAGGTTGGATTTTGTTGTCCTTAAAATTTTCTAATTGTTGTTCTGGATCAACAACAGTTTCTACAATCTTAAATGGTCTAATCTTTTTAGTTCTATCTATTACCCTTTCTATTCTACCATAAATAACTATATGTAACTTTTCTTTATCTGATAATCCTGTGGATGTCATCTTAAAATTTCTCTGTCTTCCCATCTATGGATTAGTTCACTAGTCATAAGGTTATAAATATTATATCTATGTAAGATCCAATATTTAAGAACCTCAGCTTCACCTAGATTAATAATCTCATGGATTATTTTAAA
Source organism: Voacanga thouarsii (assembly GCA_026120185.1). Lineage (NCBI taxonomy): Eukaryota > Viridiplantae > Streptophyta > Magnoliopsida > Gentianales > Apocynaceae > Voacanga > Voacanga thouarsii. The sequence continues at coordinate 2,806,396 of JANUWF010001425.1, forward strand.
TTTAGGTTGTTCTAAAGGTATATCCAAAGTCTCAACTCTGTAATTCATGGTTTTTTCCAAGTAGCAAAAATATGAGATTTTGGTTTTCGTGCAAGTTTTTTAACCTGTTTCTAGATTTAAACCTTCTAAGGATTTACTAATGGAGTTTAATTTATTAGAGATTTCTTATCTCTGATTGGAGTTTCTATCTTTTCAATTATTTCAAGCAATAATAGAATTATTACATTATTCTGCTTGATAATCACTTTATCACCTGGAGTCGCGATACTTTTATTCATAATATCTTTATCAAAGATACCTACAGATTCTTCTAAATATTTTCCACTTTCTATTAAAGTAGATTGGTAATTAGGATTATTGATTAAATCACTCATTATGGATTCCTTATATTCTTCTACAATATTTATCTATTGAAGATTGTATCTTCTTACTTTATTCTAAGAACTATTTTAATTCTAAAATTACTTCTTAATATTTTCTAAGTTTTGTTAGATATCTATTTTAGGATTAACTAATTCTAGTATTATTTGACTTAAATCTTCTTTGGTAGGAAGATTTCTAAATTTCTTAACATGTAAACTATTTTTAATATAATTTAAACTAGATTTTAATTGTTCTATTTCTAAAACAATTTTATCTCTATGTTCTAGATGTATTCTTGATAAATCAAATAAAACTTGGTTTTGTTTTAATTGATTATTCAAGACGATTGTTATTAAGTCCACTACTAGATTAAGTTGTCCATTTGAACCATGAAAAACGTGTTCAAATTTATATTTTGAAATTGGTCCCTCAAAACTATACCATATTTGATGTTTATCCGAAGTTGTTTTTTGAACAAAAATCTTATCTGCAAGATCTGAGTATTCTAACTTCTTTTTTTCCATTTTATCAATTTCTCCTATTTTTAGAGATTAGAAACATGCTTCCTATGTTAACTATCCTAGATGAGTATCATATATCATTTTCTGCAAACTACTAGTTGAGTTTCTCTTGGGCTTATTAGTTTTATTTTCTTGGTATATTAAGGCTCACACCATCTGACCTATTTGTTGCCCCTCTTAGGTCTGATGCGAAGCCACTAGATTCTTTTGCCGTTCCACTAATGCTTTTCAACTTTAACCACAAGCACAAGTAATAACCGCAGAATTAAGATAATAGTTCACGTAACACAATCTTCACCAACATGCTTGTTAATCAAATAAAGATATTCAAGATAAGTATGTGGCTTTGTTGCTGACAACAAGGAAAGAATTCCTCTAGCGCGTAGCTCTAATACTGTTTGTTTCCAGCCAATATACTTACCAATATTAATGAAAAGTTAAGTTAAAACACTACATTTACTGATAAATAGGAGATTTTATTACATCGAATTGGAAAGTCTTGAGAGATCAAAGATCTCACTACTCCATAATACTTTACCTAATTACAATATAGTTGTTTACAAACTCAGCTTACAAACTCAGCTACTACTGATACAGGGGAGCTATCCACACCAACTCTAAATTATTTGGCTTTGATACAATTTAAGGAAGCTAATTCTCCCACCTAGCTACCAGAGGAGAGAAATGGATAGATCCATACATGCAGCTTGAGTAAGGGTATTGAAATGATAAATTTGTTATATTTTTTTCACTTTAGAATTTGTTTTAAAAGCATTCCATGACTAATTTTGTAAAATCAATAATTTCCATTCTTTTTTCTCCAAACTCTTAAATAAAAAAAGAACTATTTTTTTCTTTTTTCTCTTCTAAACTCCCAAATAATTTTAGACATATATTCTCTCACTTTCTTTTCTCTCATAACTTAAAATTTCTCTCATTTTCTTTTCTTTTCTAAACTCGCAAACTAGCCCTAAGAGATAACCATTTGTATTTAACCTCCCCTCCCTCCCCACACACACACACAAAAATAAAAAAATAATAATAATAAAAAAAAATAAAGGCCCCTTCCTCTGCCATCCTTAATCTCATCTAACTTTCATAACCATATAGTAGTTGTTATTTCCATATAATCAAAACAATGGTAAAGAACATAATATATGCTTTCCAAAAGTAAAAAAAAAATTACTAACAAATTAGTTTGAATCAATACTTCAAGGCTAACAAGATAATATTGTACTACGCAATTAGAACTAAATAATCTCTACTAGATCCTAGAGGGAAAAAAAAAAGGATGAAACGGCATGCTCCCTTTGCCTTCTTCTTCTTCACCTCCTCCCGACCGCCAACCTTTATCCCCATCCCTATCGCCATTGCCATTGGCCTCTTCTTCTACCCCCTGCTTGTGACTGTTCTTTGTTCAAATCCTATTTAGTATGCAACTAAGTTATAACTGTCTTTTTCTGTCTAAATAATGCCCTGGTCCTTTAGTGTATGTGATATCTGTATACACTACAATAAAAGTCTCTCATCGCTACACTTTTTTGACGTCATTAATTAAAAGTATCCCTATAATAATGATATTTTCGATGTTTAGAGTAAAATGTCGACAAATTAAAAATATAGCATTATTTTTTAATTAAAGCATTGGCATTATATATATATATATATATATATATATATATATATATATTTCAATGTTAATGAAAATGCGTCGTAATATTAAAAAATATTTCCAATGTAATATTAATTAAAAAATATTTCCAATCTAGCTACACTTTTTTTACGCATTAATTAAAAGTGTCCTTATAATAAAGATATTACCACGTTTAAAATAAAACGTCGACAAATAAAAAATGTCCCGTCATTTTTTAATTAAAGCGTTGGCATATTATATATTTTTTCGACATTAATAAAAGCATGTCGTAATATTAAAAATATTCCTGCAATCTTTATAAAAAAAATGTTTAATTAAATAATGTTAAATATTGACGACGCTTTTTTTATAAGCGTCATCTTATTCAAAATTATTGGGACACTTTAAAATTAATTATCTTGATTCAAAAGGAGCTTTTTTACCGACATTAATTAAAAGCATCTCCATTATATAAATATTCTTGATATTTAATATAAATATCGACTAATTAAAAATTTTGGACAAAAAATAAAAGAGTTGACATATTCTATATATACACCCAACATTAACAAAAAAAAAATTAAAAAAATGTGTCAGAATAACCTGCAAATGATGATAGAATTTGATTCCAAAACTTATTGCAAGATTGTGATTAGGAATTATATTCAGGATGTGCAAAATTTTCAAGAATATCGTTCATATTGAGATTATATTATCTTAAGTGTTTGAATAGTTAGTCTGCCAAATCTTTTATTATGTTGATAGAGCTATTGATTGATGCATTCCCAAGTGGAATTTGATTACCGTCCTCTTATTATGAAGCCAAAAAAATAATCAGAGACTTAGGATTGAGTTATCAAAAAATTGATGTTTGTCTTAATGACTGTATCCTGTATTGGGGTGGCAATGCAAATAAAGAATCTTGTAATATATGTTTTTCCCGTAGATGGATGATGCATAACAATGACTCAATAGACAAGGAGAATGACAAATACTGGAAGAAAAAACTAGCTAAAGTATTACGTATTTTCCTTTAATACCAAGGCTTAAAAGACTTTATATGTCTTCCAAAACCGCTTCTTCCATGAGGTGGCATGCTGATGGAAGGAACAAAGATAGGAAGTTGTGGCACCTAACAGATTCTTGGAAAGACTTTAACCAGAGATATCCTGAATTCATGGCTGATCCTCGTAGTCTGAGGCTTGGCCTAGCTAGTGATAAGTTTAATCCTTGTAGAACAATGAATACCACATATAGCACTTGGCTAGTAGTATTAGTACCATATTATGTGGAACCTTGGGTTTGCATGAAACAATCATCATTGATATTATACATGGTTATTCCTGGAGAAAAAGAATTGGGAAATGACATCGATGTCTTTTTACAACCTTTAATAGGAGAACTGAAGCAATTATGGTATGGGGTGGATCCATTTAATGCTAGTAGTAATGGATTCTTCAAGTTACGAGCAGCACTTTTGTAGACAATTAATGATTTTTCTACATATGCCAATTTAGCAGGTTGGAGCACTAAAGGACACGTTGCTTGTCCATTTTGTGGTAAATTGACTGATTCTCAGTGCTTATGTAATGGACAAAAATTTTGTTATATGGGTCATCGAAGATGGTTGGATCATGATCATCCATTTAGATTAAAAAAAGATGAATTTGATAGCACTAAAGAGTTACGATCTGCACTGTCACCACTTTTTGGTACTAAAATTTTAAGATAGTTGCATGGTGTTCCTTTCTCTTACGGAAAAGCATCAAAATTAAACACTAAACGAGCTAGGGAAGAAGATAATTGTTCCAGAATTGAATCGAATGTTGGGTAATCTAGTGTAAATAATGAAGTAGGAATATTTGGATATGATGATAATTTTGTTGAAGATTTAGATAGATGTCGGGGTTCTGCAAATGCACTACATCATTGTTTATGGAAAAAAAGAAGCATCTTCTTTGATCTTCCATATTGGGAATTCAATCTCCTTTGTCACAATTTAGATGTCATGCATATTGAGAAAAATGTTTGTAACAACTTGATTGGTACCTTATTGAATCCTGATGGTAAGAGCAAAGATAACTATAGAACAAGACTTGATTTAGTTGATATGGGTATTACACATGATTGCCATCCCTTCCATAATGATAATAAAGATATTTGTTACCCTCCAACTTGCTATATACTGAATTCAAAACAAAAAGAACTTTTCCTGACAATTTTGAAGAATTTGAAGGTTCCAGATGGTTATACAACAAATATTTCAAGTTGCATAAACTTGAAGGAGAAAAAAAATTTGAAATCTTAAAAGTCATGATGGTGATATTCTGATGGTGATATTCTTCCTATAGTTACAAGAGCATACATGCCATCTCAAGTTGTTTTAGTTGTCTCTAAGTTATCATCATTTTTTTAAGGAATTATGTTGTAAAACCCTGGATCCAGTTAAGCTTGATGAACTGGAGGCAAGAGCGGCTTTAACACTTTGTCGCTTAGAGAAGATTTTCCTTCCAAGTTTTTTTTTTTTTTTTTACTATTATGGTTCACTTAACCATACATCTTGTTGCAAAAGCTAAACTTGGGGGTCTTGTACAATACAGATGGATGTTTCTTATAGAGAGGTTAGACAATTTTTTTATTCATTTGAAATATTATGAAAGCAATTACTTTTAAGATTACAAAAACTAATACTTGCTATTGTTGGATTTTTATTTAATACAGGAACTTGGTTCATCTAAAATCACATGTACGAAATAGAGCACAACCAGAGGGTTCTATTGCAGAAGGTTATTTGGCAGAAGAATGTTTGATTTTTTGTTCCAGATATCTTGGAGGAATTGAGATAATGTTCAATCGTCCCCAAAGAAGTTTTGATCCTGTTGATGATACTGAAAATTACTTATTTTCTACGGGAGGAAGAATTTTGGAAAAAGTAGATAGTATTGTTCTTGATGAATTGGCCTTAGCACAAGTCTATCGTTACGTGTTACTTCATTATGATCATATATCACCTTATCGTAGGTCAGCCAAGGAAAACATAGTGAGTTTTAATTTTGAATATTTTCTTAATAATTTTTTAAAGTTCTTTCAGTGAATTTTTTGTTACCGAAACAAGAGCATATTGACCAAATCGATAACCAACACATTGAACAAAAGTGGCTGTTAGAGAAATTTCTAGAATGGCTTTTAAAGCAGGTGAATAATTTTTGAAAATTAATGCATTTAATGTTAATTTGCTATCAGAATTTTTAAATTACTCTTACATAATTTGAATATGAAATGTGAGGCACCAAAGATGACCGAGAGCTGTGCTTCTGAAGAGTTAATTTCCATAGCTAGGGGCCCAAATAATATCAGTAGATGATTTATTGGGTTTGTTATAAATAGCTTTAGATTCCATACAAAAAAACGTGAATGATTAAGAAAAACTCAAAATAGTGGAATGGTTGTAGAGGTTGATGGGGTTTCCTATTATGGGGTTCTCAATGACATAATTGAATTAGATTATTATAAAAATTTCAAAATTGTAATGTTTAAATATGGTTGGTTTGATGTCAAGTCAACAAGGGGATTAAAAAAAGATGTAAATGGTTGCATTTTGGTCAACTTTTCCTAACTAATCTATATAGGAAGCTCCTTGCAAGATGATCCTTTTGTATTCTCCTCTCAAGCAAAACAGGTATTTTATGTATAGGATCTAAAGTAATGTGAATGGTTCCAAGTGATTCACATAGAACTAAGAGATTTATATGGGATGGGGATTGGTTCCAATGAAGAGGATGATGATGTTTGCACTGCCTGCATACCTTATAATTCGGATGTGACTACTGATGCTAATTGATAGACCACTTAGGCTAGAAAGGATGCTAATGAACAAAATAACATTTGAATATATTTTAGAGGATTCCAAGTCTGACCATACCGTTGGATTGTATGCCCTCTTAAACTATGTTTCTGATGTAAAATCGAATATTTTAATAAAATAACTTATTTTCAGAAATTTTTTGTGAATTTACTTTTTGTTTGGAACAGACCCATTATATTTAAATAAGTGATCCATGTGAATGGTGGTATTTCACAGTGAGGTATGGATCATGGGTTATTTAATACATAAATATTTGTCCTTAACCTATTGATGAGAATGAGAATCTCATCATGTTTAGGTTATTATGTTATGAATTTCAAATGGGGAATGGCTTACCTTTAGCCAGTGAGTAGTCCACTCACTTCATGACCTAAGCGTATTTCGAATACGTAGAACATGACCTGTAGTAGTGATTTCTAAAAGTACCATATGATAAAAACCTAGACTACTGCCACTACAACGTGGACTAATGCTCTACGACTTGAGTATGAATTGGTGGTCTGACGAAGCTGGAAGCATATACTTTGATATGCTATAGTTGAGATTCTATAGTAGAACTAATATACTTGTGTATTGGGTATATGTGACTAGTTAGTTAAGACAGACTTGTACAAGATAGTTTCTACACTATATCGCCCCCTGTGGTTGTCTGAATGGTCTAAAATGTCCAAAGCCCTGAGAAACATGACTCGGATGTTTGCTTTAGGGTAGCTCCCTTGGAAAGCGAAAACACTCCAGGAAGTCATGGATCATCGGACTAGAAGCCTAAGGATGGTAGATGTCATTTAGAGGGGTATTAGTACACTTCTTCCTCTCTAAATGTATGGCGATGTGTAGATGGGTATTTTAGTTATTTCACCTGTAGGTTAGAGACTTTGCTAATGCAACATTGTCCTTGGGGTCAATATTTCCTTATGGTGATATTAGAAAATATTTAAAATGCAAAATATAGCTATTTATATAGTTGGGGTATTTTGGTCATTTTAGCAGCCAAGACAATGTGTCTTTTTGGTCCTCGAAATAGCCCGTAAGTCTTAATTAATTTTGGGTTGAGAAATTGGTCTCAGTTCAAGAGGATTTTATTTTATTTTATTTTATTCGAGATGTCTAATTTATTATTAGATCGGAATAAAATAAAAAAAATAAAAAATAGGAGTTGAGAGAAATTAATTATCTGGTTTAATTGGTTAATTAATTATTCAGGGCCTAGGTCCAGTTTGAATAATTAGGAAATTAACCTGGGCTTAAACTAAGGAGAAATAATTAATGTTTAATTATTTATTGTGTTATTTATATAAGCCCAAGAAATAAATAATTAAAGATTAATTATTTTGGTTCATTTGGGCTCATTAATTATTTATTGGGTTATTTATATAAGCTCAGGAAATAAATAATTAATGTTTATTATTTTGGGCCTTTTGGGTCCAAGAAAAATAATATCTCTATTTTCCCCTTATTTTTAGTCGGAAAATTTTCTTAGCTTCTCTGTTATTATTATACTTGTTAGTATCCTATTTAATATTATCCTATGTCATACCTTTCTAGCAAACATTTAAAATGGAGGCAAAGTCAAGCAATATAGTGAGAAACACACATGTTGCTGAATTGTGAGCTCAATGCATTGAAGAAGAAGATAGAAAAACTATATGAAGAAATACTCCTCAAAGAAGGTCAAATAGCAATCTTGAAAAATTCTCTTGGCAAACAACCTTTTGACCGGCTTCCAAGTACAGATTCAATTGATCAATTTCTAGTGAAGTGATGTATATCTCGTCTTCTAGACAAGTCAATTTAGACATGCTCTTTATACTAAAAAATTATTTTTTGGGTTCATTTGATAGATGTTTTTGTTAGTGTTGTGCCATAGAGGCAATCACTTGTACGTTGTATATGAAACAGTTTATTTTAATAAAAGGCATTATTTATCTTACAGTTTCTTTTGTTTACTTTTAAGTAATATAGCTGTTCGATAACGTCCCTAGTACAACACTATGCTAAGGAAATCATGATAGAGATCATGATATGAGATTCCTACTACGCTGTATAGTGTTAGTACTTAAATAATCTCTAGTCAAAGAATTAATGAGACAGTGCATCATTAATACGTTAAGACTAGCATGTGTTAGACTTCCTGATTTAATTAGGCAGTGGTTCTCATATCCGTGAATATTGAGATATTCAAAGTTAACACATGGATGCTTGTTAATGGAACAAGTTTATTAGATGACCTAGCTTTGAGATAATCACATGGATAACTATTTAGTGCCAGTGATATAATCTCAATATAGCAAACGTGCAAGTATCCTTAGACTTGAGATCTCCAAGGTACTTTGTTTGTTGAGCATTGTATTTTTATTCCAATCTCCGGAGCTCGATTGAGGGTTGCCTATGTGATGGATATTAGGTACATTGTGAGGTAAACGAAAGTAGTTGAGAGGGTCAATAAAGGATTCACCACTCCTAATAGTAGGAGCGAATATCTCATGGCCACTTATTAGGAATTACTACTCGAAAAGTCCTTGGCCAAGGTGATTGTGTATTGGAAATAGTTTCAATTGATACACATCTAGAGTAGTGGGTTCCTGATACAAGTACTATTGTATTTGGGCCAAAATTAATTCTGGAGGGAGTTGGCACTAATTTTGTACTCCAAACCAAATGAGATATTGTATGGTGATATGAGTTAATTGCACTGAAGTTTGTTATTGAAGGGTTCATGTCAAGCCACTTGACTTCCTGGACTCTTGGGTGGTCATGATGTGTTGCTAGATACCGCTCATGATCTGAGAATATGGGTTTATTAATTGATGAATTAATAAACCAATCCTGATTAGAATTAATAGGATTAATTCTAATTAATTATGAATTATTAATCTCAAAGACGTTTGTATTAATTCATGTTCTCTACCAATTGACTGGGAAACCTAATAGGTAGCACACAATAGAGGATTATATACTTAATATGTTATTGGATAACATAGTGGGGTTAATTGAGAGAAAGAAAAGTTGTTGTGGACAAATTATAATTAGTTATAATTTGTGGTTCAAATTGTAATTGTGAGAACTTGATTTTTCAATTATAATTAGGGAATTCTAATTGTTTTAGAATTCTGGGATTGAGGATTTTTCATCAAGTTTTTCATGTAACATATAGATGGGACACGAAACCCTAGTTGACATTGCATATACGAAATCTCTAACCCTAGATACACAACTAATCTTCTTCTTCTTCTTCTTCTCTCTCTCTCTCTCTCTCTCTCGATTGTGCTTGTGAAGAACCCTAGCCACCATCTTTTTCTGCTAGCACAGGAAATTTTGGTGCTTGAGTGTATCCTCTGTGTGGATTACTGTTAGAGATAATCACACACTATGATTATAGTGGTTAGACGTTCCACTCTCGTGAAGTTGGATCAAGAGGATTGATGGATCGCGCCTTAACTTGAAGAAGAAAATTTTGTTCTTCGGACGATCAAACAAAGGTAAAAAGCTGCTACCTTTATATCTTGTTTTCCACACATAGGCGGGTCCTGGGATGGTATCTCATTTTATTTTTCACTGCGTCATATAGGATACGAGTCTGAGATACCCAACAGTGATATCAGAGCCATGCTATGTGTGGTCTACGGACATTGTTTTGGCATGAATAACTGTTTTCATATATTCGTGTTTATCTTTGTTTGCTGTGAAAATCATTTTCACTTGAGTCAAAATCATTTCGAGCTTTGTGGGTTGAGTCCGTAGCATAATATGATTGTGTAAAAGTTATAACTATAGCATATTTCGAAAGGTGCTTTCTTTATGTGCTAAATTTTTTTTGCAGAAAAACGTTTTCTTGAACATCGTTGTTGCCCTCCATTTTATCTTGTGAATTTGATTTTTTGTTTTGTTTTATTTAAACTAACAAATTGGCTGTTGTTTTGAGCTTCAAAACAGAAAATTCTGCTGTGAATTGTTCTCACTGATCTGTTGCAGAAGATTAGGGCACTAGAAATTGTTTCTGGAAAATTTTCAAAATCGCCGCTACTGTTCCCGACTACAGCCGACGCCGGCTTTAGCCTCCAAGCCGGTGCCGGTTGCGTGCTGTTTCGCAAATATCTAGAAATCGTTTATGGAAAGTTTTCCTAAAAATCAGAACACAAGCGGCATCGGCTCCGGCATCCAAACCGGCACCGGTTCTGCTCTGTTTTGCATGATCCAGCTGTTTAAAAAAAAAAACATTTTTTTTGGAATAGAATTTCGAAAGGGAAAATTTTCGTTTGATGAGAAACAATAAAATAACAATTTTTCCAAGGGGGCATTGCCCCCCTGGCCCCCGCCCACTGACCGACCAGTGGGACTGCTGTTTTTGTTGCCCGAGACGGGACCCAAAAGTATTTTTTTTAAATTAGTTTTGAGACAAATAATTTTATTTTTCAAAATAGTGATTTTGAAAATTTAAAATTAATGTATTTTTCTAAAATATTGATTTTAGAATTTATTTTATTTTTCAAAATAGTGATTTTGGAATAATAAAAAGTATATATTTATTTTGTTTAAATATAGTCAATGGCATGGTGGATGGTTATGGACTAAAACCAATTATATCTGTTCATACATTTTACAGTTTTGGTTTTTTTATGAAATAGGGCCTGCGTGTCCTGCCTTGTCTAGAATTCTTATGTAATTCTCTGCTCATCTAACTCCCCTTGAATGTAACTCGAGGTTTTCTCTCTTTAGAAAATTATATAATTAGTTTACATAGGTTATATATGAGTAAAATTATTCTATTCTAGAGATGGCAACCAAAACAAGGCGAGAAAGTAAGACCTTCTACTTAAATCATGCATGAACACATATGGTTAACTATATTAATTTCTTTTATGGCTCAAAGAAATTAATTTAGTGTAAAGTCCATAACCATACAATGTAATCGCTTTATTACAATGATTATCAATTGTGTGATTTATTGATTTTTATGCATGTCATTCAATGAAATCACCAAAAGGAACAAATCCCTCAATTAATATTAAACCTAATTCCTTCCGTTAATATAGTAAAAAACGAGAGTCCTTTTTCGAGACCAGGTTGTTAGGCAAATCCAAACCTACTTGACATCGGGCATGTTCAAGCTATGGAGTAAAATTCCTTTGGAATTACATTCCTGATTAATAGATCGGGTTTAACTAAATTCTTTATCCCGGTTGGGCAAACTCAAGCATAAAGAAATTTAGAGAAAAAGCTGGGGTAGCCCAAAAGGCTTTAAGATTAAAAGCTATTAATCATCCAATGATCCGATAGTTACATACGATGTAATTGGTATTCGATGCTTACCAATGAACTTAAGGATGGCTTGTTGGGCAAACCCAAGGTTGTTCTTGAGGAATTTGGATACTGGTCTACTAGGAAAGCTTTCAACGAGCTTTTCCGAATCAGTAGAGGGGGCTATTGGTTTGAGTAAAATAGTGAAGTAAAAATGCATTTAATTAAAGTCCTAATTATTTGCACATCATGTGCATATACAAGTAGCTAATGTTCTCTATCTTTACATCTAGGTCACTTGCATCATGTCAACAAACTTGAACTTACGTAGCATCTTGGAAACCAACAAATGAACTGAATCAAACTATCTCGACTAGTATAGAAATTTGAGAATCATTCTCAAATCGGAAAAGTTTCTTACGTGCTAAATGCTCCTATTCCGCCACCACTAGCTCGAGATGCTCATGCTGATGAGCATGCTATCCACAGAAGACACAAAGAGGATAGTGATCCAGCATCATGTATTATGCTGGCATCCATGACTCCTGAGTTGCAAAAATAGCACAAGCATATGGATGCTCAATCGATCATTTTACATATTCGAGAGTAGTTTGATACCCAAGCCAGAACTGAGAGATACGAGATCTTGAAACAACTATTCCGTTGCAAAATGGATGAGGGTTCTTCCGTTGCACAATTTATGATTAACTATCAGACGAATAAGATTGAATCCACCATTCCTGAGTTGATCAATCTCTTCAAAACTGCGAAGTCCTCTATGAAGAAGGATTCCAATGCGGTTTTAATGGTAGAATCTTTCTCTTCTAAGAAGAAAGTTCAAAAGAAGAAGAAGAAGGCTCCCATGAAGCCCAAAGGTGGTGTGAACAAGAAGGATTAAGCTACCAAAGGCCTATATCATCATTGTGGGAAGATGGGCCATTGGAGGTGCAACTGCAAAGCCTACTTGAAGACCATTAAAGACAAGAAGCAGAAGGAGAAGCTTACAAGCACTTCTACTTCTTCTCTAGGTATGTTTATGATTGAGATAAATACTGTCTTTAGAAATGAGATATGGGTATTAGATACCGGATGTGGATCTCATTTGTGCAATAACTTGTAGGGACTAAAGAGCAGTAGAAGGCTAGAGAAAGGCGATGTCGACATACGTACTGCAAATAGGGCAAAGGTTGCTGCACTTGTTGTGGGGACATACGAGCTGAACCTGCCTTCGGGATTAATTCTAGAACTACAAAACTGTTATTTTGTACCAGTTTTAATGAAAAATATTATATCTCAGTTGCATGTTTAGACTTAAATGGATTTCATTTGATATTTAAGAATAAATGTTATTTTTTTTCATTGAATGATATTCATTATGGTTCAGCAACTCTGGTTAATGGTTTATATGTTCTAGGCTTGGATAATCCAATTCTCAATATAAATAATAAGAAACCTAAAATAGATAACTCTAACACTTCTTACTTATGGCATTGTCATTTGGGCCACGTAAATGAAAATTGTGTTTCTAAGTTACACAAGCTTGGTGATTTAGGGTCATTTGATTATGAATCATATGGCACATACGAGTCTTGTTTACTAAGTAAAATGACTAAAACTCTTTTTCCAGGAAAAAGAGAACGGGCCAAGGAGTTATTAGAGCTCATACATTCTGATGTATGTGGCCCAATGTCAATACAAGCAAGAGGAGTTTATAACTATTTCATAACCTTTATTGATGATTTCTCACGATACCGGTATTTGTATTTAATGAAATACAAATCTGAAGCATTTGAAATGTTCAAAGACTTCAAGAATGAAATAGAAAAATAACTTGGCAAAAGTATTAAAACTTTAAGATCTGATTGAGGAGGAGAATACTTGAGCCAAGAGTTTCTGAGTTATCTTAGAGATAATGAGATATTATTTCAATGGACTCCACTATATACACCTCAATATAATGATGTATCTGAAAGAAGGAATCGAACCCTTCTAGACATGGTACGGACCATGATGGCTTCTGCAGACCTACTAAAATCATTTTGGGGGTATGCATTAGAGACTTCTGTTTATATACAAAATAGAGTTCCAACAAAATCGATTGATTCTACCCTATTTGAGATGTTCTTTGGTAAGAGACCAAAGTTATCTCACCTGCGAGTATGGGGTTGTCCTGCCATTGTCAAAAAACCACAGTCAGACAAACTTAATAGTAAGTTTGACAAATGTTTGTTTGTTGAATATCCGAAAGAATGTTTTAGATATTACTTCTACCTACTATCCGAAAACAAATTGTTTATTTCGAAGCATGCCGTATTCTTAGAGAAGGAGCACAAACTCAAAGGGGACAATGGGAGTAAGATTGAACTTAGTGAAGTTCATGAAGATCAAACAAATGAGGATTAATCATCTAACCCCACATCTGTTGAGAGAATAGATGAACATTCTAATACACAAGAACCTTGTAGATCTAGTAGGATACGTGTGGCCCCTGAGAGATATGGATTTCTCATTAGTGACCACAATGATGTATTGCTCATAGATGAAGATGAGCCTACTATCTACAAGGATGTTCTGAATAGTTCAGAATCTGGCAAATGGCTTGAGGCCATGAAGTCAGAGATGGATTCCATGTACAACAATCAAGTACGGACTTTGGTTGATTCACCCAAAGGAATTAAACCTATTGGATACAAGTGGGTTTTCAAGAAGAAAATGGACATGGATGGTAACTTAGTTACCTATAAAGCACGACTAGTGGCGAACGGTTATCGTCAACAACATGATATTGACTATGATGAAACCTTCTCGCCAGTAGCCATGTTGAAATCCATCAGGATACTCCTAGCCATTGCTGCTCATCATGATTATGAGATTTGGCAAATAGATGTGAAAACGGCTTTCCTAAATGGAAATCTGACTGAGGAAGTGTATATGACACAACCTGAGGGTTTCACATCCAATGATGGTATAAAGGTGTGTAAGCTGCAAAGGTCTATTTATGGACTTAAGAAAGCTTCTAGGAGTTGGAACATCCGTTTTGATGAAACAATTAAAGAGTTTGGTTTCATTCAAAATATGGATGAGCCTTGTGTATACAAGAAGGTTAGTGGGAGTGAAATCGTTTTCTTACTGCTTTATGTAGATGACATATTGCTAATAGGAAACGGTTTACTTATCTTGCAAATGGTTAAAATTTGGTTGTCCAAACAATTCTCCATGAAAGACCTTGGAGAAACAACCTATATTCTTGAAATAAGGATCTATAGAGATAGATCCAGAAGGTTACTAGGTCTTTCGTAGTCTACAGACATAGATAAAGTGCTAAAGAGGTTTAGTATAGTCGATGTCTCCCAAGACATAAGTTGAAAGGGATTGCATGAGTAAAATTCCATATGCCTCGGCAGTTGGATCTATCAGGTATGCTATGATATGTACTATGCCTGATGTATCTTGTGCTCTCAGTTTGACGAGCAGATACCAATCTGACCCTTGTGAGGGTCATTGGGCGACTGTAAAGAACATTCTTAAGTACTTACGAAGGACTAAGGATATTTTCTTAGTATATGGAGAAGGTGATTTGAAAATAAACGGGTATACTGATGCCAGTTTTTAATCTGACAAAGATGATTTCAAGTCACAATCAAGCTACATGTTTACATTGTGCGGAGGGGTAACAAGTTAGAAAAGTACCAAATAAGAGACTATTGCCGATTCTACGACAGAAGCTAAGTGCATAGCCGCTTCTGAAGCAGCTAAGGAAATAAAGATAGAGAGAGTTCCCACGGATGAGAACATAGCTGAACCACTTACAAAAGTACTATCCCAAAAGAAACATGATTGTCATGTTGAGTCATTCGTTATTAGATACATGAATGATTGGCTCTAGTGCAAGTAGGAGTTTGTTAGTGTTATGCCCTAGAGACAATCACTTGTACATTGTATATGACACATTTTATTTTAATAAAAGGCATTATTTATCTTATAGTTTCTTTTGTTTACTTTTGAGTAATATAACTGTTCGATAAAATCCCTAGTACAACACTGTATTAAGGAAATCATGATAGAGATCATAATATGAAATTCCTACTACGTTGTATAGTGTTAGTATTTAAATAATCCATAGTCATAATATTAATGAGACAGGACATCATTAATGCATTAAGACTAGCATGTATTAGACTTTCTGATTTGATCAGGCAGTGGTTCTCATATTTGTGAGTATTGAGATATTCAAAGTTAACACATGGATGCTTGTTAATGGAACAAGTTCATTGGATGACCTAACTTTGAGATAATCACATGGATAACTATTTAGTGCCAGTGATATAATCTCAATATATCAAATGTGCAAGTATCCTTAGACTTGAGATCTCCAAAGTACCTTGTTTGCTGAGCATTGTACTTTGATTCTAATCTCCGAAGCTCAATCGAGGGCCGCCTATGTGATGAATATTGGGTATATTGTGAGGTAAACGAAAGTAATTGAAAGGGTCAATATAGGATTCACCACTCCTAATAATAGGGGCGAATATCTCATGATCACTTGTAGGAATTACTACTCGAGAAGTCCTTGGCCAAGGTGATTGTATATTGGAAATAATTCCAATTGATACACATCTAGAGTAGTGGGTTCCTGGTACAAGTATTATTGCATTCGAGCCATAATTAATTCTGGAGGGAGTTGACACTAATTCTGTACTCCAAACTGAATGAGCTATTGTATGGTGAAAGGAGTTAATTGTATTAAAGTTTGTTATTGAAGGGTTCATGTCAAGCCACTTGATTTCCTGGACTCTTGGGTGGTCATGATGTGTTGCTAGATACCGCTCATGATTTGAGAATATGGGTTTATTAATTGATGAATTAATAAACCAATCATGATTAGAATTAATAGGATTAATTCTAATTAATTATGAATTATTAATCTCAAAGACGTTTGGATTAATTCATGTTCTCTACCAATTGATTGGGAAACCTAATAGGTCGCACACAATAGAGGATTATATACTCAATATGTTATTGGATAACATAGTGGGGTTAATTGAGAGAAAGAGAAGTTGTTGTGGACAAATTATAATTAGTTATAATTTGTGGTTCAAATTGTAATTGTGAGAATTTGATATTTCCAATTACAATTAGGGAATTCTACTTGTTTTAGAATTCTGGGATAGAGGATTTTTCAGCAAGTTTTTTGTGTAACGTATAGATGGGACACAAAACCCTAGCTGACATTGCATATACGAAATCTCTAACCCTAGATACACTACCAATCTTCTTCTTCTCTCTCTCTCTCTCTCTTTCGATTGTTCTTGTGAAGAACCCTAGCCGCCATCTTTTTCCGCTAGCACAGGAAATTTTGGTGCTTGAGTGTATCCTCTGTGTTGATTACTATTAGAGATAATCACACACTATGATTATAATGGTTAGACGTTCAACTCTCGTGAAGTTGGATCAAGAGGATTGTTAGATCGCGCCTCAACTTGAAGAAGAAAATTTTGTTCTTCGCACGATCAAACAAAGGTAAAAAGCTACTACCTTTATTATCTTTATGTCTTGTTTTCCACACATAGGCGGGTCCTAGGATGGTTTCTAGTTTTATTTTCCGCTGCGCCGTATAGGATACGAGCTTGAGATACCCAACAGTGTTCCCCCCTTTATTCTTTGATTATAAATTTTTTCTTCAGAACAAGCATGGTAAAAACCATGATGGGTTGTCATCAACCTTACAGTTGATAATTTGTTTAGTTTACCTGTTAGCATTGACAAACATACTATATACATAGTCTTGGTTTTTCCCCTGCTTCCTTTCAAATGTAGCAGCTTTATATTTGTTGTGAACTAAATCCAGTTATGGTTTTTCCCCTACTTGCGGTTTCTCCTTTTCTCATGAAGTGGGCGAATCTGGAAATTAGTAGCAGAAAACTGAGGTTCTGATAGCAATTCCAAAGACTTTCAGGGATCCAACTAAATGTGTAGTTGCTCAATGTTTTTAATCATTTGAGCTTGTTGCCAAATTCTGCTATATATGGTGTCAACTTTGAGATTCCTGCAGCAAAGGTTACCCAACTATGCTGTATTTCCAATTTCGCTGAAGAGTTCTTGAAGCATATCTAGGCTCACGAGATGAAGAACAACTGGAGAGTATGGTCTGCAAGAACCTTGCTATGTGGGTTGAAGTAGAGCAATCTAGTGTAAAAACTTGCTTCCTCTTGATGTTGAGTTGAGAATTGTAACCAGATGCATTGATGCAATATAAAAGGCATTTCATATCATGCCGGGCATGAACTTTGTTAGTTCTGCCATCTGTTAGTTCTAGGGCGTGATTTTAATTTCTCAAATCCTACTGTGTTACCAAGAGATATTAAAGGCTTGTATTTAATGGATAGAATGCATGTGCCTTTAGTTAGGTAATCTTTTCAAATTTTCTAAAGGTGTGGCTGCTGTCCCCCTCGTATTAATTTTTTTTAATATATAAATAACCATTATCAATTACATTTCAATACCAGAATATTACTTAATTTTATATAGAATTTCTCAGAAGAGCATTAAGATCCCGGATCCCCTTGCCCAAGAAAAATGGGAAAAATGCAAAGAAAAGAAAATGTGATAAATACAATACATCAGTGTTTGAATAAAATACATCAGTGCCGCCATCAATTGCTGGTTTTCTGTGTTTCCGCCCACTCATTTCAAATCATATATTATTTATTCTTTGTGATTAATTTCTTATTGGTTTACAGTGAAATGCAAAAATGGTTAACTCGTGATGGGGGTGGAAATGAGATGCTTAATGAAATTATTTTTTTTCTTTTAATTTTCAAAATATCATATTCTTCACTTAGAAAACCAAAAAAAAGTAATAATAACAATAATTGTCATTGTTTTAATTATTTTCTGCATGATTGAATTACTTTTCAAAATTACATTTTAAGCATTTTTTTTAAGAGGACAAAACTACTCTTTATTATTATTATTATTATTATTATTATTATTATTATTTGGAAAATTTTGTGTTTCCCTCTTAAACATTATATATATATTTCCCTCCTAAATGATATTCTCTAAAGACATGAAAATATCATTTAAAAATTTTTCCCTCTTAAAATATCATGTTTCCCTCTTAAAATATAAAAGTTAAAATTTTTTCCCACTAATATTAATTAGGTTCCCGCTAAGACTCCCGGTTCTAGTATTCATATCTATCCCTCGATCACTTCTCATGCAGAAAACCCTGCATCTTGCTGCCATCACCCCATCTACCACCCATTGAAGGCTCAAACAACGTACAATTTTTTAGAATAAAATACGTCACTATTTGTAGAACCTAATTTGAATGTTCTCTATTAATAAGTACATCACCATTGGAGACTATTTTCCTATGCTTAAATTTTCCATAATCCGTTGACTATTAGTAATCACAACCCATTTGAATGTTCAATGTTAGAGGTTGAATTTTTATGTTGTCTATGCTATTTGGTAATCTCAAAGTCTTTAATGGTTCTATTCAATAGTTGGATTGTTTTCCTATACGATCATCACAATAATTGGATGGTTTTGCTAATTTAATCCATTGAATTGCTTGTTATTATGGTTTTCAATTACTCTACTTACTGGAGTTGTTAGGTATTAGACTATTCTTATTGAAGCATCATCAAAATTTTTTAATTGAATTGTTTTAGATGGAAAATAAATGGTAGTATGCTTGAACAAGTGGCAAGAGATGGTTGCTATTTTTCTATTACTCTTAATATTCGGTGTGTTTTTGAATCTCTAGTTAATTTTAACGAATTAAAGGACTTCAGATTTGTGGTAGTTAATTTTCAAAATACAAGAGGAAAAATTTTTGGTGATCAAATTGAAAGTTCGGCTTTTAATTGTTTAGCAAGCTGGACTTCAGATCGGGTTTATAGTTCCAAGATTTCTTGCATTATGATTGGGGCAATTTTCATATTTAATATAGCCTTAGCTTCAGCTATATCTTGTTTTTTTTTTTTCCAGCTATATCTTGTTACTATGTTAACTTGTAGACTGAATAATATTGTCAGGACTTTGTGCAAAGGCAGTTATAATAACCCATGTCCTATCAGAACATAACAACTATTGACTTTTTTATTAGGGTTTTTATATGGAATGAAAACGTTTAAGAGACTATAACGACAACAGTTAAGGCAAATTTGCACCAGAAGCAATTCAAATGAATGCTTCAAATTTTGATAGTGAGACTCAATCACCTAGTGAATACCAATTTACTGATACTCAAGTACAAGAAG
This sequence comes from Voacanga thouarsii, assembly GCA_026120185.1. Classification (NCBI taxonomy): domain Eukaryota; kingdom Viridiplantae; phylum Streptophyta; class Magnoliopsida; order Gentianales; family Apocynaceae; genus Voacanga; species Voacanga thouarsii. Next base: position 2,826,286 of record JANUWF010001425.1, read on the forward strand.
AAGACCCAAGCAGCGAAATTTATGATGATGTAGAAATAAAGGGTATGACATTATATGGTCTTTGAAATATTACTTTTATAATGTTAAATATAACTAATTATGTTACACATGACCAAGGGAATGTACGAAAAAATGAGTTATACGTCCGAAATATGTGTGGACATTGCCTAATAATGAGTGGATTATTGTTCACTTCAATGAGTTAGGTCAACCAATTAAAAAAGGAGGTGGAATCTTAGGTAGTTGGTTGGGAACTGTGGCAAGGAAAAAGGAGTTTTGTTCAATTAAATGGATGAATTAGAGGAAAATGTCTAACAATAATAAGGAGAACTTGATAATTTTGACAAAGGTAAAAAAATTGATCTTCTTTTATTTTGTAAATTTAATTTTTCTCTATTTTTTTAACACCTTTTAATTTGTACTAATTTAAATTGTTTTACAATCTTATAGAAATATTTTGAAATTCTTGATGATTTTGAAGTTCAAAAGTGGGTGCTTCAATCAATTAGTCAAAAGTGGAAGAATTACAAATTCAATTTAAAATGTAAGTATTTTGTGCCAAATAAGAATCAAGAAGAAATATTCAATTTTTTGACTTTATATTATGGTAAATTTTTTTCTAACTTTTATCATAGTTTGTATAACATATATATATTTCTTTTATTTTGGTCAGAATCTTTCTAAAGAAGGAAAAGTAGTACGAGCTCATAACAAAACTCTTCATACTAGTGGTTCAAAGAGTTTTACAAAAGGAAGAAATAAATATGTGAGTTTTGATTGAAGTGTAGTGTCTTTACTCTTTTCCATACTTTGTTTTTTCTTACACTTTCTTAGCATTAAATTGGTAAATATATTTTAAAAATAGGAGATGACCCATGAAAAAAAAAACCAGGGCGGATTGAATTCTTCAGAATGACTCATATGTGAAAGGATGGGATTTTATTAGTGAGAAAATCCATAAAGTTGTGGTAGTGATTTTTTTTTTTAAGTTGTCAAAGTAAAAGTTATTACTCGTTGTTAGAGTATATTATTCTCGTGTGATCTCTAATTTTTATATTTATTGTTATAAAAAATGAGAAAGCGAATAACATTGTTATTGAATATGCGGCATTAAATGTGAATCGTAATACCAATGAAGTCAAGGATGAAGTTTTCAATGAAGTTTTAGATGAAGATCAATATGGCAAAGTTAGAGGATATGGATTAGGAGTTATTCCTAAATTTTTGTTAGATATGCCCATCGAGTAAATACAATGGTTGTATTTTTTGAAATTAAATAAAGTATGTTTTTATATATTTGTATGTATAAATTATGTATGAGCCTGTTTGTCCACGAATTATTTAGATATTATAAATCAAGTGTTTATTTGTTAAACACAGAAAGACTTGATTTATAATTTAGTTCGAAATAAATTATCCGCGATCTAAGATAAATTTGGGCAATTTATTTTGGAAGATCGTCTTAATTTTATTGAAGTCTGTCTTTGACTTTGGTAATAAAATTAAGGATATATTTTGATATATTGGACGGACCATCAATATTTATTTATGGAATAGACCATACAAATAAAATATTAAAAGATTGTCGTACATAATACCTTAATCCTGAGCAAACAATTATTTATATTTACTAACTTGAAGTTCCTTGAGTTGCCAAATAGTGAGATTAACTTAATAATCAATATCTCGACATCTTGGGAATTAAAGTGAAATAAATATGAAATAATTGTTGTGCAATATGGAATCCGTCACCTTTAATAGGCAAGATCATTTCCTCATGAGTTCTTCTAAGGGACGAGTTAAATCGAGCTCGATAATTCAATAGTGACTATTGAATTCATTTTGTAAGTGTGACGTGGTCACATGGTACTGTCAAATTGAAGATGAGAATTGAGGTTTTGAATGAGGGGCACTGTGGTCATACTGCCTCATTCAAAGTATTATATTGATCGACGGGGGTAATTTGTTGGGTCGATCAATTAATGGATATAATTATTGACTCTAGTAATTACGATTAGACTAAGAGTGCAGTTACGTTCTTTTAGTGGAGTGGAACGTAATTAATAAATTATTTTTATTGACAAAATAATTTATTGGAGCTTAGTCTAATTGTATCCGGTCAGGTCCCTTCAGTGGCTCCTAATTATGGGACAATAATAAATTATAATTTATTTATAATTTATTAATGAAAATTGCATAAAACTAAAAATCGTATTTTAGATAGAATAGGACAAGTGGAAATAGTTGTATTCAACTATACTTTTCTTATTCTATCAGGATTTGTATTATGAGATAGAGTCCAATATACATATTGGGAGATAACTCTATTTCAGAGGTACGTGAGGATCATCCTGGTGGTTCTCTGGAGTTTTTTCTCTCAGTTTTTGTGTGAGTCCACCCTCAACAAAGAGAGAAACAAAATACGATTAGCAATTTTTGGTCCAAGGAGATTACATTGAAGAAGACTTGGGGGTCTGGAGCATTACCAGAAGGCTGAATACTTCAAGAATCGTATTGGTGGAGACGATATCTACAAAGGTATGATTCGTTTCTCATATTCTCGAGATTTAATTTGGTTAACACATAAGCATGTCGATCCTATTAACTAACAATTGGTATCAGAGCCTGGTTTTGATATGTGTTTATGTGTTAAGATTAAATTTTTTTATGCATATATATAGTTGAGCGGTGTAGGAATAATGCATATATGTTCATGGTGAATGATTTGATTAATTCTGTTCAAAATAATTTTATGGCTATAGTTTTTGATTCGGTGAATATGTATAAGTATTATCGAGTCTTGTAACAAAAGGGGTGGATTACGTCTCCATGTTTCCCTTTTGAGTTTTTTTTTTTATGTTGTTATTTTATGTTAATAAAAAAAAAATTGTAATTGGCGGACTGAAGAGGAATTGCACCTTGGTGGATGAAGAAGACAATTGCACACAACACGTCTGCGAATCTGTGATTGTGGTATGGCCTTGGGCCAGCGAGGCCATCAAGGCAGCTTTGTTGTCGTCTGGGGATCGGCCTTGGGCCAGCGGACCAGCGCAGTGCTTACTGCTGGGCTGGCCTTGGGCCAGCAGATTGGCCCATCTGCAAGCCACTCCCTTTAATTAAAAAGAAAAGGGGAGAAAGTGGCAAAGGTGGGATTTGATCCCAGGACCTCAAACTTGGATGTGCAGCATTCTAACCACTAGTCCACTGTAGAACATGTGACTCAAAATTGCTGCAACAAATTGATATTGCAGAAGATTGAAGAATTAGCTATATTGTTAGCTAATTATTATTTTCAATTGTAATTTTGTAATTTTATTTTTGAGTCTAGGTTGGCCATAAAATTATTTTTATTTTTATTTTATAGTTTTTACTATTTAATTTAGTTGAATTATATATCATTCATGTTAACATGCCATATAGTTTGCATTAACACCGCTCTAGGTACTATTTAGTTATGCATAAATAAATTAATATTTTTATTAATTTATTAATTAAAAAAAAATTAAGTGTGAGTTCGTTAATTTTAATTAACCTTTGGCCTCCCCTATTAGCCCATTAGTAAAATTAACGTTTGCTTCGTGCCATTTTAAATGGTCTCCCTATAGGAAAGCTACGTTTTATTGGTTACTAAATTGGGCATCAAAATTTTAATTATTTTTTAAGTTTAATTCATTCATAATTACCCTATAGGTGATGTGATTGGATTGGAAACTTTATAAAATAAAATAAATTTTGAATATAGGGGTTACACTTAAATCAAAGACATTACAAGGACTTCCTATAGAATATCCAAATAATATCTATGATGGCCAAAATATTAATAACACTAAAATTAATATTGCGTTTTGATGCAAGATATATTAATTTTAGTGGGATAATCCAGGCTTAACTATAAGTTATATTGTTATCTCCTATAGAGGTGCATATTACTTTGGAGTTTTAGGTTGTGGATCTTGACCTAACTATAAGTTACATTGTTATCTCCTATAGAGGTACATGTTACTGTAGAGTTTTAGGTTGTCATATTTTGATAGTAGTTTCTATTACTACTTAAAATATTATCATATTGATCATGCATCTTACCATTTTATATTGATCATGCATCATGATATGATAAATGGCTCATATGTTTTATTTTATTTAATTTCGAGAAAAATGACTTCCAACACTTTATCCCAAATTTTAACAAAGAACCAAGCTGGTTGGAGAAAACTTTATTGATTGGAAAAGGAACCTCATAATTGTACTCACTCTTTGAGAAGCTCAAATATGTGCTAAGCTGAACCGTGTCTGCTAAGCCTCATCGAACGAGTCCACGCGCGAACAAAAGGAGGCTTATGATAAGTGGTTGAGTTCGATGAGATGGCTCGTTGCTACATTTTGGGATCTATCTCAAATGTGTTGCAGCAGAAACATGAGAACATGACAACCGCTACGGACATCATGAGAAGCCTCCGGCAAATGTTTGAGCACAAAGGACGTCGGGCCAGTCAAGCGGCAATGAGGCGCATAATGAATATGCGCATGAAACACTGGAACGCCCGTGAGAGATCATATGTTAGAATTGATCGCTCGGTTTAACGTGGCAGAGGTCTTAGGGGCTGAAATTAAGCTCTGAGACTCGAGTTGACATGGCTCTAGAAACTCTTCCGAGAGATGTTTTCACGGTTCAAAGTTAATTATAACATGAACAAGATGGAGATGTCTCTTACGGAGTTAATGAAGGAGCTTGAGAGCGCCGAGGCTACCCTAAAAGTGGGAAGTGGCAACGCTCTTATTTTATCTCATGCTTTGGATCTTCCTCTTCCAAGCCTAAGGGCAAAGGAGGAAATAAGAGGAAGCGAGAATAATAATAAAGGGCCTAAGCGAGCGAGGTTAAGAAAGCAAGAGTGGATGAAAAGCCTAAAGGCAAATGTTTCCACTTGTAAGCAAAAGGGACATTGGAAGTCACGGTGCCCAGTTACTTAGCTAAACGCAAGCAAGGTACTGGTGAGTTATCCTACATTGAAACTTGTTTAGTGGTTGATTCTACAAATACTTGGATAGTAGATTCTGGAGCCACTAACCATGTTTGCAATTCATTGCGGGGGTTCCAAGTAACCGAGACATCTCAATGAAGGAGAGCATACTCTAAGGGTTGGCACAGGATCAGTGATATCTGCAAGAGCTGTTGGAGATGTTTATCTTTATTTTGATAATAAACATTTGGTTTTGAAAGATTGTTTTTATGTTCCCGACATTTATCGAAATTTGATTTCGGTTTCTTTGTTATTCAAACAAAAATATTCTGTTAAATTTTATAAATTTTCAGTAGAGATATTTTTGAATAACTCTTTGATATGTCGTGGAAATTTAAATAATGATCTGTATGTTTTGAAACCTACCAATAGTTCATTATATCATACTGAAACTAATAAACGCATTAAGTTATCTCCTACTAATGAGACTCTCCTATGGCATCTTAGACTTGGTCACATCAATCTAAATAGGATTCAAAGACTTGTAAAAGAAGGTCCTTTAAGTGACTTAAAGGTAGAACCTCTTCAAGTTTGCGAATCTTGTTTGGAAGGTAAAATGACCAAAAGATCATTTCCTTCCAAAGGAAATAGAGTAAAGGAAGTCTTAGAATTAGTGCACTCTGATGTATGTGGACCAATTAGTGTCCAAGCTAGAGGTGGGTATGAGTATTTCATTACTTTTACGGATGATTACTCAAGATATGGATATGTTTACCTAATGACTCATAAGTCTGATGCCTTAGAAAAATTCAAAGAATTTAAGGCTGAGACTGAGAAGCAGTTAGGAAAGAACATTAAGACACTTCGATCAGATCGAGGTGGAGAATATCTATCCCATGACTTTAGATCTTACTTATCGAGAAAATGGGATTTTATCTCAACTAAGTGCACTGGCACTCCTCAACAAAATGGAGTGGCGAGAAAGGAGAAACGAGGACCTTGTTAGACATGGTCAGAACAATGCTAGGCTTCTCTACACTCAGTACATCATTTTGGGGGTATGCTATACAAACTGCGACATACATATTGAATATGGTTCCATCAAAGTCTGTCCCTAAGACTCCATTGGAATTGTGGAATGGGCGGAAGCCTAATTTGACGCACATCCGGATTTGGGGTTATCCTGCATATGTGCTAAAGGGAAAGATGGATAAAATGGAATCACGATCAAATTTATGTCTGTTTGTTGGATATCCAAAAGGAACAAGGGGATACTACTTCTATAGTCCTCAAGATAAGAAAATATTTGTAAGCACAAATGCAATTTTCTTAGAGGACAAGTACATAGAAGAACGAGGATCTAAGAGTAGGGTTATTTTGGAAGAAACCAAGGGACATAATCCCAAGCAAATGGTTACTGAGACCCATACTCAAGATTCACGTGGAGGATTCGTATCTATGCCGCTTAACATGCCAGATTCCAGTGGGAGAGAAATAGATGTTACACCTTCTATACCCACTGACTCTTCGGGACATAGAGTGGAAGAATCTCCTGCCCCTGTTCAAAATCCAGTCGTTGAGGAATCAGCAGATCTAGTTCCAGTCAACGAGGAGGAGGAAAGTCCAATCGTCCAGGAACCTCCACAGCTTAGACGTAGTGGGAGAGTCATTCGACGTCCCTCTAGATACTTACTCTATGGAGAAGCTTTTCAAGCGAGTCTCTTTTGAGGAAGAAGAGGACCCCACTACGTATAAAGAAGTCTGTAGAGGACGTGAGACGCGAGACCATTGGAAGAGTGCAATGGATTCAGAAATGAAATCCATGTACACTAACTCCGTCTGGGATCTTGTGGACCTGCCTAATGGGGTAAAACCTATTGGGTGTAAATGGGTCTACAAAAGAAAGAGAGGAGTAGACGGGAAAGTGGAAACTTTCAAAGCAAGATTGGTTGCTAAGGGTTATACCCAACGAGAAGGTATTGACTATGAGGAAACTTTCTACTTTGTGGCCATGCTAAAGTCTATAAGAATCCTCTTATCCATTGCAGCTCACTTCGACTATGAAGTATGGCAAATGGACGTCAAGACAGCTTTCCTTAATGGAAATCTTGACGAATGTATCTACATGGTACAGCCAGATGGTTTTATCCAGGAAGGTCAAGAACAAAAAGTTTGTAAGTTGAATAGGTCCTTATATGGGCTTAAACAAGCGTCTAGATCTTGGAATATTAGATTTGATCAAGCCATTAAAACTTATGGTTTTGATCAGCATCCTGATGAACCTTGTGTCTATAAGAGAATTATAGATGGTAAGGTGATTTTTCTCATACTGTATGTTGATGACATCCTTCTCATTGGAAATGATGTAAGAACATTAACATTGGTGAAAAGTTGGTTAGGTAAACAATTTGATATGAAGGACTTGGGAGAAGCAAGATATGTTACGGGCATTCGGATCCTTCGGGATAGAAAGAACAGACGAGATAGCTTTATCTCAAGCTTCATATATTGACAAAATACTGACGAGATTTTCTATGCAAAATTCCAAGAAAGGTCAATTGCCTTTCGGACATGGAATTCGGTTATCTCGAAGCATAGTCCTAAAACTCCTAATGAGGTTGAGTACATGAAACGAGTTCCTTATGCATCAGCTGTAGGAAGTCTCATGTATGCTATGCTTTATACTCATCCAGACATTTGTCATGCTGTTGGGATGGTCAGTAGATATCAGTCAAACCTAGGACCGGAACACTGGATAGCGATCAAGCATATATTCAAGTATCTTCGTAGAACTCGAGGATATATGCTAGTTTACTCGACTCAGAATTGGTACCTATAGGTTACACCGATTCCGATTTTCAAGCTGATAGAGATCTTCGCAAGTCCACCTCGGGCTCTGTTTTCACCTTAGGTGGTGGTGCGATTGTGTGGAGAAGTATCGAGACAATCTTGTATTGCTGACTCTACAATGGAAGGCTGAATATGTGGCGGCTTGTGAAGCGACTAAAGAGGCGAGTATGGTTGAAGAAGTTCTTGATAGAACTTGAAGTGGTTCCTTCGCATCTCAAGCCATTAGTTTATACTTGTGACAACGGTGGTGCGATGGCAAATGCAAAAGAACCACGCAGCCATCAGCGTGGTAAACACATTGAACGTAAATATCACCTACTTAGGGAGATTGTTCAACGTGGAGATGTAGAAGTGTGCAAGATTTCTTCTGCTGAAAATCTTGCTGATCCTTTTACTAAAAGTTTACCTGTAAATGTTTTTGGAAGTCATATAGAAAGTATGGGTATTTTTGACATGTCCCATTTACTCTAGGACAAGTGGGAGAATTTTTGTTAGATATGCCCATCGAGTAAATACAATGGTTGTATTTTTTGAAATTAAATAAAGTATGTTTTTATATATTTGTATGTATAAATTATGTATGAGCCTTGTTTGTCCACGAATTATTTAGATATTATAAATCAAGTGTTTATTTGTTAAACACGGAAAGACTTGATTTATAATTTAGTTCGAAATAAATTATCCGCGATCTAAGATAAATTTGGGCAATTTATTTTGGAAGATCGTCTTAATTTTATTGAAGTCTGTCTTTGACTTTGGTAATAAAATTAAGGATATATTTTGATATATTGGACGGACCATCAATATTTATTTGTGGAATAGACCATACAAATAAAATATTAAAAGATTGTCGTACATAATACCTTAATCTCGAGCAAACAATTATTTATATTTACTAACTTGAAGTTCCTTGAGTTGCCAAAGAGTGAGATTAACTTAATAATCAATATCTCGACATCTTGGGAATTAAAGTGAAATAAATATGAAATAATTGTTGTGCAATATGGAATCCGTCACCTTTAATAGGCAAGATCATTTCCTCATGAGTTCTTCTAAGGGACAGTTAAATCTGAGCTCAGTAATTCAATAGTGACTATTGAATTCATTTTGTAAGTGTGACGTGGTCACATGGTACTGTCAAATTGAAGATGAGAATTGAGGTTTTGAATGAGGGGCACTGTGGTCATACTGCCTCATTCAAAGTATTATATTGATCGACGGGGGTAATTTGTTGGATCGATCAATTAATGGATATAATTATTGACTCTAGTAATTACGATTAGACTAAGAGTGCAGTTACGTTCTTTTAGTGGAGTGGAACGTAATTAATAAATTATTTTTATTGACAAAATAATTTATTGGAGCTTAGTCTAATTGTATCCGGTCAGGTCCCTTCAGTGGCTCCTAATTATGGGACAATAATAAATTATAATTTATTTATAATTTATTAATGAAAATTGCATAAAACTAAAAATCGTATTTTAGATAGAATAGGATAAGTGGAAATAGTTGTATTCAACTATACTTTTCTTATTCTATCAGGATTTGTATTATGAGATAGAGTCCAATATACATATTGGGAGATAACTCTATTTCAGAGATACGTGAGGATCATCCTGGTGGTTCTCTGGAGTTTTTTCTCTCAGTTTTTGTGTGAGTCCACCCTCAACAAAGAGAGAAACAAAATACGATTAGCAATTTTTGGTCCAAGGAGATTACATTGAAGAAGACTTGGGGGTCTGGAGCATTACCAGAAGGCCGAAGACTTCAAGAATCGTATTGGTGGAGACGATATCTACAAAGGTATGATTCGTTTCTCATATTCTCGAGATTTAATATGGTGAACACATAAGCATGTCGATCCTATTAACTAACAATTCCTACAGAGTTTTTTGGAACCAAAAGTCAATTTAAATGTCAAAATTAGCATGAAGTAAAACGTCTTCAAAAAGAATTGTATGACATGAATCAAATTTATGAGGCAAAGATTGAAAGTATGCAGCATGAGTACGAAGTAATGAAGAATGGTTATAAGAAACAAATTGTTGATCTTCGTAAGGAGTTAGATTCTATTTGAAATGACATGTCTCATTTAAAAATAATCTTTTCTGAGGTAAGTCACATATGTACTTATTTTTATTTAAATAGTAGTAAATAAAAGAAAATTTTCTAATATGAATTTTATTTTTTAGGCTATTCATAATTTTAGTAAATCTATCTATACTCCAGAGTGACTCATTTTATTAATTCTCTTCAAGTAAATGAGATATTTTCTCAAATTATTTCAATTATATTTTTTCATTATCTCGCTTGTAACTATTAACTGTTTTAGTAAAATGATTTAAATCTTTTAAATGTTCACCATGTTTTTTCTTTATTTGATGTGTAGGGCTATTGGACTTTCCATCAATTCGTAGCAATATGAAGACCTTTTCTTTTTTTTTTTTTAGTTTGCCAATAAAATTGAACATTTATACTTAGTCTGATTTATATTGTAGTTAGACATTTGCTAAAATGCTTTTGACTATGACTATTTAAATTTTGTTCTAATTTATACGATTTATTTAAATAAATTTTATTCATTTTGTTTCAAAATTATCATTGTTTTACAACTTTCTATTGTACAATGTAGAAAGAAGCATTTGTTATGATATTTTAAATTGGAAAAAATTATCAAATAATAAAATATAATAATTGTCGACTTTGGTACGCTAAAAAAAGTGACGCCAAAATTGGGACATTATTTATATAGTGTAACGACAAGAGCGACACATTCATAAGTATAGTTATTTTAGGGACGCTTCAAAAAATATGGTCGTTAAATTTTAGGACACTATGATTGATTGGGTCATAAAAAAGGGGATGAAATTGTATTTATGTGTCGCTATTTTGGGACATTTATAGAATAAAGTATCACCAATTTCGAGAGACTGTAAATATAAAATATAGCAAAAAAAAAAAAAGACAAAATCAATATTTTGTGTCGTAAATTTTGGGGCACTTTAAAAAAATGTCGTTATGTTAACGATATTAAAAAATTTAAGCATAGTAAATTTAGAGACACTTATAAAAAAGTGTTTTTAAATTTAGAGACGCTTATAGAAAGTGTCGGTAAATTTAGAGACATTTATAGAAAAGTATCGATAACTTAATTTATCGACGCAACATCTTGCATCGTAAAATTTTTTGATGACACCACTTCTAGCAACACGTGTGGAGATACTTATAAAAGTGTCGATAAATAAATTAGTGTCCCAAAACAAATTTATTAGTATCGCTAAATGCTAAGTTTGTTGTAGTGATGAGTGTTTAATTCATTCTTGTTGGGAATATTAAACGATAAACCTCGGAGGGAGTCTTGAATAGAGTTTCAGAATGTAATAAGTTGAAATCATAGGTAAAAATGATATTCACATTAATATCCTAAAGAATAAAGATTTGCAAGTCTGAATATTTTAGCAGCTACCATAAACCAGAGTGAACAAAGTTGAGCTCCACTAAATTCTTATTTTGAATGTGCTGCTAATGAAAATATGCTTCAGTAACTCTAATATGTACTTAGCATGGGCTCAAAAGTATCAGAAACGCAGTGTTCTACTTCAACAGTTAACCCACCTGCTTATTTTGTAGTTTCTCATGACATTCATTAGACTAAAATTGCTGTATTTATTGTCAGGCTTGGCCTTGGTACCTCAAACTATATTTGGACAATCAGGAAACACTGTTAGTTACCAATATCCACTCTATTATATGCTGCTTCCTTTTTTTTTTTTTTAATGGTTTTCCCCTCCATCGCCATCCTGATCTTTTTTGCATCATCGTATTTTTTTGATATCAACGTGTTGAAGAGCAAGGTATACGGACATGCACCTTTGGTCTCTAGCCTCGTTAGTACCTCTCAGCTGCAACTTGTGCGAACTCAATATTGTTGTGCACCTAACATGTCCTCAATGATGCACCCTACATCGCTTTGTTTGTCTCCACCGGCATACTATTAATTATATTAGTTGCCTCCTCAACATTGCCTGACCAACCACAATGACCAGGAGGGAAGCAAAATGTTTAACCTCTTGTTTATTACCAAATTCATTGATCGTAGAGGACACATGCCCACAAAATTGAAATAAATTTGATATGTGGGTGTAAACAAGAAAATTTGGAGAAAATATACTTTATATTATTTGATCGAAATTAAAAAATTAAATATTTTAATATTAATTAATTAAAATAAATTCATAAATAAATATAATTATTCTTAGATTATTGCAATTGGGTCATTCTTAAGAGTCTATTAAATCTAATATATTATAGAGTTGGGCTATTAAAACTAGGCAATTGTAAAGAGTCTATTTCGCATTCAATCCAATATGTTATTGATTAAATAGAATTCGATTGGGCCATTAAAGTTGGACCTTTATAAATGATCCATTAGATTCAAATGGTGTGAGTTAAATGAAATTGGGCCAAACTTAAATGAAGTCCAAGTCACCTCAAATCCAAATCCATTAAGGTTTGATAAAAGGCTTCTTAAAATCTCGGTTATTTATACTAAAGTTAAAAGATTTTTGACTTATAAATAAAGTTTTCTCTCAAAGGTTTAAGACCATTCTGCCAGCTTCAACAAACAAAAGGCATCTTTAACATCAACAAAGCTTCAACAGCATTCAAGCTCAAGCTTCAACGAGCTTAAGTTTCAGCATTCAAGCTCAAACTTTAGCAAAATCAAGCTTTAACAAATTCGAAGTTTAAATTCTTCATCCAATCAAATCAAGGTTCAGAAGCTTTATCAAATTTCAAGGTACTCATCTTATTTTGCATCAAACAAGTCTCTAAGATTTGGTAAACAAGTGTTCATTAACAAATTTCATTCGATCCAAGATCAAACTCTTCAACCATCGAATCACACTACAAAAAAAAAAAAAAAGATTTTTGGCAAAGCGAGAGAAAGTGTAGCAAAATGGGTCAAAATTATGGCAAATAAGTTTTTGCCATAGAAATGCCACAGCTTTCACGGCATGGGCATTACAACTGTTACAAAAAGTTAGCCACTATTTGTAACCTTGGGGAATACTTTTTGCCATTGGTATACTACAGTTTCAAAATAGTTGTAAATAAAATGTTGTATTTATTCATATACTTTTTGCCACAAATTTTCCCAACTTTTATTAACTATAGGCAAAGATTTCAATTTTTTGTCCTGGCTTTTCTAATATTTTTACAACTGTGGCGAATATCATTTTTTACAATTAAGTTTCCGTTAGAAATAATACTTTTTTGTCACGACTCTTTTCCAAATTGACATAACCATGGGCAACGCCTATTTGCTATGGTATCCTTACTATTGTAATTAAAACTTTTTGCCATAGAATTCTTAGCATTAAAAAAATATTATTTGTCATAGTTTAATGGTAAATTTTTTTTTTGGTTATATATTAATCTTTTTAACCATAAATGCAAATCCGTAGTGATATTGCATTTATCCTAATATCCTTTTTTAAAATTATCCATCATAAATAAAGCTTGTATTGGAAACATCAACTTATTTTTCCTATGCTTTAACAATATCATCTTCCACTACACATATAAAACCATGAAAAGCTCTAATATTAACAATCAACTATCATCTATTGATTGAACATTCAAAATACTATCTTCTAGTAATAATAACTTAATATACAAAAAAAAAAAAAACTAAACAGAATCTAATAAGTAACATATTAATCTAACCCTTGAAATTAATTCAAAATAATCCAAAACAAAACCATAAGTCTAACCATGACATTCGTTAGAAGTTAACAAAAATTCATTAAGGACAAAATACAATGCCATAGTTAATTGAACCATCAACAACCATGATCTTTATTCCTTCTATCATTAAGAAAAAAAAAATGATAAGATTACTTCTCAATAAAACTTCTAAAACATTTTTTTCATCGAATATAAATTAAACTCATTATTAAACCATTCAAAAGAAACCGCAAAATATAAGTTTTTTCTAAGCAAGAACATATAAAGAGAAGTAAGATAGCCTGAAGTAAGATTAGAACATGGAACTACGAGAACCCAGAATTCCAACTTCAATTGCAATTCAAGAATAAATAGTAATCAAATTCAACAAAAATTTTCAGTTTCCTCAAACTTAAATTTCCATACTCACATCCTTGGCTACCTTTTTCATAGTCAATCAAAATGAATAGGGAATAACAAAAATTCTTACTTAAAATTTAGCTATCCATATAATAATTATCATTGAAGCTAAAAGGAATATATATTCAAGTAATAGAAGGATACATTGCTCACAATAAACCACTTCAATTTTGAAGAGGTGAATTTTGAAATTCACTATAGTGCTGGCAATCTAAGTAGATGGAATCCTAAAAGACAATAATCCTTGTTTCTTTGTTCAACTGGGGAATATTTTGTCATATAGCAAAGTTGATAAAAGTGCACGACAATTTTATAACTTACAAAATTTCTCTTTTTTAACCAAATAGAGAAATGCAAGAATAATTGCTAAAACTAAACTATCTAGAAATATGGAGATGTTTGTATCGCAAAAAAAAAAAAATGATAAAACTGCCACTTCTGAAGTCATTTTACAAAACTCCTAAACATATAATGAATTCCTTGTATCTGGTTCTCTATAATGATGAATCTCAAATATGACAAGTAGTCTCTAACTCCACATCTAAGCTATCAGTAGAGAACTCAAAGCATGAACTAAGTAAAAGAATTTATCCAGCTATGATGCCAAACAAAATGAAAGAGAATCATAAGTTTCACCAAATTAGTTCAATCTAACTTGTTACACTTTAAGGTATATGGAGCCATCACCGGAAATAAAAAGGCTAATTTCCACACATTGAAAGCACCATCTAGTTATGACAAAGTACATACTGCCATTGTGCACCATATCTACCTATTTTAGTTTGCCATGTAGTTAAATGTATAAAATTCCATACAGTAAGAAAAATGTAACACCCCACGACTACGTACCCTAAAAGGGCGGGGATGTCACCCTGTCCCGTAGGATAAGGGGTCTTTAGAACGAGGTATAAAATATAAAGGCAATCTCCAGAAAGGATCAACTTAGAAAAATAAAGAAATACTCTTATTACATCAGACTCAACTGGGAGAAAAACGGAATAAAACAAAGATTGTTCAGAAGTATAAACGACAAAAGTCTCCAAGAACAGTATAGAAAAAAACAAAGCCTCTACTGTCAAAGCCCCGCTGTCTCAGCATAATCTATCCCCTGAAAACATGATGTAAAATAGTGTGAGAATAAATCTCAGTAAGTCCTATGTGTGCACATGGTGTTTTGAATAGCACATGTATGCAAAGTGTAAAACATTTGTAGAAAACAATTGGCAAGTCATAAACAATTTCTTTTCGCAAGGAGTGGGTTTTTTCTCATTGTCACACTTTGTACAAAATAAATCCTCCACTCGAATAAAAGTCATGTCACCACACGTTGGGCTCCATGAGAACAAATTGGCCAAGGCACCACACTTTGTGCACCTTGTCCGGACCAGATTACCACACGTTGGGCGTTCTGATTAATGTGAGTGTACAGCCCACCGGGTGAGATACTTCTTCATCTCTACACCCAACAAAACCATCCGGGTGTCCATGCCGGGAATATAAATAATACCATACCAGGTACACATGCTAGCTCGGACTGGCCTGACCAACCAACACTGTCGCCTTTTCAAGCAAAGTTCATCTTCTGGAGGTGGTCTCCTGCCAGAAGACTTATTCGAGCTCTCCAAGACTAGTATTGTTAGCCTACCCTTATTGAGTACTCAACAAACATATCCGTTAATTCCTGATTCCAAATATTTCCAAACCTTGGCTTTGTAAAACGTGATTTTCTTTAAAAGAGTTTTCTAAAATTTAAGGAAAAGAATAGTTTTCTTGCTAAAATCGTTAGTTTGACAAAACCGTTTAAAGAATAAATATTCACGTTTACAACCCAAGCAAACATAGTTTAACAATAGCTTTACAAAGCTTCACAACATAGACTTGCCATCACAACATTTAACAAAACAGTTTATATAAGGACTTACCATCACAACATTTAATAAAAGAGTTTATGCAAGGACCTACTTGATATGCCTCAGATAAACGTGATAAATTCACAGCTGGCTTTCCTCAATTATCCTCCTGATCTAAACCATATAATATCATGATCAGGGTCTCAATTAATTCAAACATGCTCTAATCCCATTTATTTTCACAACAATTCGCAATCCCCTATTTAATTCCAAGTAAACTATTCAATCCCCAAAGATCATATACTACGACCACATGTTTATCTCTCTAATAAACACCATTAAACCTTACTTTTGGCATCAAGGAAGGGTATTCCTTTACCTTGCAACTACTGGGTAATGAGGTCTCGATGCTCCTATGGTGATCGTCCCGAGTTCGCTTGAGAAGAAGAGATAAGCTACCTCCTTTGCTCCTCTTGACCGAAAATTAAGAAAGAAGATGAAATCAGCCTCTATGTGGCGTGATTTAAGGGTAGAAGAAAGAGAAAAGATTCACTAGAGAAAACGGCATCAAGAGGTTGAAATGATTTTTGCTTACCTTAAGGTGTGTTCGATTTTTGCTTGGAATAGCTCTTGAGTTTTTGAAAATTTGCAGAGAGAAGTTGCTGAATTTTTTTGTGTAGAATGGAGAGGGTAGACGGTTGCTATGCTTTAGAGTTGGAGAAGATTGGTTTAGGGTTAGATGGTGATGTTTAGAAAGACTCCTAATGGCTTTAGGTTTCTTGGACAGCAAGGGCGAAATTTCAGCTTGTTGTGCCCTTTGATGCTGCCGAATTTGGGAGGGTGTAGTGGAGGAAAATATTCTACAATTTGCTCCTTTGTGCTGGCCGAAATATTGCTCAAAAGAAGGCTGAATGTGTTCAGAATTTTGGGCCAAACAAGGAAGAGTTTGTGTGGATGTTGATGACTGAAAATCCTGTGCAAGCTGTGCAAAATTGCTGAACAAAAGGAGAAGAAATTCAGGATTGTTCAGGTTGTAATTCTGCCTAAATTTTCATAGAAACGATGAGGGTTTTGGGCGCTGAAATTGGCTTGGTCAGCTGGGGTTTTTTGGTGTGCTTTGTGTGCAGAATTTCGGTTGGAGTAGGAGTTCAAGGCTGGACGAAAATTCTGTGCAAGCTGACCAAATTTTCTGGTTTTCTAGCTGCCGAAAATCAGTAGTTTTTGGTGATAGAAATTCTGGTTTTGTGCAGCTAAGGTAGTTGAATTGTTAAGGAGTGTTCTAGGTGTTTTGTGCTAGGATTTACAGAGTTGGATTGTAGCTAAAGATGGCTGGAATTTCGGACAGTTTGTGTTGATACAAAGCTGCCGAAATTCAACTAGGAAAAGGAAGAAAATCCTAGTTGAATTTGGATTGAAATAAAAAATGATTTTATCAAGGATTTGGATAGGATTTCCTCTAGTCCTAGAAGAGTTTGGATTGAGCTAAAAGTGCTCCAAGGTGGTGGACAAAATCTGGAAAAATTTTCCGAATTTTCCCAGCTTAAGGTTTTCGAAAATTCAAGGGTACAAAAGCTGAAAATAAAACAAACTTTATCCTTATCTAAAATCCTTGAACATAGGAGTTAAATATAGAGTCTTATTCCTATAAAAGTGGTGTTTAAACAAAAAAAAAAAAAATATCTAAGACTTTAGTTAAAATATTTCTCTAAAACAATTAAATGAATAAAAGGATTATGGCTAAAATTCTTGAAGAGGTAAAATAAGATTTTTCCCTAATATATTCCCTAACTCTAATATTCATCAAGAAGAGTTTTATACCACTTGAAATTCTTCAAAGTGGCACCTAGCTAGGGGTTTTCGGCCAAGGCATGAAGAATACTAGAAAAGGAATTCAAAAGAAAGCTTAAAATTTTCAAGAGATAGGTTTCGAACTCGAGTCACCAAAGGAAATCACCAACCTCCCCGCTATTCCAAAACAACCCCAATACTAATCTTTCCCACAATCAATTCTCACCACCCTAATACTCATCCTTCCAAGTCTTCGACCAAACCTCTCTTATCTAAGTCTTTAACAACACAACTATTTCACATCAATTAATTCAAATGCAAGAGCAACGGAAAAATTCACATGCATCCATGCAAATAAAATAATTCTAAGCTACCACGTAAAATGCAAAATGCTATGCAATGCATGACTTTTCCCCATAGTCAAAGGTGGTTTTGGGCGGGGTATTACAAAAAATATTTTTTTTCATACCTCTAAGTCACACATGATCTAATACGAAAGGTAGTTACATTAACAAAAACAAATAGAACTTCAACTTCAACTCTAAAGCCCATAAAATAGTTGAAAGCAATGAGAAGATAGAAAAAAAAGCAACTCCAACAAAAAATGAACAAGAAAAGATAAAAAACACCTTTAATGGGCACAATATACACCTTTAAAATAGGTGATTTGTTAATATAATTTTGAAATACAGAAATAATCATACCATGTCTGTTGCACTCCTATATTCCGAAGCATGCTCATTTCGATTTGAATTAAGTCATTGAGCACTTGAGGTATCGGTTGCCTAAAATAAATGGAATGTTAGTATAAGTATAATATTAGCAATTAACAATCACTTACAAATAGCTAATTCAGACCTAGTGACCATTGTTTGTACAAGGAAGGCAATGATTTGTTCCATTAAAGCTGCTATTGCATCCACTCAAGCATTAAGTGTACTAATTTGACCTTGAAAATCTGATAGCATGCTATCAAATTTTTCTATCAAGTCATTTTGAAATTTCTCCAAGAGTTTGTTTATATACTCTTCAAAGCCTGAATACATGTTACTTCCGTCACCAATAAACATTTAGCAAGTTAGACCTAATCCTTTTGTTCTGACTCAGATCCCATAAACTCTTGAAATATTTGTTGTCTACGTTCCGATATACACTCTTTAGGAGGCAGTTTCTCAAGTCTTGTATTCATTGAACTCTGCACAATTAACAGTGTGTGAATGTGTCATCAAGAAAATAAATTTTAGGCATTATAAATAATATCAAAAAGGTAGTAGTATGTTACAATTAGTTTGGCTGCTTCTGGATCTCTAACGATGCCATTTGCATCCATCCGTGTTTTTATATAGACAGATAACAGATCCGTTTCCTTACCTTTCTTTGTCATCTGAAAAATGGAAAGTGAAAACTTGTACCATTTATTAAAAAAAAAAAACAAATTTTATTGAAATGTAGTATATGAAAATGTGACTACTTATATCAGCTCGTATTACTGCAAAAGGAATTCTACCACATCTGTGTGGAGGGCCATGCATGCCATGATTATGCTTATTTTTTTCAGTAGGCTCCTACCAAAGTGAGATAAATAACTTGTTTTCATTTTCATCAAATGAGTGAAACTTGAGATAAACGATATTCTATCTTGAATAAAAAATGAAGTTTATTAATGGAAAACTACAGAAATTAAACTAAGATTGATTTGGAATGAACTAGTACTTGCACTTGCTCCAAACTCCAATAATCAACCAGCATTTTCCGCTGCTTAAGCTCAACCCTTGAAGGAACATTGGCTAAAGCCTTATCTTTGGTTTTGTTGATATAGTGGTTCTTCTTTAATTAG
The DNA here is from genome assembly GCA_026120185.1 of Voacanga thouarsii. Classification (NCBI taxonomy): domain Eukaryota; kingdom Viridiplantae; phylum Streptophyta; class Magnoliopsida; order Gentianales; family Apocynaceae; genus Voacanga; species Voacanga thouarsii. The sequence continues at coordinate 2,845,716 of JANUWF010001425.1, forward strand.
CTTTTCCATGATCTCCATTTTTCATCAAGTGACTTCATGCAATCAATCCTATATGCAGAAGGGACTGTGCTCTTTGACTTCATTAAAAAAAAAAAATGAATAAAAAGTTAAGAATATACTTAGTTTAATAGCATAACAATCATAACAAAAAAATGGGATAAAATGAGCTCAAGTCCTATATACTTGTAATTTATCTGAATATCTACCCAAACACGATCTAAGATATCTTCTAGAATGTCTCTCCATGTCTCATAAATAAGGGGTAGCTAGATACCATTACGAGCAATATTGCCAACATAGGTCATGAAAATAGGTTAATAGGTCAAATTGGCTGCGTAATCTCATTAAATGCAACCGAAATAGTTTCTCCTTCTACAAGATTTATGGGTTTTGAAGGACCCCTTCCTCTTTTCTTGGAGTTATTCCCATGTTCTTGCCCAAAAAGAAAAACAGAAATCATTAGGGAAGTTAAGATATGGTGCTACAAAATCATTAATCTTGATACCCATTTTGTTGATGACTATTGTGCAAAAGTTCACATCTGCATATTTTTAAAGAGTGTATTATATATTGCTCAACTAAGCATTTACTGTATGTTGAGTGTAGTGCAATGCTCTATAGACTCCAAAGTGGATCCATCCTGAAGTAGAAATGCTGAGATTAGTGCAATGCTAGTGAATGGATGAAAGAGAAGTAGATATGACATTTGAAATCATAAAGCAAGACTTAAAAGGAGCTTGTTTATGCCAGTAACAATGGCAGTACTACCCAAAAGTAGTTAAAGGAAAAGACTAGTGCTACACACAGATCATCTCTCCATCAGGCTTCTTTTATGGTTTTTTAGTCAGTTTTTTTACTGTTTAAAACAGATCATTATGCCCTAAGAGAATAAAGATAGTGTTTACTTACATTTCTTAGCTGTTATTAGTTATGTATGAAGGGTTTCATTATGCTACCCTATCAAAGGTTGTGAATTATGCATTATTTAATTTACATTATTGATTAATAGGTTTCATTATTCTTATCCCATTGAATAGGTTTGCACTCTGAAAGGTAAGTCCACCTGCCCCTTTACCTTAAGCAAGACTGGAAGTATATTTGCATTTTAGTTCTACAAACTGTGATTTAGAACAATGACCTAACAAGTCATTTTTAGCCTAAAAAATGGAAGAACCAACTCTTCCCTCAAGACAGAGCAGAGCATCCTCTAGTTGACGTTTTGTATGTGATATAAGTGGGATTATAAAAGACTTTATAGTCCAAAAAAAGGGCATGCTAGAATCCGACATTTTATTTTTGTGACCACGAGTTATACTAAACTATATGAATATCTAAATCAGTATTTTGCAGTAAAAAAAAAAAATGTTTAGGAAAAGATTTTATAGTAAAGAAAATATTTATGCATGCTCAAGAGTCATTTCTCGTGGGATTGCAGTGTGTTGTAGCACAGAAAGGTAATGTAATCAACCTTTATTTATAGCCAACACAGCAATCTAAAGAAATGAAAGATTGTCTATCTCAATAATACAACTAGATTGTCTATCTAACATTTTCTTTTTGTGACCAACAGTTATACTAAGCTATATGATATCTAAATTAGTATTTTTGCATTAAATAAAATGTTCAGGAAAAGATTTTATAGTAAAGAAAATGTTTATGCATGCTCAAGAGTCAATTCTCATGGGACTGTAGTGTGCTATAGAATAGAAAGGCACTGTAACCACCCTTTATTCATGGTCAGCACAACAATTCAAAGAAATGCAAGTTTGTCTATCTCAGTAAGATAACTAAAAAAACAACAATTAAAGGTACTATAATCGTACTAAAGAAGACAACTAAGAATGCATGCAAGATTATCATATAATCTACAAAGAAATGAGGCAAATATGTTAATATGCTACTTTAGTTGCAAGTGGAACAAAAAACCAAATTAAACAGGAAATTGTCTACTCAGTTAAATAAATATAAGCTAGAAACTCTTCACAAATCAGCATGAAAGAAAAATGATGACATACCATACATGGTCCTATAGGGTGCAAGTAATTGTCTTTCTATCTCAGTTAGGCTTAGTTTGGTTTGCGAAAAGAGAGAGGTAGGAGAAATGAGATAAATAGATGTACTACAACCAAATGCATGAATAGTACAAACATTAGATTTCGCATTATAACATCTTATGTTCTTGCTTCATTAGTTAGCAATGAATCCATACTTGTTGCATTTCATTTCTACATTAACCACCTATATCAACTTCTTCAGTTAGGCCTCTATAAGCATCAAAAGTGCATGTATCATTAGTTTGAGAACTCCCAAGACTATTCCCCTACTATTTGTAACATCTACCACTTGTGTGTTAGAAGCAGCAACTAATGTAGGACCATTATTTGCAACATTCACCCCATGTGTGTTAGAAGTAGCAGCTACTGTCGGCAAATCAGATGAAGCAGCTAATGCTGAAGAAACAGATGAAGCAACTATTTTACATTTTTGAACTGGAGGCGCAATATAAGTATTTCTTCTAATAGATATGCCTCCAACTAAATTAGGTGCACCACTAACAACTAGAGTAAGTACTGCCATATTAGAACTACTTAGATGTGATCTTGTTATAGGGCGTCGTGGCACAAGTAACTGTTGTGGTGGCTACTTCTCCAATTATGCTTCAATGTGTAAACTGATTCTTGGGCTGCTAGTGTCTCTAGCTGTGTCAGCTTTAGTGGACAGCTTTTCCATCGATAATTTTTCCAATATTGTCACATCTTGAGTCTTTCTATTTGACATATTCACCTATATAACATGTGAAAAAAAAAAATAAGAAATTAGCATTATAACAACAAAAAGGAGTTGAAAACAGAAACTAAGATTACCAAACAAAATAAATGAGGTAGTAGAATCCACAAAAATAAAAAACTAAAAATGCACATTACAAAAGTTATAATGTAAGATAATCATATTTCATAATATATCTTTGCAACTAAAATATTCAAATGTGTTCAAAAAGCTAAAACTAAACTAAAACTAATGGGCAATCCAATCACAACTAAAACTATTAGCCCTAGTCTCCTTAATTTGCTCTTTCTATTTCTATATCATTTTCATGTGAAGTAATTTCATCAACTGCCATTGCTTCCGATCCTTGTTAAACCCAAATGTTATCATCTTCCTTAATTGCAACATTGTCATCCAAATATTGTGAGGAATAAAGCTCAGCTTCTGACATATGCAAATTTGTATCAAATTTATCTCTTGGAGTTATTTTCATCATAACTGCCCAATCTGGTTCAATAGGGTCTGGCATATAGCAAACTTGTTTTGCTTGAGATTCTAGTATGAAAGGTTTATTTGCTGGGAGGTTGTCTTTGTACATCAAATGATTGAAGTTCACCAAAGTAAATTTAAGCATGTCCTCCTCACTTCTCAGCTATTATCAACCCAATCACACCTAAAAATGATGAACTTAAATTGGGTGTTATAAATCAACTCAATAATTTCTATTAAAATCACATAATAAATTGCATCCCTAATAAGTGGATTCTTATCTTTCCTACTAGCAAAACTAAGTGTTGCAGCCTTGTCCACAATTCCACTATTTTGAGTAGTGCTGCAAATCTCAGAACTCTTTGTTCAAAAACGATATCCATTCAGAATATATGACTTAAAACACCTTCTATCAAGATTTGGACCATCTACTAAAATATTTATTTCTTCATCAAACATGGCATTAAATTTCCTCCTCTATCCTTAAACTTGTATGTACCATATCTATAGGCTTGTTCCATCAAATCTTACAAGCTTGCCTTTCCCCACAATGTGACCAATATTATTAGAATTGTCATATTTCCTTGAACAATGATTTGTTTTGTTTTCCACATCATTCAAGCATCTAGAGAAAAAATTCATGCGCTCTTCCGTCAAGTACCCATTTGCAATTGATGCTTCTAGATGAGCACAATTACGCACATACCTCTTTAATGTACGCAAATACCTACATGTAGTTGTAACAAATAGGTTACTAATCATAAATTTGAAATTAGTGACAACATTGAAAGTAATTAGATTCAAACCTTTTAATAGGGTATATCTATCTATATTGAACAGGATCTGCCAACATTACTTCCTTAGCTAACTATATAGGCAAATGTTCCATAACATCGAAAAGGATGGAGGGAATATTTTCTCAAGATGAAAAAAAGTGAGAGCAATTCCATCTTAAATATATTCCAGATCCTTCAAATGATTTGTCTTGGAACATAACTATCTAAAGAAGTTGCTCAACTCTATTAAAGGCATAGGAACATTTTTTGGAAAAACTCTACTAATATTAAAGAGGAGAAATTACTGCATAAGTATATGGCATTCATGGTTTTTTAGCCCTAATATACTTCTTTGTTGCAAATTGACACACTTAGAAACATTAGATGCATAGCCATCTGGAACCTTCACTCCCTTTAACATCTTACAGAATACCTGTTTTTCATTCTTGCTTAAGGTGTAACACACAGGCATTATAGATGTTCTACCATTCTCGATTCGAGGATGTATTAATGCTCGAGTTTTCATTACCTCTAAGTCACGCCTAAAATTCAAAGTGTCCTTAGTTTTTCCTTGAACATTGAATATTATGCCCTGAATATTATCATAGAAATTCTTCTCGATATGTATCACGTCAAGATTATGAGGACATATATTATCCTTCCAATAAGACAACTCCCAAAAGATGCTTTTTTTTTTCCATCCATTTGCAATCTCTAAAGTCTGGATGCTTCAATTTCACTTATTATTTGTTTTCTCAAATCATCCATCATCCACCTTGTATTCTGTGAGAACACTTTAGAGTTGTTGCTTAGTTCTAGAACCAAACATTCGATCCAGTTTTAAATAATTCTCTCTTGTGCCATCAAAAGATACCTTGTCCCTACAAAATCTATGATTTGCAGGTAAAAAATGACGGTAACCTATATAGAAAAATTTTCTAGAATGTCTCAACCAAAAGGATTGTGGTTTATGTTGACAAACAAGACAAGCAAACTCTCCCTTAGTATTCCAACTAGATAATATTGCATATGCTGGAAAGTCATTGATCGTCCATAACAAAACTACACATAATTTGAACATGATATTAGTTGATGGATCATAGGTTTGAGCTCCATTGTTCCATAAATCTTAAAGTTCCTCAATAAGTGGCTGCAAATAAATATCAACCTTTTGTCCAGGACCTTTAGGAACATCTATGAGTATGGAAATAATAAAGAAAAATTGCTTCATACAGAGTTCTGGTAGCAAATTGTATGGAATAAGAATAACAGGCCATGTGTTGTGAGCAATAGATAATGATCTAAAAGGATTAAAGCCATCAAATGCAAGCCCAAGTTGTTAGTGTTGTGTCATAGATGCAATCACTTGTAACATGTATATTGCATAATAATTAATAAAAGAGGCATTCTTTATCTTTTAGTTTGATTGTTTTATCTTAATATGTGTATAAACTGCTAGTACAACACAGTGTTAAGAAAATCATTATAGAGATCATGATGTGAGATTCCTATTACACTATGTAGTGTTTGTGCTTGAATAATCCCTAGTTATAGTATTAATGAGATGGGACATTATTAATACGTTAAGACTAGCATATGTCATATTCCTTGATTGGATCAAGTAGTGGTTCTTATAACCGTGAGTATTGTGATACTCAAGATTGATATGTGGATGCTTGTTATATGAAAAAGTTCATTGAATGACCTAGCTATGAGATAATCACTTGGATAAGCTATTGAGTGTCAGTAATAGAATCTTATTATAGCAAGTGTGCAAGTATCCATAGATTTGAGATCTCCAAAGTATTTTGTTTATCGAGCGTTGTACTTTGATTCTAATCTTTAGAGTCTTACAAGGACTACCTATGGGATAGATATTGGGTACAATGTAAAATAAATGAAAGTAGTTAAGAGAGTCAATAAAGGATTCACCACTTCTAATAATAGTAAAGTATATCTCAGCGCCACTTGTAGAAATCATTACTTATGAAGTCCTTGGCCAAGGGGACTATATGTTGGAAATAGTTCCAAATTTGATACACATATCGAGTAATGAATTTCTTGAATAAATACTAAAATATTTGAGCCAGAATTAATAATATTCTGGATAGAGTTGGCACTAATTCCATACTCTAGACCGAATGAGATATAGTATGCTGAAAGGAGTTTATTACACTGGTTATTTGCTATTGCAAGGTTCATGTCAAGCCACTTGACTTTTGGCTAATCAAGAGGCATTCTAGATATCACTCTTGATATGCTAAATATGAATTTATTAATTAGAGAACTAATAAATTAATCCTATATATTATTTAGAGTTATTAATTCTAAAGATGTTAGAATTAATTCATATTATACTACCAATAAGACCAAGAAACCTAATGGGTCACACACAATAAAGGATTGAATGCTCAATATATATTATTTGATAATATTGTGGGATTAATTAAGAGAAAAAAATATATTTATAGGTGAATTATAAGTTTGTTATAATTCATAGGATTTGGTTACAATTATATAAACATCAAGGGCCTAATTGTAGACATTGAATCTTGGAGGATTTAATTGCAATTAATATAAATTCTAAAAACTATAAATATGGGAATTGTTCCCTTGTGCAGACGTTGAAAAAAAAACCAGAAGGGGAGAGACGGATGTTTCTTTCTTTTTTTTTCTTCTTATTCTTCTTTAATTAAACCTAGTCATTCCTCTTCTATTAGCATAATTTTGAGCTAGCTTTGTGAGCAATTCAACCTTGTGTGGATTACAGCTAGAGACAATCCTACTCTTGGATTGTAGTAGCCCAGGGTGGACAATCAAAATAGAGGAATTAGTTCCTTGGTTGGAGCAAGAAAAATTTTTGTTTTTTGCTACAAAACGTAATCTTCGTTTCCTTCCTCTATTCCCATTTTAATTGCAAACACGTAAACCTTGGGAATAGATTTCGTGGTTATTTCTGCTGCGTTCTTATTTGATAACCATGATGAAATCCCAACATAAGTCTTATATGCAACTATCAGATGCAAATGATAGATTCGTATCATTAAAATGTTTCCAAGCCTGAGAATTAGCTGGATATCATTGTATGCCATCTTGGGTTCTTTCATCGTGATGCCATTTCATTAATGACGCAGTTTTAGATTACATAAGTTATTTCTATAGCCTTGGCTTCAATAGGAAATACCCCATCTGTTTAATTGCTTTCTTGTCTTTTGCTTTATATCTTTTAGCATTACAAATTTTACTATACTCAAGATCTTTCTCCTTATTTCTGAATAGCATACAATTGTTAGGACATGCATCATACGTCAAATTAGTGAATCCAAAATTCTTTAGTAATCTTCTTAGCTTCATAGAATGATTTGGGAAGTTGTACACCTTTAGGAATGCCTCATTAAGTAATTCAATCATTATTGTGAAACTTGTATCTATCCAACCGCCAATAACTTAGAGTTCATAATAAACGAAAGTTTTGTGAATTGTTCACATCCTGGATACAATTCACATTTAGCATCTTATAGAAGTTTCAAGAAATCCCTAGTCTATTTTTTAGGCCCATTTGATTGCTCAGTATCGAATTGTTCCATATTACCCATAATTGGAATCCTAAATGCCTCATGAACCATATCAACTATGTCAGCTCGAGTGACCAAATTGAAGGAACTTTCTCTCTCATCCCTAACTATCGTGTGCACATTTTTTTCCCTGTGGAAACTCTAAAGGGTATAGTTATTCATGAAATCATGAATAATTACATGAATAACTAGGTGAGCTTTCACAACTTCCTTTAACAAAAAGAAATGATTCCCACAATCCTTACAAGGATAGTATATCAGTGAATGTTCATCCTTGAACTGGTATGCAAATACTAAGAATTCATCAACCTTCCATGTATACTTATCTGAAGTCCTTTGTTTTGAATACATCTAACCCCGATCCATGTTTACCCTATTCCCTTGATAAATAAATTAAAAAATATATATACTATACTACATGAGACTCATAAAATACAAATCATGTTGCATATAAATAGCTTCAGCAGTAAAAGTTTTTACTTCAGAAACTAAAAAATAAATTTAAATATCTTCAAATCAATTTAATGCAAGGAATAAATTCAATTATAGTAGCTAATTTAAATTGATTTACAAATTATCCACCTTCTATTATGAACAAGATCCATAGGGCATGCAAATGCAAAAAAAAAAAAAAAAAAAACATTCCTAATTATATCCCAATTATTGAAGCTACCTAACAAATTCATTCTAAACTATATTATGTAATTAAAAATCTTCACTTGCCACAAAATAAAATAGTTAATAGAAAAGTTTTCAGTAGCAATTAAATCATATAAAAGGGAGGAATACCTTTGATAGTAGTTGTGCCTAGTGATTTAAATCTTCAAGTTCTCTTTGTCTATCAACTTCCTAAAAAAAAGGAAGAAGAATAGGAACAAAATAGGCAATAATCCCTTAGAAGAGCACAACTCATTTAAGTAATATGGATATATACAATATTATTTTTAAAGGAAGTCGGTATTACCTCTATACCACGTGCACCCTTACTAACCATAGAAGACTGAAGTGGGTAACTCTCTTTAGAACTCCTTTGTAACTATATGAGACTAGAGTGACTGACTCTCTTTACTTTTCAACAAAAGAGCAAACCATCATAAAGTACTTTTCTGAAAAATCACAGCTAATTCTAGATGAACAAAATTAAAAAATATAGAAAGAAGACCTTCCTCAACAAACTACAGGAATTCTACTTTAACAAAAAGAAGCATTAGTAATTATGAACAAAAAAGAAGCATTAGAAATTATGCTATTTCTACAAGAATAATAGCTAATTCTACATGAGCAGAAAGAAGCACTAGAAATTTTGCTATTAGCCAACAAGATTGAACCCAAATTAGTTCAAACAGCCAATTAAATCAATATCTCCATTAGGTAGAAGCCCTTTTCTTAGTGTATTAATGCATACAACTATATCCACCCACAATCCCACCAACATTTTATAAGTATTAGAGGAGAAGACATTAAACAAATGCCACACATAAAGAAAAGCAAAGGGAAACATAACTAAGTACCAAGAGCACTGTGATCAAGCAAAGTCATTACAATGTAATACAGATTTTAGCCTTAGAAGAAGTGCAAAACACCAAGAGACATTATGACAAGAACTTCCTATAAAAAATAATTTGAAGAATGTCAACTTGGTTATCTCAAATGAACTTTGTAACACCCCACTACTTAGGCCCGACGGGGCCGGGGATGTCACTTCATCCAAAGGACAAGTGGTCTTTATAACTAGGTCACACAATCAAAATGATAGGATAAAAATAATATTTTAAACTTAAAATTTATTACAATCCAAGAATGAATCCAAGAATTCCAAAATCAAATCCATAATAAAAATTATCTACTCTCAGCTCCCCAAAGCATTACACAAATTAAATATCAGAAAAATCTTCCAAGGCAGGCTACAAGTAGCTACTCATCCCCACAGCAGGATCGACCTGAAATCATGGTAAAAAGGGTGATGAGACAAAAATCTCAATAAATCCGTGTGTGCTTTGAGTGTCCAGTGAAAACAGTTCGTGAATGCAAAGTGTGAAACCTTCATAAGACAAATATTGGCAAACAATAAACAATAGTCAAAATCAAGAGTAGTGTTTTGGCTTTTCCAACCATACATGTTCAATAAAATCAACCACTCAAAAAGGTGATCATGGGTTACCACACGTTAGGCTCTATAACCAGTCAGAATGCCATACTTCGTGCAGACTAACAAGAGGTAGGTGATCGGCCTATCGGGCAAGATACTGCTCCTTCTCTATACCCAAACAACCACCGGTTGTCCATTTCAACAACACACACAGTCACTTGACTGAAAAACTGCTAGCTCGGACCGGCACGACCTACTAGACTGTCATCCTATCCGGGAAGGACTTACCCCTCAGAGGTGGCCACTTACTGAGAGACTTACCCTAACCCTTCAAAGACTAGTCCTAGCTGTCCACCCTTATTGAGTACTCAACATAACTTATCCCACTTGGGGAAAAAGGAACAAAACATAGTTCCACTTGAAAATGGCAATTAAGTGTTTCCAAAGCCTTTGTCAAAATTAGTTTTAGAAAGAGTTTTGAGTTTGAGTAAATCTGCTTATTAAGTTTCAAATAATTTGTTTGACGGAAGTAAGACAGGAGACAATCCTCAATTGCCTTTACAGAAATGAGTGTACATGCACTTTACATTTGACTTGCCATAATAAACATTTTGCATCAAACAGGTTTTATGCAGGAGCTTACCTGATCCTGAGCTTGAGATAAAATAAAGGTCTTCAACTGCTGACCCAACCCCACCTGGGGTAAATATAAACCACAATCAAGCTCAAGCCAAAATCCACTTTCACAAATAAAACTAACTCAACTCACTACTACCATGATCCTAGTGTCTCAAGCTTTAAGGCCAAATAATAAATAAAAATGGTTTATAAGCTAAGCCTAATTTGATATTTAAAATAATTAGTGTTTTGGGAAATAGGTACTAACAAGTTGAATGTTTAAATCTTGCTAAGAATAAATTAGAATTTATTTGATGAAGAGTCCTAGGTGGTATTAGGTAAAATAATGATTTATTAATAATTAATTGTTTGAAAATAATTGATATCTAAAATTAGTTAAAAATAAATTTTAATGGGTCTTGATTGGAAGATAATAAATAAATTTTAACAGGTTTTGATTAAAATATAATAATTGGAAGATAATAATTTTTAATAGTATTTATGAATATAAGACTTACAAATTAATATTTTTACTTATTATGATTATTTATATAAAAGGCTTTATTTGATATTATTATATATAATAACTATATATTTTATTTCTTTAATAAAAGCTATAATTTATTTGACTAAGGTATCCTTATTATATATATAATAATCCAAATCTACCTTCCTAGGGTTTTCGAATTTACTAGAAAAAATTATACTATTAAATATTTTATTGATGAAATAAAATTAGCTTAGGGACAACTAGATCATGATCATATTTCTATTGCTAACCACAATCATGAACATATACCCCACTTCAATTCATCAAATCATGAATAAAAGCATAGATCTAAATTTACCAAGGTATGATCCAACCTCTACTAGCATAAACATAATCATGGCTTTAACAATCATACATGAATATAAATCCTATTCACCATATGTGACATAATCTCTAGCATACTTGATCACAAATACTTCTTACGACATGAAGACATGCATTAAACCTTAAAACATCATACAACCAACCAAGATAATCAACTCATGCATAAATCCCATCTCCATCATATACACACATTTATTCATGCATCAATCTCAACTCATCACAACAATACATGCTCAAATCCTATTCATAATCCATCTCCTACCAATATCATCTTAGAGACATGAATCTATAATTTAAAAGGAGAGTTGAAAAGGCTTACTTGATTGATTAGTACCTTGGAGGAGTTTCAAATGGATCTCAACTCCTAGGAGACTAGATTCGTCCAAGGGAGATGAAGAAAGCATGTCCATTGGTGAAGAAATCATTCGGCCAAGAGGGAGAGGGTATTCGGCCAAGAGAGAGAGAAAGAGAGAAAAGAGAAGAAGAGAGTCCATTAGCATGCTTACACACATATATATTCATTAGAGATTGAAGATTAGCGAATGAAGTTGATTGAACAAACTTATCTTGAAGGTGTTCTTGAGCATTCACAAAAATACTGATTTTTTATCGAAAAGAGAGAGTTGGATTTTGGAGTTTGATGTTAAAAGTGGTATGAATGGATTCACGGCAGTGAGTAGATAAAATCTGGAATTTTTCTAAAGAAGATTGAAGTGGTTTGGAGTGGTATTAGGCGAGAGAAGTGAGTAGGTGTTCTTGGTGTTCTATGTGTGCTTAAAGGTTGAAGAGAATGGAGAGATTTTGATTTGAAGCTGCCGAAATTCTGTGTAGAAGGGAGTGCTGAATTGTTTGAGAGGTTTTGGGCAATTAAAATTTTGGTTTGGGAGGAAAAGGAAATGCTGGTTGTTTGAAATCCTAAAAGAATAATTTTGGGAATCAAATTTGGAAACAAAATATGGCAAGAATACCTTTGATCAAGGGAGAGATTTTTTGGAAGCTGTAATGGCCAACTAAAAGCTAGGGATTGTACTGGATAAAAGTTGTTTGAAGAAGCTTAATGGTGGCTGAAAAGAGGGAGTACAATGGTGAAGGAAAGGTCTAGTTGTTTAGGGGACATTTTATGGAAGTTTGCTAAATTAGGATTGTTGGAATTTTGGTCTTCAATCTAGGCATGATTGGAGTAATTGTTGGAGATATTTTAGGGGCTGCCATGACTGGTTTTTTGAGCAGTAGGTTGGGGAAGACAATGGATTTTAGTTCAAGGCTGTTGAAGAGAAGTTTGGACAGAAAGATGAGGAAGTTTTCGGACATGGCTAAAGATGAAGCAGGCTGGAAAAAATTCTACACAGGATTTCGCAAGGGCTGGAATTTTCTGAGCAGCTTTTGCTGCCATTTTTCCAGACAGTGTGCAGAGGGTTTGAAGGGGACTTCAGAGGTATTTCAAGGCTGGTTTCCAACCTTCTTTATGGAGGAAAAACGTGGCTAAGGAGTTGGGAGAAAACTGGAAGAAAATAGCTTGGTTTAAGCTCACTTATGCTGCGATTTTGCCCAGAAAATTTTCTGGTTTTGCACAGCACTTGTGCAGTTTAAACTTGGCCAGAAAATTTTTAGGTGTCAAACTGGTCAAGAGGGCCATTTTCTGGTAGCATTTGGGAGTAAATAATGGTTGAGAATTTTGACACTTTGCATGCACAAGAAGCTGGAAAAAAAATTCCAGAATACTTCATGAAGGAAATGAACATAGTTAGAATGGAGTTTTGAAGGTTCACTATGGAGATTAATTCTCTTGGAAACCTTCCCCAACTCCTACACATTTTTGGTCCATAAGACGTCTTACACTCAGACATTTTGAACCTTCAAAGCTACAGCACTTTGCTGGAATTTTTTAGAATGAAATTGGCTTGAATAAATTGCACAACTTAAGAAATTGAGAAGTAAGAAAACTAAGGATCAAGAAGGGTATGAATTCCCTTAGGAATTTTTGTAAGGTACAAAAGTAGGATTATGGTACTTCTATCATATCTCCCCTAGGACATCACCTTTGCCCTTCTCTAGAGCACTCAAGGACGAAAATCTAACCTTCCCAAGCAAAAATAAATTTAATCATGCTAGAGCTCCAATGATGGAATTTGAACCCAAGACCTCAAGAATTAATTCCAAATCTTTAACCACTAAACCACCACAACTCTTGTTCTTATTTTCTCTCTAAAATATTTTTCCTATTTAATCCTCAAGCTATCTCCCTATTTTCACCTCGAGCAAAAATTACCATTTTGCCTTTCTTACTCAATAAACAAAATTAAGCACTCGAGACTATAAAACACCAATCTAAAGCACATAAAATCATATAAAAATATATTTAAACATGCAATAAAATATGATATGTATCCCAACCCCCTTACTATAAGGTTGGTTTTGACTGGGGTTTCACAAACTTCATCTCTTAAGATCTTCTACATATATTTACATCTTCCTTAATTACACGAAATAAAATGCACTAGTGAAGTATTGACTCATTAACTTTCCAAGAACAACACAAACTAGAGGGATGCACCTTGACTAACTATTAGGTAGAGCACAACCGTTAATATTTGGGAAGTAGAAATTCCAAAATTAACAATGCATAAGGACTCCAAAGAGATGAAGTCATTGAATCCAGAAGAAAAATGCACCAATTGGCGCATACAGGCATCCTTCATTTTCCACTTTGCATTTTTCAATTTTCAATTATTGCCTCAAAAAATTGAAGAACCAACTCACAAAGACATTGTATTTCTCAAAGGACATTTTAACAAAAATATACAAAATAACTGTGTGTAACATTGTAATGAGAATAGAAAATAATGGCATATAATTCAGAATACATGCTTTCAAACAAAGTTGAAGCACAAATTTACAAACATAATAACATAAAAAGAAGACCTTAGCAATCACAACAATGCACAAGGTTTTTAAGCAATTCTAAATTGCAAAAAAAAAAAAAAAAAACCAACTTTGAAGATCTAAACCAGACAAACAACATGGAACTTAGATTCTTTCACAAGATCAGTCAATTCACAAAACATAGTCTGTGGCAGTTCACCTACAAAACTCTGAACCCACTGAAGGGGCAATTTCAAATAATATATGTAATGGAACATCTTAATAGAAACCAAATGACAAAGAAGATCCCTCAAGTCAAGTCCATGAACAGCCCATCATCAAGACCCAGACAACAAGAACAAATACGAATCTGTGTCTAATATGTGCATTTTTAACCTGTCATCAAGACCCACATTGTTGTTTCTAGTGGCAATTTTAAACTTTTTATCAACACCCAGACAACAAGAAGAAATGGGCAACCAAAAAAAACTTAAATTAAGCTTGAGACTGAAACCACACATTTGATCCCCTCTATTGAAAATGCAGACAAATTAGTGAAAGACGAAAGAACTTACCTTTAGTAAGGAAGAGCAAATGAACCACCCAAGTAAAAGGTTGATGCCTGATTTGGTTAGAGATGGGAAGATTTTTGAGAGATTGGGGGCAAGAGTTAAGCAGTTGGCGGTAATGTTACATAGATATAGTGGGAAAAATAAAGTTAAAAAAATTTCATATATGTGATTTTTACTCTATTTTTATTATAAAATAAAATTTCATATTACTTAAGAAATTTTGAAAATTATGTGATTTTTGCAAAGATATCTAATTAATTAATTTCTTATTTTTAAATTTTCAACATTAGAATATCTAATTAGTTTTCTCTTCTTTAAAAATTCAAATTGATAGTTGTAAAGTTTAATTATCTCTCCTAAATACTATCAATTCTAAATATGAATTGTGTTTTTGAACATCTAAAATCATAATATAAAAAATAACTACGCTTTATGAAAAATAATATTTATTAGTTATTATCCATAGGACTAAAAAATATATATAACATACTATCAATTTTATTCATGTAAACAAAAAAAAAAAACAATTTAAAAAGTTTAAAACATTACACCCTGCTCACTAGGCAAAAATCACAAGGAGTCTACTAAAATTTACATATTTCTTTTTTCTAATTTTATTTCTCTTTAATTGTTTGTAAGAAGTTAATTTTATTCAACCTAGCAAAATACTCCTAATGATTGCCGAGGTATTTAAAATACAATTGTGATAGTAACTAAAAAAAAAAAAATTTATTCCACCCTATAAAAGAATGCTTTATATATTTCCTTTTTGTGTCTACTCTTATCTTAAATAAGAAAATGTTATCCAGTAAAAAAAAATCAAAATAGGAAAAAAGAATGAAGATTATTCTTAAAAAATAAAATAAAAATGATTAAGATTCATAAGAAAGAAAAAATACCTTAGGCAATGAAGTTGAGAAAATGAATCAAGACATTTGAAACAAAACTAAGCAAATTAATATACATTAACTAAACCAAACAAATTAATATACATTAGGCCTAATAGAATGGCCTAATACGAGAGTTGCTACCTGAGATGAAAGTCTCAGGTTCAACACCATATTAAGTCCTATTTATTCTATCTCTTGCTAATTTTTTTTAAAGCAAAGAGTATACATAGGTAGTTGGTCCAAAAAACTATATATAAATTAATAAAATAGTAATAACAAGATTTGAACACACAACCACTTGAATATAAACAATTACCTCATCCATGGTATCTCATGAAAACTTCAATTTTATGTTGAAATTTTTTAATATTTGATAAAATAAGAAAAATATGCTTTTTCCATAGTTAGTAAAACTGTAGATAATAAAAAAATTTTACCCACAATTTCAAATCTCTATGACAAAATGTTGTTTTTACCCACACGATTTTTAAATCTGTGGTAAAAAAGAACTTTTACCTACAGAAACGTGGTCATGGCAAAATAAAGTGTTACGAAAATGGTTTATATACCACAGAATTCAAAACTGTGGTAAAAACCAAGGTTTCACCACAGACTTTGCCATGTTGCAAATAAAAGCATTGCCAAAAGCCACTTTTTTGTAGTATCAACGTTTTTCAAAAAGAGAATAATCGGAGGATTCATCCTGCAATTTAAAACTTTTTTTGATATTTGTTACCACTTTTAACATTTGATTAAGTATTTTGTATTTTTTAAAATATTTTTCTTATTGTAATTTGCAAACTTGAAAATTCATCAAGGTACAATTTTTTGGCACGTCCAGTAGGACAATCTTTGCCTCTTATCTCTTCTCTTCAACTTTCAAATCAATTTCACAATCAAGTACAAGTACAAAATGGCCCAAAGAACAAGAAATCCGCATTTGCACATTTAAAGGTTGCTGATGTCGTGGAGGTTGCTGTAACTATCGGTAAGTCTTCACAAGCTTTAAGCCAAGGCATGCTGACAAGAAGTAAGGCTCGAATTCTTTCAAAAAGTGAGGCTAAAAACTTCCTGTTGTCTTATCTCCTGCAGTTGCAAAGTTAAGGCAAGATGTTGCTTCTACAATGCATAAGATATCGTCTTCACTGGAGAAATCCTACAACTCTAAGCAAGATGATCAAAGTTCAAGCATTGACCCTGCGCCTCAATCCCCTCATGGTCATCTCAAATCCAAAGCATCCTTCAATGAATATTCAACTTCTTCTTCTGTTATGCTGGTTATGATGATTGATGCACAAAATCTATAGAAGCAACTCACACACCTCACAAAATTGGTGGAGGGACTTACTAAACACTCCCAAGAGCAAGACCACAGCATTGCATGCCTTATCAACCACTTTGAGAAGACTAGCGAAACAAGTTAAGCTATTGTAAAAAAAACTGAAGTGCAAGAGAAAGTCAAAACTTTCAAGAAATCACAAGATATCCAGATATCCTCCAAAGTTATGATTCTCTTCGATCAACTAAAAGACTTTATCGTATTAGTATGATTAAGGACAATTATGAAGGAGGTAGCTAATACACCATCATGTATGCTAAGCATTATTTGTAAAGAACCAATGATATAAGGATGCCAACTGGATATCGGTCACCAAAATTTTAACTGTTTGATAGCAAAAGAAATCCCAAGCAGCATGTAGCTCACTTTATCGAGACATGTAATAACACTGGAACTTATGGGGATCTCCTAGTAAAGTAATTTGTGTGATCCCTTAAAGGGAATGTATTTGATTGGTATACTAATCTTGAACCTGGTTTCATCAACAGTTAGGAACAACTTGAATAAGAGTTTCTCAACGGATTCTATAGCACTCTTAGAATTGTTAGCATGGTAGAACTCATCAACTCATGTCAATGAAAAGATGAGCCAATAGTGGATTGCACCAACTGGTGGAGGAGTTTGAACCTCAATTGTAAAAATCATCTGTAATTGAAATATGCATCAACGATGTGCAATGGGGATTCCAATAGATTCTTAAAGGGATCATGCCAAAGACAAATGAGTCATGCTAAAGACCTTTGAAGAATTAGCTATTTGTGCTTATGATATAGAATTCACCATTCCTACACATAAGGGCAAAGAACGTGTTCAAGACTCCAATAAAGGTAAAGAAAAAGAAGGTTTTAGAAAAGAAAGTAAAACATTTTCTAAAGCCAGAGCAAAGGAATCTATGGCAACAGTCATGGCTCCAATAAAAATTTCTTCGAAGATAATTCAGAAAATGATCAAAAAGGTAGATCCCCTACAGAAAAAGAAAAAGGTAACCTTAGAAGAAAGACAATCTAAGGAATATCCTTTCTTCGACTCTGATGTTTATTCAATATTTGATGAGTTGTTAGCTACTAAGGCCATAAAATTACTTAAAGAAAAACGTCAAAATATGGTTAGATGAATAAATGATCCCTCTACTGCAAATAGCATCGACTGAATGGTCATTCAATCGAGAAATACTTTTTATTCAAAGACAAGATCATGCAATTGCTCTATGAAGGACACATAGTCCTTGAAAAAGACAAGCCATCTATAAATTTGACAACTATTATAGTTTCTCCTATTGAACCTTTTACTTTTGAGGTTAAGTTTGGAAATTTTGATCCTATCAAGATTAGAGTTGAAGGACTAGTCCTTCATGCTAAAGAAGTTGAAGAATCCTCTACAGATTACATTACTTCCTCTAAAATTTAATTAAAAGATAAAGGTCGGACGCTTGTGACAAGACAAAGAAAGCACATAAAAATATCAAGAAGTGGAGCTTCACTGGTAAGAAGCAGGTTCACTAAGAAAAATGTGAAGAAGACCAAGCCTGCATCAATAGTTGATGATTCCTTGTGGAAGAGATCTTCAACACCTATTATGTTGAAAGATTTTATACCATGGAAACTTACTGAAAAGTTCAACATTATCTCATGTTATGCCATACATGATGAGAAAAGAGAAAAATAATGATGAGTGTATAAAGGAATGAGACATAGAGAAAATTGAGTCTTCAGCAAATCTTAGTAAATGTATGGTTGAGATCACATTCACTGATGATAATCATAGTAAATATCTTACCTCAGTAGACGTTGAGAGAGTTGGGCATTTCTATAGATGAATTGTCTCAAAGCCACTTTATGATACAAGGATTCAATTAATGAGGCAACAAGCCAATGGTACTCTCTGACTAGATATATTAATTAAAGATATGTCTTCAAATGTTGTCTTCCATGTTATTGATGCTAAGACTTCTTACAATATTTTGCTAGGAAGACCACAACTCCATGATAATAATGCGATACCATCAACTCTGCATTAATATTTTAAATAGCATAGTAAAAAAAATAAATACTGATAATAAACCATTCACTAAAATTGAAGCGCATATTATTGATGCTAAGTACTATATTCAAAAAAAATAATGAATCAACTAAGATCAATTCATTAATGGGGAAGGAAGATAAAAAAAAGGTCACTTTCTCTAAAAATGTCAAAGCTACATGTGCAAAAGGCTCCAACAAGTAACCTGCATATAATAAGTCACTAGGAAGGCTTATTTTTCCCCTCACAAAAGTTGATTATATTAAGTCACCCTCCTGCAAAAGGTTTTGTACAGCTAAAGAAAGAAATAGATGTAGAGCATGGTGAATTACTGACTTCGTATATGAAGGAATAGTTTAACACAAATAGGTATAGACTCTTAGTAAAGGCTAGATATAATTTACAAAGTCAACACTTGCTGGAAAAGCTCCCTGCTTATATCGACTAGGAAAAAGGTTGGGGTTTAAGATCTACCCAAAGCATACCAACATAAAAAGGACTTGCCGGCTTGGGTTACAAACAAGCTTCTCTTACTCAAAATTAAAAGGGTGAACATTCAATATATTCTATAAAAGATGAAGCAACATTGAAACCTTGACATGTTTTTGATAGGTTGAGAGATACAAATCCACGTCCATCTATCTTCACGAGACTAGGCCTAAAGGGGAAAAAAAAGTCTATTTTCAAAAAGCTTAGAGTCACAACCACTTCAAAGGCAAGAAATCTTGGCAAAATCTCCTCTAAGGTATGGACGGTGGTGAATTGTGACAGAATCCTAAAATTGATAATACAAGTGATGCATGCTACGCCTTGTGATAAAGAAAATGTAGCTTCTTGCAATCACATCAACATCTATGATAAAAAGTGTGCTGAGAAAGAAAATGTTGAGTAAGCTCCAATAGAACTTGAAGAAAGCATAAAAGCCATAGTTGATGAGCTAAAAGAAGTAAATTTGTGCACTATTGAAGATCCTCACCTAATTGCATAAGCGAACTCTTATCCCCTAAAGAAGATAAGGCCTACTCAACCTTTCAAATGAGTTTAAAGACTTCTTTACTTAGACATACAAAAAAATATCTGGTTTAGACATAACAATTGATGTCCACCATTTAGCTATAAAGAATAGGGCGACATCAGTAAAGTAAGCCGAATGGCGTTTTCATCCTAAGCTGGTTCTATTAATTGAAGTGGAGAGAAACAAGCTCATTGAAGCTAAATTTATTGAAGAAGTCAAGTATCTAACTTGGGTTACGAATATTGTCCCTGTGAAAAAGAAAAATGGAATATTTAAATCTGTGTTGATTTCAGGAATCTAAATTATGCATGTCCAAAAGATGAGTTTTCACTACTAATTCTTGAACTGATATTAGATGCAACCACTGGCCATGAAGCTCTATCTTTTATAGATGGATCTTCTGATTACAATCAAATCAAAATTGCATAAAAAAATGAGAAACTCACTGCCTTTCGTACTCTAAAAGGAATCTATTGCTACATAGTGATGCCTTTTAGTCTAAAAGATATTGAAGCCACATATCAAAGGGCAATGCAAAAGATCTTGATGATATGCTACACTAGATCGTGGAATGCTATATGGATGATTTGGTAGTCAACTAGCGTAAATGAGGTAATCATTTTCAATATTTGAGAAAGACTTTCAAACAACTCCAAAAATATCAATTGAAGATGAATCATTTCAAATGCGCCCTTAACATCGCCTATGGAAAATTCCTGGGTTTTATCGTCTGTCATTGAGGTATTGAAATAGATTAATCAAAGATCGATGCAATTATGAATATGTATGAGCCAAGAAATATGCAGGAATTAAAGAGTCTACAGGGAAGGCTAGCCTACTTCTGAAGGTTCATCTCAAATCTTGTCAGATGTTGTTAACCATTTAGTCCTCTAATAAATAAGGGTATACCATTTGAGTGGAATGAAGCGTGTCAAAATTCTTTCAAATACATTAAATCTTATTTAATGAAGCTTCCTCTACTTGCTACACCCATTCCTGATAAGCCGTTGATTTTATACATTGTTGCACAAAAGCGTCTAGTAAGGGCTTACTTAAGAAAATGAGAGCAGCAAAAAGCCAAATGATGACACCAAATGAATTGAACTATTCGCCAATTGAAAAACTTAGTCTAGATTGAAGTAATATTTTCAAGCACATATTATTCGCCTTATCTCCAAGGCTAATCCTATAAAGTATGTAATAACAAAGACTGTGATATCTGATTGTTTAGCAAGGTAGTACCTTCAACTCCAACAATTTGATATTATCGTTCAGTAGAAAGCTGTCAAAGGGCAAATGCTAGCTGATTTCTAAGTTAATCACCCTATTCTTGCTCAGTGGGAACTAAGTAATGAATTGTCTGATGAGGATGTCCTTTTAATTGAGATTCTCCCACCATGGAAGATGTATTTTGATGACACAGCGCATTGCAAAGATGCTAGAGTTGGTGTTGTATTTATTACCCCTGAGAGAGATGTACTACTATACTCTTTTACCTTAGCCAAAAGGTGCTCTAATAATGTGGATGAGTATCAAGCCCTAATACTTGGGTTAGAGTTGGTTGTTAATATGAAGCGACTATATTTTAAAGTGTATGGGGATTCTCAATTAATTGTTAATTAATTACCTGAGGAATATGATGTTAAAAAACCTGAGTTGATCATGTATTATAATTATGTGAGACGACTTATAAGATATTTAAGTGATATAACAATCAAGCATGTGTTAAGAAGTAGAAATAAGCAAGCTGATGCATTGGAGAAACTGGCTTCTAATTTATGTCTACATAATCAAGAAGCCCAAATTCTAATATGTCAAACTTGGGTCATACCCCTTATTTTTTAAGGTGAAAAAAAAATGAAGGACGTTAAATCCATTTTGTTTTTGTCTATGATATTGATGATGAAGATTAAAGATAACCTTTTGTGGACTATCTTAAAAATGAAAAACTTTTTGATGATCTACGAATGTGGATTGATATTCGTTAACGAGTACTTGCTTCTTTAGCTATAAGGATATACTCTTTCGACGTTCTTTTGAAGTAGTTTTCCTAAGATAATTGTTGAAATATATGCCCTCAAAACGATGTATCTGATATAAATTCGATGAAATAAATAAAAATATTATTCTTGAAATGTTTTTGTTTTTTACATTAATTTGTTATGCATAATTTTGTTGAAAAAGACATGTTATATTTAAGTAAGTGATCTAGGTGAATGATGGTCATTCACAGTAAAGTATAGATCATGAGTTGCTTAACACATAAACTTAGCTCTTAATCGGTTGACCAGAATGGGAATCTAGTTAGGACAAAGGTTATTATACTATGAATTCTAAATAGGAATGGCTTACTTTTAGCCAGTGAATAGTCCTCTCACTTCATGGTATAAGTGTATTTAGAATACGTAGAACTAGACCTAGAGTAATAGTTTCTTAAAGTACTAAAATAAAAGAAACCCAGACTACTACTGCTACAATGTAAATTGATACCCTATAATTTGAGTATGGGTTGGTGATCTGGCGAAGTTGGTAGCATATGCTTTGATGTACAGTATGTGAGATTTTATCGTATGACCAATATATTTGTATACTTGGTATGTGTAACAAATTAGTTAAGACAAACTCATACAAAATAATTTATATGCTCTTAAATAGAGAAATTATTCCCTTTTGACTATCCAGAAGAATCTATATAATTCAGGGCTCTAGGAACGTGACTTAGTATTATATGTTTTTAGGTAACTTTCAGAAATAAGTGGATTGGGAGTCATAGATTATCGGATTGGATATTTAAGGATAGTAGAAGTCATTGAAAGAGGTGTTAGTAGCAATAACCCCGGTTCAGTTTGTCCACGATTGAACCGTGGACTGGAACTAGGGTCAACAGTCCAAAATCATTGACCTCGGTAAACCATGATCAATTGTCCGGTTTGGGTTAAGGTTTTTCCCCAACTAACAACTGGCAATTTAGGTTTTCTTTTTTAAAAATTTTTCGACACGTGTTAATGAAAAATAAAAAAGAAAATTTTTAAAAATAAAAAAGAAGGCCATACTGGCCATTTCATTCATGCAACAACATTTTTCTTTTTTCTTTTTAAAAATTTTTTTACTCCCTTACCCCCACTATGAATAACATAAATCTAATGAATTCATCACTTCTCAACTCTCAACTCTCTCTTAACTCTTTTAACTCTCTCAATTCTCAATATATAATATTATACACACACACACACACACACACACACACACATATTATTTTTGGAAAAAAAATGCCTCATCTAAGTAATTATATCTCAGGTTGGGCAGTAAGGGTTGGAGAAGGGCAATTACTCATTCTTAAAACCAACGTTCGAAACTCATTGCCCAGGGATAAAGAAAAACCGTTTCAACATAAAAAATGTCTCATCCAAGTAACTCTAAGGGTAAGGGAAAAATGAATAATAGTGCTAGCTTTAATACAAATTTTCAACTGAAGACATTTACTATTCTATTTAGTTATCAATCGGCTTCTAGTTTTGACCTAAAATTTTTTCCAATGACATTTTCTCCTTCAACAACTGATCTATCAATGCAGTAGTGTTGAAGAAGTTGAAGTTCAATAACAACATCCTCAAGAAAGTGATTTACAAATCGAAGCTACATCAACGAAAGTGTGAAAAAGAGAAGCTGATATATTCACCAAGCATTTTACCATTACAAAAATGTCATTTGGTGAAATAAAAGTTAAGTGTAATTATTGCAATAGTATTCCTAAATTATATGCATTCAAGCTAGGAATGGGTTACGTCACGCTCTCTTAACGTCTAAGAAGGTACCATCGTCAAGAGTTTGATTTGGATTCCTAACAACAACAAATTACTAGGTACACTACTATTACCTCTACTCCATTTGTTAGTTTATTTAAATATACAGATATAGTAAATAGAGAAGAATTAGCTAAAATGGTTGCTATAGAACATTTTTCATTTAGTTTTAGTGAAAGAGTACAATTTAATAAATATTATCAAAATACTTTAAATCCTGCTACAAATCATGCTCCCCGCACTACCCTTACACGTATACTTAAAAAAATATATAGGAAAAGTAAGAACCAATTAACTCAAATGTTTTAAAATTTGCATAGTAAAATTTCTTTATATGGTGATATTTAGAGTGATTATCAGCAAACTCATTCTTATATAGGTGTTACATATTATTGGGTAGATAAGGAATAGAATATTCAAAAACAAATAATTGCTTATAAGGCCTTTGATGGTTGACATTCTGCTGAAAATATTTGTCAACTATTAATTGTTATTTTAGAAGAATATAGTTTAGTGAATAAAAAATTGTTCAATATCTTTTGATAATACAAGTGCAAATATTGCCTCAATTACTAGTCTTAGAAATTTAATTGAGCTAACTTTTGGAGATAAATTTTTTCATGTTAGATGTAAATGTCGTATTTTAAACTTATATATACAAGATGGTTTAAAAAGTTTTGATTTTTATATTAAACCAATAAGAGCTATTTTTTCTTATTTATGGCTTAGGGCTATAGTTAAAAAGAATGGAGTTAATGTTGTAGGCGTAATGGCATGAAACCAAAACAATTTCCAAAAGACGTCCCAAATAGATGGGATTCAACATATGAATTGCTAAATGAATCTTTTCTATACAAAGAACTTTTAAGTGTTTTTTTTTTTTTTTGCAAATAGTGCTGTTGGAATACATTTGTTTCCTTAACAATGGAATGTTTGTGAAGGTATTTTACATATTTTAAAAACATTTAATTATGCTATTTATAATTTATCTTGTATTTATTATCTGGTGTTTAGTAAGATAATAAACACCAGATGATGAATATCTTACTATACATTTAGTTACTCAAGAATGTGTTAATGTTAATGCTATTTTTAATGAATATTCTAGTGATGCTCTTTCATCTCCTTGTATTAATGCTATGAAACTAAATGGTTAAAATATTATTTAGACATACCTAATATTAATTTAGTAACTGATGTTCTTTATCCACGTATGAGAATTGGGAGCTTACAAAAATATCTTACTAATTATTATGATTCTTTATTTTCCAAACATAATATTGAAAATAATGATAGTGATGATGATAGTAGTACTCCGGATCTTACATGTCCTCCTGATATTTTTCGTATAATAGTTAATGTAAAGAATATTTTTCGTGACTTATATTATGAATATTCTAAAAGGTATGGTGGGACTATCTAAGAATTTCAAAATATTGATATCGCAATATCCGAATCTTCAAAAATTAACTAGGCAAGTAAGTTAATGGTAGAAAGGTCAAAACGTCCAAGAGGATCTTCAAGTTCCATAGTGGAACATGAATTATATCTAACTTATGATTTGAAGTAGAATAAAACAGGTGAAAGATTTGATATCTTCAAATGGTCGAGAGAAATGAGAGCAAATTTCTTGCTATAGCATTAATAGTTAAGGAGATTCTTATTGTTCCCGTTTCAACTGTTGTGGTAGAACATGTTTTTAGTGTTGGAGGAAACATTTTGAGTGAAACTTGCTTGAGAATGGCACTAAAATTTTTTGAAGTTCAAGTATATTTAGATGATTGGATTAGAGCTGAAAATCGTTAACAAGAAATGTGTAGCCAAATCTCAATGAATTTTTGGACGTAGGCATTGAAGAAACTACAACAGCCAAAAGTAAAGATAATTAAAGGTAAAAAAGAGTTAACAGATAAGAGAATTATGAGAGTTTTGATTCCTCTATACCCTAAGAGGATACGTAAGCAGCTTAATTTTATAAAACTAAAATTAAGTTCAAGCTCTTTTTTTTTTTTTTATATTTTATGTTTATAACTATTTTTAATACTTTTTATACTTTTTTCTAAAATATAAAATATTTCAAAAAAAATTTAAAAAATTGCCAAATTAGAGGTTGGCCAACTGCAACCGTAATCGTCAACCGCCAAACCATGAAGCCATAAAACCGGGGTTGGAGGTTTAAGGTTAAGGTTTGCTATTTTGGCCAATCGTCAATCGGAGATTGACCAACCACCAACTAAAGCTTTGTCAACCGTGGCCATGCCTAGGTGTTAGTACATTTCTCCTATCTCAATGATGTGTGTTACATAAAGGGATATTTTAGTCATAATACCATAGGTTAGAGACAATGCTAAACGCAGCATCGTCCATGGGGTTAATATTTACTTATGGTGAAAATAAAAAATATTTAAAATGTAAAACATAACTATTTTTATAGTAAGGGTATTTTGGTCATTTTAGTAGACAATAACGATGTGTCTTTTAGTTCTCAGAATAACCTGTAAGTCCTAATTAATTTTGGTCTAAGGAAATAGTCTTAAATAAAAAGGTTTTATTTTTTTTAAGCAGCCTGATTTATTGTTGGGATAGAATAAAATAAAAGGCTCAAAAGAGAGAATAAATTAATTATCTCGTGTAGTAGGTTATTAATTATTAGTATTTGAGCCCAGATTGAACAATTAGAATTAACCAGGGCCTATACTAGAATAAGGCTTGAGAAATTATTGTGGTCTATTTAAGTCGTTTAATTATTTATTTATGGGCTTGTATTAGTCCTAGATTAAATAAATAAATCAAGGTCTAACTTAATATCCTGGACTAGTAGTCCAAGAACTAAGCCCAAGCCTAGGCTGGGTAAGGTTGGTTGTTTTAGTCTATTGAGGCATGTGCATGGCTGGGTTTTGTATAAAGTCGAGCTAGTAGTTACATATTAATTTACGAGGTTTTTGAAACTTAAAAAGGGATTCATGATCTTTAGCGTTATTTTTTGAGGGTTTCTCTATTTTCTTATAAGAGTGTAGCTAGGTCATAGAGAATGCACACGATCAAGCCACAGAGACTATGTTCTTTCTCTCATTCTCTAGCTAGCTAATTTTCTCTCTATTTTTCCTTTATCTTCTCTAGTAGTAGTTAAAGGGAAAAATTTCTTCTTGATACTACTTGTTAGCAAAGTGTTAAGAAGGAAGAGACCAATATTCCTTAGCCTACTTGCTTTCTCCATTGTAAGCAAGGCAGTGGTGATATTCTGAAAGGCCAAAGGTTGAGTGTTCATGCCAAGGAGAAGCCAATGTCTTGTAGTCTTTGATCTAGAGTCTTCCACGAGTGAACCAATAATCGTTAAACCAATACCAATTCAGCCTAAGTAACCCAGTTTTTTGCATAAGTGTAGAGGCACAAATGCTCTAAGAACTTCTGTTGCTTAATTTTCTTATGCTTTGTTTTGCCTCAACCCACTTTCATGTGGTATAAGAACGTTGGTTTTTGGCAAATAGGAGCATGCTGAGACTAAATAAATCAGCAAGATTTTTGTTAGTTGTTATCTGTGATCCTTCATGTTTTTGGTATGGGATAGAACAACTGTAAATCTCATCATTGAGACATAGGATTTTTGTAATTTAATGGCTTTTGTAGAGATCTCGTGTAATCTTGGAATTTATGGGCATAGGTGATTGTTGGTTTTTTTAAGAGATTAAGATTTTCTTGTGTTTCTGTAAATCAACCGAAGACTGGAGATCGTCTGGACGGAAAAGTCAAAAGAAGAAAGAAGGAAAAATGATGCAAAATTAGGGAAAGCCGGTGGTCAAGTAGAGCTAGCCACAGACTGGCTTCCTTTCAAAGCGAGTCAGCAACAAGCTTGCTCTAGTTGTGGGCCGACATTACCTTATAGCGACTAGCCTTAACAAGCCCGCGACCAACTATGCTGCAAAAGAAGCTAGCTGCGGCTTGCTCTCTTGAGTGGGCTGCAGTCTAGTCCATTTCATGCATGTTAGATTCTAGATTAGACCAGGTCAGATTTGGAGCTGTTGAAATGTTGTTTTGTTTTTCTCAATATAATCTTTGGTTTTTCTTTTTGGTCCCACACCAAGCGTGGTTAATTTAATATTCGTAGAACATTTTTGCATGTAAATAGTAGTAAAGGATTTAAGATTAAACAAGACCATTAATGAATTGAATTAATGTGTTTAATTCCTTATTTGAACGCTATGGTTAAAAGAATAGAAAAGTATGAAAATAGTTTATAGTTTTCTGGCATGCTATATTTTTTTTGTAAACCAAGGTTCATAAAGTTCTCAAGACCAAAGTCTTGAGGAATAGACATAGAAAAAGTTTTCTTTAATTAAAAAGGTTTTTTTAACTTGGAACAAAATTAATCCATAGTTATTCTCTCAAAGGGTTTTAACCTTAATATAGAGAATATTTTGGATTTAGAGATTTTATGAGTTAAAAAGAAAAACCATTTTAATTCGTTTTTCAAGAAAAATGTTTTTGTCTTAAAAAAACTTGAGACCAAAGTCTCTAGAAAGTTTTTTTTTATAGAAAATGTTTGGAAATCATTAAGTTCGCAACAAGTAAAATTAATCCATAGTAAATTCTCTCAAATGGTATTGACCTTGATATATAGATTTTATGGATTTAGATGTTTTACAAAGAGTTAAGATATACTAAGAGAAGTTTTTTCAAAGGGACATTTTCTAGAAAATCCTTTTTTTGAAAGACAAAGTTGGATAAGGGGTTCTAATGACTCCAGGGCTTCCATCATGATCCATATTAGAGATCGTAATTCCCCTCACGTCACCCTAGGAATGAACCCGTATAGGATGGGGATTCTACAAGGATTTAGATCTAATAGATGGATGGAATTGATGCTCGGGATATGTATTGTGATCAGCCAACCCATATTAGAAGTCAAAGTGCGAGGATTATCTATAAAAAAAAACGAGAAGGAACAGTCATCCCATTGATGGAATTATCTTTTAAATCATTACGTAGAAGGGTAGTCGATTAGTAGTGATTAACACACTTACCTTAGAAAATTATTAATCCTTCCAAGAAGCTATGTCAATTTTTATAAGAGTTAAATTGATCATATTAAATATAATAATAATAGAGTTAAATATTATCAGTTTTAATATGAGAAAAATTTTACAAATTTTTATTTTACACCAATTGAGAATGTTTTATTTTTTGAATTTTAGAAATAGTCAGTGGTAGTTATTTCAATTCTTTGGCCATTATTCTCCACGACAATAAGTTAACGAGACTAAATTATGTAGACTGAAAAAGGAACCTGAAAATAATACTTACTGTTGAGGAATATAAGTATGTCCTGTACGATCCCTGTCCCGTGATTGGAGAGAGTTCTACCAAGAAAGAGCAAGAGACTGAGAAGGCATAGAAGCAGGCCAATAAAATAGCTTGCGGTTACATGCTAGCCCCCATGTCAAATGTACTTCAGTCTAAACATGAGCGCATGGATACTGCCTACGACATCAGCACGTTATTGGCCACCATATTCGCTGACAAGAGTCGGCCAGTAAGGTAGGAGGCTCTTAAGGCAATCATGAATGCCAGGATGATTGAGAGACTATCAGTTAAAGAGCACGTGTCAAGATGATTGCTGTTTTCGAAGAAATAGAAGTTCTGGGGGCTGTTATTAACCTTGGGAGCCAAGTGGACATAGTCCTTGAGACTTTGTCAGACTCCTTCTCACAGTTCAAATTAAATTATAATAAGAACAAACTAAATATGAGTTTAATAGAATTGGTAAAGGAGCTTCAGGTGACAAAGAAAATCATGAGGCTATAGTCTAAGGCTTAGTAACTAAGTCATCTTCTTCAAGGATTGGGCCTAATCCCAGAAAGTTCAAGAAAAAGAATGGAGAGCCACAGCCCAACACAAAGAAAAATGCTTCAAATGCAGTAAAAAGGACTTAGAAAAAGGAGAGTCTAGAATTTTTGGCCAAGAAAAACTCTGCAGGTAATGCTTACTATCTAAAGTCTATATCTATAGTTGGATCAATTTCCACTTGGATTATTGATTCTAAAGTCACTACTTATATTTATAACTCCTTACAGGGGCTTAAGAAGATAAGAATACTCCAGAAGGATGAGCATGGCCTTGACATAGGGAATAGAGTGCCAGTGTGGGAGAACTGAAATTTATTTTTTATTGTAATAGAATAATTTTATTGAGGGATTTTTATAAGTATTAGGTTTCAAAGAGAATTTGATTTTAGTTGCAAATCTTATAAATCGTGGTTATTCTATTTCTTTCTATTCCGGTATTGCTATCAGTAAATATGCAGAAGTGTTATGCACTGGGCATATGTATGGTAATTTATTTTTCACAAATCCTATTACCAAACAAGTAAATAACGATCAAAATGAAGCTATAAGTAAGAAGAGAAAACCAAATGTCAATGACTCAAATCTATGACATCTAAGATTGGGTCATATACTTAACCAGGATTTAAAAATTAATCTATGATGGGTCTTTAGGCTCATTGAGCTTAGAAAATTAGCCTTAGTCTGAGTCATGACTTATGGGAAAAATGACCAAAAGGTCCTTTATCCAAAAGGCAGAGAAACCCAGTGAGATACTGATTTTAGTTCACACTGATGTGTGTGGTCCTCTATCCATAATAGTAAAAGGAGGTTTTGAATGCTTCATTATGTTTACAGATGAGTGTATAAATTATAGTTATGTTTACCTGATGGGACGCAAGTCCGACTCTTTTGATAAGTTAAAAGAGTATAAAGTTGAGGTGGAGCATCAAACAAGTAAACTAAGCAAAACTCTTCGATCAAATCATGATAGAAAATACTACCTAGGTGAGTTTAAGGACTATATAGTACATCATAGAATAGTATCTCAAATTAGTGCTTCTAGGACACCCTAGTGGAAGAACTAATTGAGAGAATTAACAAGACATTGATAGAAATGGTAAAAAACATGATGTCTCATGTGACTCTTCTAATCTTTTTTTTAGGAAATTCCCTAGAAATAACGACATATATTCTGAACTTGGTACTTGCCAAGTCAGTACCTAAGACACTTTATGGAATATAGACTGAGCTAAGACACGCTATGAAATATGGATTGGGTGAAAGTTAAGTCTAAATCATCTTAGAATATAGGGATGTTCGACTTATGTACTGATTAAGGGAGATAAGTTAGAGCTAATATCATAATTATGCTACTTTATTGGATATCCAAAGAGAACAAATGGTAGATACTTTTATCATCCAAATGAGCAGAAAGTGCTAGTAAGTGCCAATGCTAAATACTTAGACGTCGATCAAAGTATGTCCACTAAAGGTTCACCAAGGATAGAACTAATGGGCAAGTTATCCTCAAAGTCAACTTCCATTGACCTAATTGTGGAACAAGAAAAGGCATAGCCTGAGGATTCTATGCAAAAGGAGTCTCGTCATAGTGGAAGAGTATCTAGAGTTCTGAAAAGATGGACATGAGAGGTCTTTGACCTAGTCTCTAACGATAAGGAACAAGACTCCACTAGGTACGAGAAAGTCATTGTTTATGTTGATGCAAATATATTGCATGAAATAATAAAAGTCGACATTGAATCAATGTATTTCAATCAAGTTTGAAATCTGTAGCTTCACCTGAAGAGACAAAATCCATTGGATGTAAGCAGGTATACAAGAAAAAGAGAGGTACGAATAGAAAGATAGAAACTTGCAAAGCTAGGCTTGTGACAAAAGATTATACTCAAAAAGAGAGCATCGATTATGAGGAGACTTTTTTTTTGTTTTTTTGTAGCCATGCTAAAATCCATTCGTATTCTCCATTCCATTACTTGTCATTATGACTACAAGATATGAAAAATAAATGTTAAGACAACCTTTCTTTATAGTCATCTTAGTAAAGATATCTATTTTCCCAACTAGAAGGTTTTGTTACTAAAGACCAAGAGTACATGGTTTGCAAGTTTAAGAAATATATTTATGGACTTAAGTAAGTATCAAAAGTATGGAACATTCATTTTGATGAGAATGTAATGTTTTATGGTTTTATTCAAAATGAGGATTTACAATGTGTGTTCAGGAAATTAGAATGGATTAATGTAGTTTTTCTTGTATTATATGTAGATGCTATTCATTAGTAATCATGTAGAAACATTATCATCTACAAAGGTTTGGCTTTATAGTCAATTTAGTATAAAGGACTTAGAAGAAACCAGTTACATTATCGGGATTAAACTTATTAGGAATAGGAAGTAAAGAATGTTAGGATTATCCCAAACATCATATATTGACAAGATATTTTCTAAATTCAACATGGACACATGCAGAGGGGCACAAATCCCTTATAGTTATGGGTTAGGTCTCTCTTCAAATGAGTGTCCTAAGACACAAGAAGAGAAATATATGATGAGTAGGATTCCCTATACTTCGACTGTGGGAAGTCTCATGTTTGCCCTACTGTGAATTAGGCTAAATATCTATTTTACTATAGGGTTTTACTATAGACTTAGTCAGTAAATATCAATCAAACCTAGTTAGGTTCATTGACATGTTGTAAAAATATACTCAAGTACCTTAAGGGAATAATAGATAATATATTAGTTTACAGAGCTGATGACTTAGTTCCAAACGGTTACACAGACTCAAACGTCCAGGCAGATAAAGATGAAAGAAAAATCACTAGTAGATATGTCTTTACGTTATCAAAAGGAGTTGTTTCATAGAAGAGCATTAAGTAATTTTGTATTGCTGACTCAACCATGGAAGCTAAGTATGTAGCAGCTTTGAAGGCATCTAAGGAAATTGTTTGGCTCTGGAAAATTTTTTCTCAAAACTTGGAATTGTGCTACATATGGACAAGCCAATTGCACAATATTGTGACAACTCAGGAAATATTTTACAGCCCTAAAAACCAAGAAACCATAAGAAAGGAAAGTGTATTGAGAGGAAGTACCACCTGATCCGAGAATTCATTTAAAGATAGGAAATTGTAATGGAACAAATTGTCTCAGAAAATAATCCACTAGATCCATTAGCAGAAAGAATCTTTAGAAAACACTTAGATGCCATAGGAATGAGCATCTATGGGCTTATATAGTCTTAAAATGTAAGTAGGAGATTATTAGAATATATGCCCTCCAACTATGTATTTGATATAAATTTAATGGAATAAATAAAAATATTGTTCTCAAAATGTTTGTGTTCTTTACATTAATTTGTTATGCATAATTTTGTTGGAAAAGGCCCACTATATTTAAGTAAGTGATCCATGTGAATCAAGGTCATTTACAGTAAAGTATGAATCCTGTGTTGATTAACACATAAACTTAGTTCTTAACCAATTAATTAGAATGAGAATCTGGTTAAGACAAAGGCTATTATACTATGAATTCCAAATGGGAATGACTTACCTTTAGTCAGTGAGTAGTCCTCTCACTTCATGGTATAATCATATTTAGAATACATAGAACTGGACCTGTAGTAGTAGTTTTTTAAAGTATTAAAATAAAAAAATCAAAATACTATTGCTACAATGTGGACTAATACTCTATAGCTTGAGTATACATTAGTGGTTTGGCGAAGCTGGTAACATATACTTTAATGTACTGCATGTGAGGTTCTATCGTCGGACCAATATACTTGTATGTTGAGTATGTATGACTAGTTAGTTGAGATAAACTCATACCAGATAGTTTCTATGCTCCTAAATAGAGAAATCACCCTTTGTGATTATCCAGAATAATCTATATAATCCAGGACCCTGGGAATGTGATTTAGTATTGTATGCTTTTGGATAGCTCCCAGAAATATGCAGAAACGTACTGGGAGTTATGGATTATCTGACTAGATATCTAAGGATGATAGAAGACATTCAGAGAGGTGTTAGTACATTTCTCATGTCTCAATGATGGGGGTACATGAGGGATATTTTAGTCATAACACATGTAAGTCAAAGATATTACTAAACACAGTATTGTCTTTGAGGTTAATATTTTCTTATGGTAATAATAAAAAATTTTAAAATACAAAATATAGCCATTTTTATAGTAAAGTATTTTAGTCATTTTAGTAGCCAAGGACGATGTGTCTTTTGATCCTCAAAATAACCCGTAAGTCCTAATTAATTTTGAGTTAAGGAAATTATCTTAAATAAAGAGGTTTTTATTTTATTCAAATAGCCTGATTTATTGTTAGGCTAGAATAAAATAAAATACTCAAAAGAAAGAATAAATCAATTATCTAGTTTAGCAGATTAATTAATTATTCAGGATATGAGCCTAAATTGAACAATTAGAATTTGCCAAGGCCTAAACTATAATAAGACTTGAACAATTATTTTGGTCCATTTGGGCCATTTAATTATTTATTTATGGGCTTGCATTAGTCCTAGATTAAATAAATTAATTAAGGTCTAACTCAATAACCTGCACTAGCAGTCTAAGAACTAAGTCCAAGCTAAGGCTGGGTAGGGTTGGTTGTTTTGATCTACTAAGGCGTGTGCCAGGCTGGGTTCTGTATAAACTCGAGTTAATAGTTACCTGTTGATTTAGGAGGTTTTTAAAAATCAAGGGGATTCATGACTTTTGGCGTTATCCTTGAGGGTTTCTCTGTCTCCTTATAAAAGTGTAGCTGGGTAATATAGAATACACATGAAGCCACAGAGACTAGTTTTCTTTCTCTTGTTCTCTAGCCAGCCAATTTTCTCTCTATTTTTACCTTATCTTCTACAATAATAGCTAAAGGGAAAAAGTTCTTCTTGTTACTGCTTGTTATCAGAGTGTTAAGAAGGAAGAGACTAATATCCCTTAGCCTACTTGCTTTCACCAGTGTAAGCTAGGCGGTGGTTATATTCTGAAAGGCCAAAGATTGAGCGTTCATGCTAAGGAGAAGCTGATGTCTTGTAGGCTTTGATCTAGAATCTTCCACGAGTGAACCAGTAGTTGTTTAACCAATACTAATTCAGCCTAAGCAATCGAGTTTTTTGCATAAGCGTAAAAGTATAAATGCTCTGAAAACTTCCATTGGGTAATTTTCTTGTGTTTTATTTTACCCCAATTAACTTTTAGTTTAGGTCAAGAAGAAGCTATGCAAGTAATAGAGAAGGCCTATTCTGGCATTTGTGGAGCCTATCAATCTGGTTCAAAACTTCATTTTGGCATCAAAATGATGTGATATTATCGGCCGACTATAGTGAAAGATTGCTTAGATTATGCTTGAAGATGTCAAGTATATCTATTCTACACAAATATATACATCAACCTCTTGAACCGTTGCAAACGATAGTTGCTTCATGGTCATTTAATGCACAAGGTTTGGATATCATTTGACATCTACCAAAGCCATCTGTTAGGCATCTTTATATTTTGGCTGTGGTAAATTACTTCTCCAAATGAATGGAAGCTATAGCATTAAAAGAAGCAAAGAAGGAAAATATTGTGAATTTTATATACGTAAATATTATTTATTGATATGGTATTTCTCGATATATTATCATAGATAATGGCAAGTCTTTTTACAATAGTTTGATGGACTAACTATGCGATAAGTTTAAATTCAAGTAGCATAAATGTTCCATGTACTATGCTCTAGGTAATGGACTAGTAGAAGCTTTCATTAAAACTTTGTTCAATTTATTGTAAAAAATGGTGACTAAATCCAAAAGAGATTGGCATCTTCATGTTGGAGAAGCGCTTTGAGTATATAGGACCACTTACCGCACTCTAACTCAAGCTATCCCATATGCATTGGTATATAGTGTGGAAAGAGTCCTTCTACTAAAGCAACAAATTCCTTCCTTGAGGACTTCTATTCAAGAAGAACTCACCAAAGAAGATAAAACCCGTCTCAGAGTTGAAGAGTTAAAAGCACTTGATGAAAAGAGATTAAAGGCACAACAATGATTAGAATACTATCAAACTCGTGTTTCCAAAGCTTTTAACAAAAAAAAATGCATCTTCGTTCTTTTCAAGTTAGTAATTTAGTGCTCGCTATGAAGAGATCAATCATTTTTAAACATAAACCAAAGAAGCTAACATCAAAATGGGATAGGCGATATGTTGTTCAAGAAGTCTACTCAAATAGATCTTACAAAATAGTTGTCGTCGATCAACAGTAAATATTTAAAGTGATACTATGCATAAATCGATACTTCTCGACTGCACGAACTTAAACTACAAGTTGCTCCACGACTGCACGAGTCTAAATTGTAAGTTACTCTTGGCCAGCATGAGTTTAAATTGTGTAAAGGCAACTACTAATAGTGTAGTAAGTGGTTAACCTACTAAAACACTCCATTCAGTCCAAGTTGGTAAATAAATGGATATTTCTAATTCACACGAGTTAAAATTATGAACGGTGCACTCCCAAATCATACCCCATCTATTTTGAACAATGTTTAACTTGATTCTTAAATTATTCTTAAAATAGTAAGCAGCTTAGAGGAAAATTTCTAAGTTCAGCCACATCCTTTCACCATTTTCTATTTTCTTATTTATTACAATCAAGTTATTATTTATTGTAGATTGTAACAATAGCATTTGTAACAAGTTAAAATTCATAAATGCAAAGGAAAAAAAGTTGAGATGAAATCTAAGAAATATATTATTGATGATGCTTAAAGAAAAATATAACAGCTTAAAGAAATTATGAAGTGCTACAAAGCATTAAAGAAAGAATTTAAAATTTTCTAAATCTTTTTGAATTGTCACCAAGTGCTCTATCATGTTCTTCAAGTTGGCTTCATCTTCTTCATTTACTATAGGGATATTTTAAAGTAAGACAAGCTTTTCTTTAAGGGAAGAACAAGTGGACTCCACTTCTAAAAAGTTGCCCATTCTTTTCCTCAAAAATAGTTAAAAGCTTTTTCTTCTCTTTCTTTGAGCATTTGAGAATCCTTTGGAAAGTAGTAATATCGGCTTAACTCTTGTAAGTTGGCTTTACTTTCCTCAACTTAATTTATGAGGTCATATTTTTTGGCTTTAGCACCATCAAAACATTGGTCAGCAGTGGAAAGTAATTGTGCATGAGACTCTTTTGAGGCTTTCTCTAAAGAAGTGAATATAGTATTGTCAAATTCATGTGCTTTAACAAAAAAAGACTCAAGATATTATCCAACGGCGATAAATCAACAACAGGTTCCTTCTTCAATTCTTTAAGAATATAGCAAGCTTAATCCTCAGGTGAAGAGACTTAATCGATAAGCATTTGTGGAATCCTTTTTTTAAATTACTTCCATACATCCATAGCAAACTTATTTTTGAAACTTAATATTAAGCATTCTCCTAGGAAGGTAGAGATAGCTGAACAATGTTGATGAGCTACTACCTTAGATTTTGGATCCTCGTGTTGAAAGTAAAAGATGTTCTTACAACATCTTGCTTAGGGAATTGAGAATCGTTAAATGAGTCTTGAGAATGAGCTTTCTCATCTAGGATTGCAACATTACATCCCTAATGAAGAAGAATGGTGAAGAAGTTAAGTCAAAAGATAAAAAAAAAAAAAGACTAGTTTTATCTTATCTTCAGAAGTCTCTTGGTCTTTGGGCCATTTGCTCAAAGTTGTGATTGCTACCTTAGTTCGCTTCCAACAACGATCTTTACTGCTAGAACTGACTTTTTCAAATTGATGCAACTCCTTTTGTTTTGAAGATGTCGAAAGTTTCTCTATAACCAAGTCAGGATTTGAAGAATAATGACCTTCATGTTTTGAAGAATTTTCTAAACCATTTTAAGGCATTGGGAGTGCAAATATCTTAAGGAAGTTCTCTCTTGGAGCAAGGTAAGCTTTCTACCTTCTTATATATGGATTTTTGAGAGTTCAACATTGAGATATGATCTTCAACATGAACTTGTTCCCACCACGCTTTATATTCTAGAGTATAATGTTTTTTTATACTATAAGAAGTGGCTGAAAATGTCACATTGGCCATCATTTCACAAAGTATGCATCTTACCTAAAGACATAAACTATCCACTAAAGTAGCCTTATAGGTTGAAATTTCAAAGTAGTCTAGGATGCCTTGCAAGAATCTAAATTAACAACTAAAGCGATATAGGCTATAAGGCTCAATGATGAAGTGATCATCCTTCCATAAAGTAAAAAGACTTTAACTAAAGCTCAAGAAGTAAAGTTGTTTCTCTAAAGGAACTGTCTTATTATTAATAAAATCATGCTTCTTGTGCTTGGTAAGGATATTTGTAGTATAAGCAATAGTTTCACCTCTGTAAATTTGCTTG
Organism: Voacanga thouarsii; assembly: GCA_026120185.1. Taxonomy (NCBI): domain Eukaryota; kingdom Viridiplantae; phylum Streptophyta; class Magnoliopsida; order Gentianales; family Apocynaceae; genus Voacanga; species Voacanga thouarsii. The sequence continues at coordinate 2,883,621 of JANUWF010001425.1, forward strand.
TGGGCTTCATCTTCAATAAAGTACTTTCCACTACTTTCACACAAATAACCTGCCATTTGAGGGCTTTTTAAGTCTCGAGAGACTTTATAATGGGTTTTAAAGTAGTGTGCAAGCCATCTATAAATATAATAAGTTGGGAAGATAGATTTTTCCTCACTTGGATGTTGGGAGTTGGAAATACGATTCAACATTTTATAAATGCTTGTTGATGTGTGCTTTTTAATGTAGAAAATATTACCAACAAAGTCTACAAACAGTCAAGTTTTAATTAAAATGTTAACCATTAAAACCACACATATGGGGAAGTATACATATCATATAGTATAGGGAATAGTAAGTATCGAATCCACGAGAACTTAGGCTTCCACCTTACTTTATTCAAATCTTTATTGTTTAGCCAATAAAACAAATGAATAGAGGTAAATAAAACACTAACTTAATATACTAGAGAAAATCAAATTCACACAAGAAAAAATAAGGAGTAAGAATAAGGAGAAAAGACATGTAAACAGATAGAAATCCTCAAAGACATAGCAATGATTAATTAGCTATTATCTTAATAAATTATCAACTTGGCACCATGAAGGATAAAAATAGACTCCACTTCTTTCACAATCCATGGAATTACTATCTTCTGATTAATTTAGCAAAATTTCTCAATCAAACTAAAACCACCAAAATATACATTAAACTCATACATCATAAATACCTCTATACTCTAGGTGATATAAATATGATATTAGTCAATGAATCTATGCTCTACGCAAATTCAACCGATCTTTGATTACCTAAGTTCAATTCTTAATCTTCTTTCTTAATCCAATTAAGATAACACATATAGAATCAATTAAAGTGAATTCATTCCTAACTTCATTTCCCAAGTCCATTAGAAAGAAAATCCAACATCATCAATCCACCAAAGAAAAACAAGTAATCAAATACTAAGAATAACAATCAATTGATCAAATAACTAAAATCAATACAAATTCATGAATCCAAAAACAACCTTTAAATACAATTAAAATAATTAAACTCAAATTGTTAATAAATTACAAAGAAGAGAAAAAAAAAATCACTCATAGGTAAGTAAGCCTTCTTCTTTTTCCTTGAAACCTTCACGATCAACCTTCTTTCCTTCTCCAAGAGTCTCATTGATCCTCTTAAATTTTGTTGTTTCTCTAGGAGTTTCCTACGGGTTTGCAAGTCCCAAAAGTGAAAAACTAATTTAATAATGTTAATCTTGTATGTATAGGAGTTTAGGTTGCCAAAAAGTGCCTACAAGAGTCCTTTCTTATAGTTGAAAGAGTTTCCAAAAGAATCCAACTGAAATTGTCAAAATCTGCTTGAAAAAGGAAACCCGCCACCTTAAATCGACATACAGCCGGCACCGGCTGCCCTTGTCACGGCCGGCCCCGATCGTGTTTTGGTTTAGCCTGATGTGCTCTATTCTTTCCTTCTTCTGTTTTCCAGTCTTGGGCCGGTGCCTACTATGCTTTGTCACAGTGTCAGTTTTTGCCTTTTTCTTGATATATTCTACATAAAAACACAAAAATACCTTTTCAAATGTAAAATATCAAATACGAAAGAATATGCCTAGTTATTTTATCGAACATATCACAAAATAACCTCAAATAACTAGGAAATAAATTATTATTTTAGCCCCTATCACATTCATCCACACTTGACTCTTTGCTTGTCCTCAAACAAACAAGAATTAAAGCACTTTAGCACATGCTTATGAACAAGTCAAATTAATTCATCAAATTTTTTCTTAGCAAATTCATCCATAATAGAGCAATAATCTTCTTCCAATCTTAAACATAAAATTGTCACTCAATCAACCTTTTCAAAGCCTTGTAAATTCATGTATTAAATCAAACAATCCCAAGGCCATCAAAATTAAGTTAAACAAGCTTATATCTAGTACAAGAAAATTATCCTACTCATTAGGCAAAAACATAGATAACATAAATCATACAAGTCAAGCTATTTAATCAATTTCAATATTATAAACTCAAATTTACACAAATCAAGTAATGAGATAAAGAAACACTCTACTCTTTTTTTTTTCAATGACTTAGAGAATTGATAGCTTCAAGTGAATGGATTTCTCTTCAAGTATCGTATAGGCCCCCTTATTGTCATCATCATTTTTTTTTCAACAATTTTCTCTATTTTTTTTCTTTCGGGAATTAATAACCTCAAGAAAGTGGATTTCTCTTCACTATCCATATTTGCCCCCATAATCAAGCAAAAAGTCTTTTCTCTTTTTCTTCAAAAATAAACCATTTCTTTGTTCGACTCAATTATTTATCAACTCACAATTGTTTTTTTCCACTCAATTTTTTTATTTCCTCACATTTCTTATTCACAACTCAAAGTCAGACAAACTTTAAATCTATAATACAAGATTTAATCAACAACTCTTTCCATATTTCATCATATCATCCACATTCGAACTTAAAGAATAAAATAAAACTCAAATACCAAACATAACCAAGGTTAAGTTAAATTCTCAAGACTTAGCAAAATCTAACTTAATACACAAGTTTACCCTTTTAAATAAAATTAACCATAACGAATGACAAATCTATATCCAAAGTTAAAAATAAAATCACAACTTTATTATAGACAAATAAGTCTCAATTTAGCTCCACAATTTCTAAATTTTCAAAATTGTCAAATTTTCAAAATTTTCAAGAAAATTGCAACAAAATTATGTTCAAATTTTTTTAAAAGTAGCTCAATACCTAGAAAACACCAAGATGATTAATAAAAATTTGGATAAAGAATATCACCAAACCACTCCCCCACACTTAAACTAAACAATGTCCTCATTGGCAAAAAAATTAACACATTAAAGTGTCTCCAAATGGACTAAAAAAAGATAAAGTAGGTAGAATGTTAAGCAATACTCTTCAAGTACAACAACGCTCCAATAAATATTAAAACTTGGAGAATAATAGAAGAACTTGTTCAAGAAACATTTATTCAAACCTGCAAAATTTCACCCTCATAAAAGAACAAAGAAAATAATAACCAAAATAAAACACAAGAAAGACTAATAAAATTCCTAAGAATAAACACAATGACTCACTCCCCCACACTTAAATTAGGACATAGTCTCCTTATTACTAGTGGAAAAAGACACCTAAAAAAACTAAACATAAAACAAAGATACAAACTCTTTTCATTCATTATGCTTCCTCATCAAACTTTTGTAAAAGAAATTAAAGCTCAAAGTAGAAGATAGGCATGATGAATGAAGAAAGAATAGAGGTTTTTAAAAAAGATAATGTTCATGAAAATAATTTTTCTTAGCAATGCAAAACACATAAACCGCATTTTCTAATATCCCTTTAGACACACAAATATTATTTTCAACATATGAGAGTACATGGTATCTAAAGATTGCATCAATCTTGCCAACACCAATTAATCCTTCAAAAGATTTGTCACAATGAAAATTCTCCTTTAAACTTAGTAATTGAGTTCTTAAAGATGGGATCAAGAAATCCTTACTTTGCACCGCATCTACAAATACCAAGTTACCTCCATTTGAATGGGGTAAAAGGTAGAATTTATTAGCATACTCAAGGGTTTCGTATGATGTAGCATTAAAAGATCCAACTCCTTGAGGCATGTTAAGCTCAACACATCATCATTTGAACCATTATTCTCCAAGAATTGAAAGGAATCTAAAAAATCACGTGACAAAGAGAAATTAGAATTATTAGCACATAGAATAGAATCAAATACCTCTCTTGCCACATTGTGCAATTGTCCCTCATAGCCTCTATTTTCTTCATGGTCAATTGTACGGGCCAGCATGAACAGATGAATTTGTATTGGCAACAAAAGAATTCACTAATACTTCTAATGACATCTCACTAAAAACATCAATGTAAGCTTGTAACTTTGCCAATCAATCATCAGTGTAACTTCTTAGCTTTTGTTTCTAAAAACATTATCCATGATGATGTCAACCTCACACTCAAAGAAAAATAAAAATTAAATCAAAAAGAAAAATAAAGAACAGAAAAAATTTAAACAAATAAAAAATATATATACTAATAAAAAGACTTAAATAGTCACAAAGTACCTAAAAAAACAAAAGTTAGTGATATTTACAAATACAACAAAAGCTAAATCAACAAGATTTGAGTGTTTTCGATAGTGCCCATCCCCGATAACGGCGACAAAAACTTGATACGTGTTTTTTAGGATAGAAAATATTACCAATAAAGTCCACAATCAGTTAATTTTAATTAAAATGCTAACCACTAAAACTACACATATAAGCAAGTATACATATCATATAGTATATAGAATAGTAAGTATTGAATCTACGAGAACTTAAGCTCCTACCTTACTTTATCCAAATCTTTATTGTTTAACTAATAAAACAAAGAAATAAAGGTAAATAAAACACTAACCTAATATACTAGAGAAAATCAAATTCACACAAGAAAAGTCATAAGGATAATTAAGGAGTAAGAATAAGGAGAAAAGACATGTAAATAGATAAAAAAAAAAAAAAACATCAAAGACATCACAATGATTACATAGCCATTATTTTAATTAATTATCATCTTAACACCATGAAGAATAAAAATAGACTCCACTTCTTTTCCAATACATAGAATCATTATCTTCTGATTAATTTAGCATATTTTCCACTCAAACTAAAACAACCAAAAGATACATTAAATTCATATCTCATAAATACCACTATACTCTAGGTAATATATATATATATATATATATATATATATATATATATATATATATGAAATTAGTCAATTACCCTTTACTCGAGGCGAAATCAACCAATCTTTGATTACCTAAGTTTAATTCTTAACCTTCTTTCCCAATCCAGTTAAGAAAACACATATAGAATCAATTAAATTAAACTCATTTCTAACTTCATTTCCCAAGTCCATTAGAAAGAAAATCCTACTTCATCAATTCACCAAAGAAAAATAAGTAATCAAATACTAAAACCAATAATCAATTGATCAAATAACTAAAACCAATACAAAGTCATGAATCCAAAAATAAATTCTAAATACAATTAAAATAATTAAAACCTAAATTGTTAATAAATTACAAAAAATAGAAAAAGAAACTACTCATAGATAAGTAAACATTCTTCTTCTTTCTTGAAACCTTTTTTATCAACCTCCTTTCCTTCTCCAAGAGCCCTATTGATCCTCCTAAATTTTAATGTTTCTCTATAAGTTTTCTATGAGTTTGCAAGTCCCAAAGGTGAAAAACTAATTTAATAAATGTTAATCTCTTGTATTTATAGGATTAGGTTGCCAAAAAGTGCCTACAATAGTCCTTTTTCCATGATTGAAAGAGTTCTAAAAAAATCCAACTGAAATTATCAAAATCTGCTTGGAAAAGGAAACCCGTTAGCTTAAATCGGCACACTGCCTGCGTCGACTGTCCTGGTCATGGCCGGCACTGGTCGTTCTCTGGTTTAGCCCGATGTACTCTGCTCTGCTCTTTCATTCCTCTATTTTCCAGCCTTGGGCCGACGCCTGTTGTGCTCTACAAGGGTGCCGGCCATGCTCTATTGCGGAGTCAATTTTTGCCTTTTTTCTCGATATATTCTGCATAAAAATACTAAAATACCTTTCTAAAGGTCAAGTATCAAATATGAAAGAATATGTCTAGTTATTATTTCAAATGTATTACAAAATAACCTCAAATAACTAGAAAATAAATAATGATTTTAGCTCGTATCACTTGTTAAGACGAGAATAGTCAAACAAACTTGTTTTGCGCACGCCATCAAACTAGCCATTTTGAAAGTACTTGGACCGATGATGTCTACTTCTTCATTAGGCAAGACAAAGATGCAAAACCAACATGACAGGAAATCTGCAAGGAATGTTTGATCTTTGTTGTGGCTTCTAATGCCCAACTTTGAAAATAAAGTCTCCTCTTCAGTTGTCCATGCACTATGTGGTGGGATGACTCTGTATAGAATGTTAGTGAATTTGGGGTATGATCTCTTTTCTTCCCTTGGAGGAGGTACCATATACGGTGTTACTCTTTTAGATTAGAATTTAAGCCACTTGTTGATAAAGACACCATAGTTGTTGTTGTCATTTTTTATCAAGCCGTACGCATGAAGATGTTCACAACTCCTTGGAAGGAATCGCTTACCATTATTGTCCACTTAGTGAGTTCCGCAGCATGAGTGAGTTCTAAGTATTAGTAAGCCTCCAAGTTCATGTAAGTCCCACAATGAGATAGACACCTCGCCAGCTACTTAAGAATGTGATGGTGAGATAAGATAGACACCTCGCCAGCTAATTATGTTAAACTTGTTGGTGAGAGGAAACTAAGCTTCGTAAAAGGCTTTGAAAACATTGGTGTTGCATTCATACATAAAAAGTAATGCATAGACAGCTTCATAGATCTTTGCAGATCTTAAGCATCCTTTACAATGACTTAAAACGTCTTGTGCCCACTCTCAATATCTCTTCCTAAAGCGAAACGTGCTCAAGAAGTTGAGTATTGAAGTCTATTGAGTCTCTTTTTGAATCATTCGGTATCCAAATAAAGGTAGCACATTGGGTTGAGCTTGAGGTTGATGATTTGAGGAGAGAAGAATCCATACTTTTGGAGAGCAAGTACCTTTGAAGTTGACTTCTAATGACTATTCCTTCATAAGTCATTGGAGTGTCGCCTTTAGTAGGGGCCCCGTATATTTGCCAAACTTTACTTCAATAAACCTTCAAAGTTGTTTTCGCTTCTGTTGGATCATTTTTATGGTTATGAATGACTAGCAATCGTTGGTCTGAAGAAGATCACAAATTTGATAAGTACACTATGATTGTAACTATGTAGAAAAATAAGAAAAGTAAAAAAAAAAAAAAAGAAAAAGAGTTAGGGGGGAAAAAGTTATGAAAAAAATAAAGTACTTTGGGATTAAAAAAAAACATTCTAGTTTGTTGTGGAGAAAACAAATTCAAAAGAAAAAAAAATGAGACTAGGCTCTAGAAAATTCTCGAGAATGACTGCTATGGTGCATAGGAAAGCATGTGTTGTGGTCATATGAATAGAACAAAAATGATATTCATATGCTAGTGTGTCTTAAAAGCAAGACAGTGCAGTGATCATTGTGAACATAAGAGAAAAGGAAAAAAAACAAAGTACGGGAGACGGAAAAAAAATTGTGTGGACATCATGCTACAAAGTTAAAACAATGTGGTCAACCTTGCCTTCAAGCAAAAAAGGTTGGGCAAAAGACACACACAAGTTAATGTTGAACTTGCAGGTAAGCGAAAGTCAAAGCTGGAATGGATATATTATATACAGAATATCATTGACAACTAGAAACATAAAGAAAACAAGAATAGGGCTTACCGAAGATGAAATTGAGAAGAGGTCCAAATTCCAATTCCACGTCTAAAGTTGATGAAGTTGTTGTGAATTCGTGTGGAAAATTGGTGAAAATAGAAATTTGGGTTGATGAAGTAATTTTAGGCACTATGGAATCCTTCTTTCAAATCATAAAAGACTTCTACTTCTTATTTAAAATATTTTAATTTGGGTTTGGATATAAATTCAAGAAATTTGATGGGTGACTTCAAAAAGTATTATTTCTCATCAAGTTTAGATTTCAAGTCTTTCGTCAATTCCTTATAAGAGTAGAAAAAGAATTCTATTTTATTAAGAATTTGATGAAAACTCTTATATTAATTTTCAATTAAATTTAGAATTAATATTATAAATAATACTTCAAGCTTTATTTCCTAAATCTTTTGACAAAGCATTCTCTTTAAGCCTTAAAGTAGGGGCATTTGTAAATAAGAAAATTTGGAGAAAATATACTTTATTTTATTTGATCAAGATTAAAAAAAATTAAATATTGTAGTGTTGATTAATTAAAATAAATCTTTGAATAAATATAATTATTTTTAAACTAATGCAGTTGGGTCATTCTTAAAAGTCCATTAAATAAAATATATTATGGAATTGGGTTATTAAAAGTAGGCCATTGTAAAGGGTCCATTTTACATTAAATCCAATATGTTATGGATTAAATAGAATTAGATTGAGCCATTAAAGTTGAACATTTGTAAAGGATCCATTAGACCAAAATAGTGTGATTTTAAATAAAATTGGGCTAAATTTAAATAAAGCTCAAGTCACCATAAGCCTAAATCCATTAAGGTTTGATATGAGACTTCTTAAATTTCCACATCGACTGTCTATGTTAAAGTCAAAGAATTTTTAACCTATAAATAGGATATTCCCTTAAAGGTTCAAGACTATCCTAAGAGCTTCAACAAATAAGAAACATCTCTAACTTTGACAAAGTTTCAACGACATTCAACCTCAAGCTTCAACAAGTTCAAGTTTCAACGCTCAAGCCTCAACAAAATCAAGCTTAAAAAACATTAAGCTTTAGCAAAATTAAGCTTCAACAACATTCGTTTAGATGTTCAGAATCTTCATCAAATTAAGGTAAATTTCTCAACAAGCTCAAGTTTCAACAACATTAAGCTTCAATAACATTCGATCAGATGTTCAGAATTTTCATCAAATCAAGGTAAATTTCTCACCAAATCAAGGTTCAGAATTGCAACCAAGTGTAATTTTATTAGATACGAAATCAAGCTCTTCATTTTTCAAAAAAAGAAGAATCAAATGACTCATCCTACAATTAAGGACCTCTTAAGGTAAGTGACCTTTCTCCTTATAATGTAGGTGATGATTTAAGGACAAATAAACTTCAAGAAGGGAAAAATGATAAAAATCACCCAAGCGAGAAGGCACAATTGCAAGAAGAGCTCAAGTCAATGCACAAGGGCCAGTGACAAGAGCACGACCAAGCGATTTCGAGCTAACCTCCAAGCTTATATGCAATCTCACTTGACTTGGGATGGATCATGGACGATGTTAGAAGACCATCAAGAACATATTTGGATGATCATTCGAATTGACCACTCAAGAAGAGAGTGATGGAGACCAAGGAGGGAAGCTAGGAGACCAAAAGAAACTAGGCAAAGACAAACCGACGCCGAGCGTGAAGGACCAATTGGCATCGGTTATTTGCTGAGGAAGAAACCCGACCAGTAGAGCTGAACTGGTGTCGGGTCAAGTAGCCATAACTGGTGCCGACTCGAGTCACGAAACCCTCCGAGCTATTTAATTTTTGATGAAATTAAAGCCCAATTACAACATTTTGAACCCCAACACTCGTATTTTCTAAGGGGTACTTAAATAAGGACTTTTGATGAATGTAAATACTATTGGAATATATGCCCTCTAAACTAGGTTTCTGATGTAATTATCGAGTTTATTAATAAAAAAATTTATTCTCAAAATTTGTTTATAAATTTATATTTTATTTGTCCACGATTTACGTTTAGAAAAGATCCATTGTATTTAAGTAAGTAATCCATGTGAATGGTGGTCTTTCAGAGTAAGGTATGGATCACGGATTATTTAACACATAAACGTTTGTTCTTAACCAATTGGTAAGAATGGGAATCTAATCATGTTTTGGTTATTGTATTATGAATTCTAAATGGGGAATGGCTTACCTTTAGCCAATGGATACTCCACGCACTTCATAACATAAGCGTATTTCGAATATGTAGAATATGACTTGTAATAGTGATTTTTAAAAGTACTATTTAGAAAGAAAAAAAACCCTGACTATTACTGCTACAGTGTAGACTAATACTCTACCGCTTAAGTATGAGTTGGTGGTCTAACGAAGTTGGAAGCATGTACTTTGATATGCTGTAGTTGAGGTTCTATCGTAGAGCTGATATACTTCTATATTGGGTATATATGACTAGTTAGTTAAAATAGACTTATACAAGATAGCTTCTGCGCTATATCACCCATTGTGACTGTTCGAATGATCTAAATATCCAGAGTCCTAGGGAACATGACTTGGGCGTTTGATTTAGAGTAGCTCCCTTGGAAAGAAAAAATATTCCAAGAGTCGTCAATCATTGGACTAGAAGTTTAAGGATGGTAAATGTCTTTCAGAGAGGTGTTAGTACACTCTTCCTCTCTAAATGTACGGCAATGCATAGAAGGGTATTTTAGTCATAACACCTATAGGTCGGAGACTTTGCAAACACAGCATTGTCCTTGGGGGGCAATATTTCCTTATGGTGATATTATGAAATATTTAAAATGCAAAATACAGCTATTTCTATTACGGGCATTTTGATAATTTTAATAGTTAAGGCGATGTGTCTTTTAATCCTCGGAATAGCCCATAAGTCTTGATGGTTTTAGGTTGAGGGATTAGTCTTGTATAAAATGGATTTTATTTTATTCGAGTAGCCTAGTTTAATTATTGAGTTAGAATAAAATAAAAGGTTCAAAGAGGGAGAATTATATATTGGCCCATTTGGGTTATTTAATTAATTTAATTATTGGGCTTGTATTAGTTCAGAAATAATTAAATTAAATTAACGGCTAAACCCAATGAACTGGGCCAAGGCTTGAGGTTTATATTGGTCCATTAGGTTATTTAATTAATTTAATTATTAAGCTTGTTTTAGTCCAGGAATAATTAAATTAAATTAAAGGTTAACCTAATGAACTGGGCCATAAGTCCAAAGGCCTGTTTAATGGCTTAACATGACATGGGTCTTAGGGCTTCTATTTGTTTTTTGAATGCCTGGATAATAACTTATGATTAAAGTTGTTGGAATTCAGGGTAACAGAAAAGGTTCAATATAGCACGTTCTTTTTTTTTCCCTCAAGCTGTGGTTTTTCGGCTTCTCTCTTCTCTGTCGTGTGTGTGTTCTCTGTGAACAAGAACAGAGACACGTCTCTCCTGATTAATGCTCAATAGCATTTAGTCGAAGTAAGAAGATCATCCTCTTCATCCATAGCCATCACCAGGCTTTCAGGCGAGGTTATATTCCGAAAGACAAAAGAGTAATGTTGATGCCCAGAAGAAGCCGTCGGCTTGCGGGACAATAGCCTGAAGGATCGATCTCAGAACCAGAAGTGGTTCAAACTGAAGTACCAGCAACCCTTAGACCAGTGAAAGCGCGCAGAGGTATAAAAATTTTCTTTCGCTGCTTTTTTGCGTGTGCTCTATTTCATTAGCATGCTACTGTGCATTTTTGTTTTGCCATGTTTTACCTTCAAGTGGTATCAGAGCATGGCTTATATGGCAATATAGGTTGCATGTTAGTGAATAAAATAAATATGTGATCCTTCGTGCTTTCTAGTATGGGTAGATTCCTCTGTAAGTCTCACGGTTGAAACATAGGAGCACTGTAAATGTTTTTTTTTTAAGCTTTCATAGTGTTCATGTAAGCCTATAATTAAAGGCAAAGGCATTTGTAGATTGTTTTGGATGAGTTTTGGTTGAAATCTATGTAAAAAACTGAGACCTAGACGTATAAAACACACAGAGGAACAATGAAGACAATGACCACTATAGTAGCTAGCCGCGCTGCAAAATCATAGAGGAGCCGAAGCTGTCCAAGCCAGCTGCAGCCGAGCTCGAGTTGGCCTCAGCTCCATGGTGCACGCGAGGAAGCTTCCTCGTGGAAGCCAGTTCTTCGTGCAAGCCCAGAAACCAGGGCGAAAGCTGCTGCGCGGGGACTCGGGTTGCAGGCACCCGTCTAGATCGTGGTCTATGGGTTTTTCCCATGGGTCATGATCCAGTGTGGTGGGTGCACTGGACTAGCGGGGAATTTTTTTTTTTTTTTTTTTTTTTAGTCACATACCAGGCGAAGTTATTTTTAGTGCAATAGTTAATATTCTTTGAATATTTTGCATGAAAAATAATAGTAAAAGAAATTTAGGATTAAACAAAACTATTAATTAATTAATGTGTTTAATTCTATTTTGTGGATACTTAGGTTAAAAAAATAGAAAGTATGAAAACGTTTACAGTTTTCTAGCATGCTTATTTCTTTTTGGACCCTATGTGTGTGTTTTCTCAAAGACCAAAGTCTTTGGGAAATTTATGACAAGAAAAATATTTTTCAAATTAAAAAAATGGTTATTTTTAACTTGGATAAAAATTAATCCTTAGATATTTTCTCAAAGGATTTAATCCTTGACATAGAAAATATTTTAGATTTAGATATTTTTGTAAGTTAAAATAGAAAGCCATTTTTGTTTTTGCACTAGAAAATTGTTTTTGTCAAATTAAACTTGGGACCAAAGTCTCTAGAAAGTTTAAAAGGAAAATTTTGAAAATCATTAAGGTCTTAACTGTGTAAAATAAATTCATAGAAAATCTCTTAAAGGATTTTTACCTTGACATAGAGATTTATGAATTTAGATATTTTACAAAGAGTTAAGGGATACTTAATGGGATTTTTTCCAAAAGATATTTTCTGTAAAAACCTTTGTTTTAAAAGATTAAGTGGGAGAGGGGTTCTAATAGCCCCACGGCTTCCATCATGATCCTTATTAGAGATCGTGGATCCTCTTGCGTTACCCTGGGAGTGAACTCCTATAGGATGAGGATACCACAAGGATCTAGAACTAATGAATGGATATAATTAATAACCCGGGACACGTACTCTGATCGGCCAACCCACGTTGGAGGTTATAGTGCGAGGAATATTCATAGAAAATGAGAAGAAAAAGCCATCCCATCGATGGAGTTATCCTTTTAGATTATTACCTAGAAGAAAAATTAATTTGTGGTGGTTAATACAATTAGTTTAGAAACTATTAATCTTCCCAAGAAACTATGTCAGTTTTCCTAAGAGCCAAATTAACCATATTAAAGATAATAGTGATAGGGTTAACTATTATCGGATTTAATATGAGGATAAAATCACAAATTATTTTATTTTTCACAAATTGAGTTTTCTTTTATTTTCATTTTCTCAGAAATAGTTGGTGGAGGTTCTTTTAGTCCTTTGGCCGTTATTCTCCGAGAGAATAAGTTAAGGGGTCCAAATTATGTGGACTGAAAAAGGAATTTGAACATAATACTCATTGCTGAGGAGTATAAGCATGCCCTCTACGAAACCTGCCCTATTATTGGGGAAGGTTCCACTGATATTGAGCACGAGCATGGAAGAAGGCCAATGACTCGTTGCTACATGTTGGCCTCTATGTTTAATGTGCTCCAGTCTAAATACAAGCACATGGCCACTGTGTACGACATGAGTCAGTCATTAGCCACGATGTTCGCCGATAAGAGCCAGCCTATAAGGCAATAAGCTCTTAAGACGATCATAAACACTAAGATGGCTGGGGGAGTATCAGTCAGGAAGTATATACTCAAAATAATTGCTACTTTCAAAAAAATAGAAGTCTTAGGGGTTGTTATTGACCCCAAGAGCCAAGTGGACTGATAGGAGCTAAATTGGTTATACTTTGCTTAGTTATTTGAGGCTCTTTTGTAATACATTTTGTGAAATAACTAGTCATATTCATTCATATTTGAGATTTTACCCCTGGAAAGGTATTTTGGTCATTATCTCAGGATTTTGGGTAAAACAAAGCAAAACCGTCGCTAAGCAGCGCAGAGGCGGCGCTGGCTGTAAGGCTGGAACCGGCACCGGCTGCATTCTGGAATATATGCGCACAATTCGGAGAAAAATCGGCGGACGAGTGGAGAAATAGAACACAGGCGGCGCCGGCTCTGAAGGACCAAGGCGGCGCCGGCTGTGATCTGTCCCTGAGGCGGTGCTGCGATCTTTCTACGCGTTTTTGAAAATCTGAAGAGTTTTAGCAGCTTCCAACTTCTACTCGACCAAGAACTTTGTACCCACGAGTTTAGGCACCTCTTAAGCCTATAAATAGATGAAAAACACAAAGGAAAAGGAGAGAATTCATTGATCACCATAGAAAATCACTCAGTCCAAGGAGGAATTCTTCAAAGTTCAAGGAGGGTTGTATAAGAAGATCTTCAAAGGAAGAAGGAGGAGGCTTATCTATGAGTTCTTTCTTTTACTTTGTTTTCTTTTTCTTAAACAATGATATGTTAATTGTTTTATTGTAATTCAACATTGTTTTAGATATTCATGATTTCTAGAGTTATTTGATCTTTTGATTAATTGGTTATTATTCTTGGTATTCAATTACTTATGCTTATTACGAGATTAGTTAGTTGATTCTATCCATTGACTTGCTGGACCAAAGGGGGTTGATGGGTGTTTCGATTTAGTAATTTCATATTCTGTTGGCAATTGACTTGTTGGACCAAAGGGGGTTGATTGTTTAAGAACTGGTAATTGAAGATTAATTGATGTCTTCCGAGACCAAGGGTTCATTAATTAATTTCATGTTCTAAATTCGTCGAGACCAAGGGAATTTAATTAAGGATTGTGTTTAATGCGTCTTTTAGATGAATTAGTTGAGACGGACCAAGTGATTCTAATTTATCTAGAAGATAGTGATTTCATAGATTGACCATCAAAGTGAGTCTACCTTTATCCTTCATGATGCCAAGAGAATGATTGGTTATGATAATGGTTAAGTTCTTTAAGATCATGTTTGTCTAAACAATGGCTTGAGTTACATAAATCTACATCCATGACATATACATATTTTTATTTCTATTTTATTTTTAACTTTCTTTTTATTTATTTTTCACTTTATTGAGTCGGTTAAACAATGAAAGAAGGGTTATTAATGTCTACTTGTTCATTGAGAATCGATACTTGTTTTAACCCTATGCTCAGTTAATGATGAGTACACTTGCTCATATGTGTTATTTGGGTTTAACGTTTTAATTTGAACTTGATTAGGAATGTGCTTAGTTTTGAATGATTTTTATACCCAAGTCTGAACACATCATGGACATGGTTCTCGAATCTCTATTGGACTTTTTTACTCAGTTCAAGTTAAACTACAATATGAACAAGTTAAACATGAGTTTAACTGAGTTAATGAAAAAGCTCCAGGTGGTGAAGAAGGTCATGAAGTCACAATCTAAGGCTATGATTACTAGGGCTTCTTCCAGAACTGGGCCTATGCCCAAAAAGTTCAAGAAGAAGAAAGAAAACGCAGTAGCCCAGCCCAAGAACCAGCCCAACAAGCCAAAGGGCAAGTGCTTCAAGTACGGGTAGAAGAGACACTGGAAAAAGGAGTGTCCAGAGCTTCAAGCTAAGAAAAACCCTACAAGTATTGCTCTCTATCCAGAGTCAGTTTCAATGATTGGATCAATTTTCACTTGGATTATTGATTTAGAAGCTACTGATCATATCTGTAACTCCTTGCAGGGGTTTAAGAATATAAAAAGACTCTAGAAGGGCAAGCATGGACTACGAGTAGGAAATAGAGTGCAAGTATGAGCCCTTGCAGTGGGAGAGCTAGATCTTATTTTTTGTTGTAATAGAGTAGTCATTTTGAAAAATATTTTATATGTACCTCCATTCAGATAGAATTTAGTTTCAGTTGCAAAATTTATAAATCAGAGATATTCTGTTTCTTTCCATTCTGGTATTACTATTAATAGAAATGGAGAAGTTTTTGTTCTAGGCACATATATGGAAGCTTATTCTTCTTAAATCATACAAACAATCAAATAAATAATACTCAATCTGAACCTTTAAGTAAGAAGAGAAAGACTAATGTCAATGACTCATATCTTTAGAATCTAAGATTAGGTCATATTAATTCAACCATGATTCAAAGGTTAATCCATGATGGGCCTTTGGACTCACTAAGATTGAAAAGTTAACCTCAGTGTGAATCTTACCTTATGCAAAAAATGACTAAAATGTCATTCACCCAAAAGGCCAATAGAGCCAAAGAGATATTGGGCCTTATTCATACTAATGGTGTGGTACTTTGTCTACACCAGCTAGAGGGGGTTTTAAGTACTTCATCACTTTCATAGATGATTGTACAAGGTTTGGTTATGTCTACCTAATAAGGTGCAAGTCTGACTCTTTTGACAAGTTCAAAGAGTTTAAAGTTGAAATGGAGCGTCGGACAGGTAAACTAATCAAAATCATACAATCGGATCATGGTGGAGAGTACCTCCTCGGTGAATTCAAGGATTACATAGTACATCATGAGATAGTATCCCAACTTTTTGCGCCGGGGATACCCTGGCAAATGGAATAGCTGAAAGAAGGAACAGGACATTGATGGAAATAGTCCGAAACATGTTATCTCATGCTACTCTTTCAGTTTTTTTTTTTGGAGATATGCTCTGGAAATAGCAGTATACATTCTGAACTTGGTGCCTTCCACGTCAGTATCGAGGACGCCTATGAGATGTGGATTGGGTATAAGCCAACTCTAAATTATCTTAAGATATAGGGTTATTTAGCTTATATACTAATCAAGGAAGACAAGCTAAAACTAAGACCGGAATTATACTTTTTTGTTGAGTATCTAAAAGGGACAAAAGGAGGTTACTTTTATCATCCCAAGGAGCAAAAAGTACTAATAAATCTAATATTAGATACTTGGAGGATGACCAAAGTACTTCTACTAAAGGTTCAACAAAATTGAAACTCGATGAGAAGTTATCTTCGGAATTAACTTCTTCAGACCCGTTGTGGAACAAGAAGAGGCACAACCTCAAGAACCTGTACAAACGGAGCCTGTGACCATCAGGAACAAGATCCAAAAAGATGGACTGGAGAGGCTTTTGAGTTGGTCTCTAACCATTAGGAATAAGATCCCACTAGATACGAGGAGGCTATTGCTGATGCCGATGCAAATCTATGGCATTAAGCAATGAAACCCAAAATTGAATCTATATACTTCAATCAGGTTTGGGATCTTGTAGCTTCACCTGAAGGAATAAAATTCATTGAGTGTAAGTGGATATACAAGAGGAAAACAGAAGCGGATAGGAAGGTGGAAATCTTCAAAGTTAGGCTTGTGACGAAAGGGTATACTCAGAAAGAGGGAATCGATTATGAGAAAATCTTTTCCCCGGTAGCTATACTTAAGTCCATTTGTATCCTCCCTACTATCGCATGGCATTACAACTATGAGATATGGAAAATGGATGTCAAGATGGTATTTCTTAATGGCCATCTTAGTGAAGATATCTATATGTCCCAACCGAAAGGTTTTATTGTTAAAGGCCAAGAACATATGGTTTGCAAGCTTAAGAAATCTATTTATGGACTTAAGTTGGCATCTAAAGTATGGAATATTCATTTGACGAGACTGTAAAGTCTTACGGTTTCATTCAAAACGAGAATGAACCATTTGTATACGCGAAATTAGAAGGCATAAATGTGATTTTTCTTATCCTATATGTGGATGACATTCTACTCATTGAGAATGATATAGGAATATTATCATCTACTAAGGTTTGGCTGTTTAGTCAATTCTGTATGAAGGACTTGGAAGAAGCCAATTACATTCTCGGGATTAAACTTCTTAGAAATAAGAAGTAGAGAATGTTAGAATTATCCCAAGCGACATATATTGACAAGATGCTGGCCAAGCTCAGCATGGACTCATGCAAGGGAGCTCTAATCTCTTACAGACATGGGTTGTCTTTTTGTTCAAATGACTGCCCTAAGTCCTAAGAAGAAAAAGACAGAATGAGTAGAATTCCCTACGTTTTGGCTGTGGGAAGTCTCATGTATGCCATGCTTGCACTAAGCCAGATATCTACTTTACCATAGGCTTAGTTAGCAGATATCTGTCAAACTCTGAGGAGATTCATTAGCAAGCTGTAAAATATATTCTCAAGTACCACAAAGGTATGAGAGATTATATACTGGTTTACAGAGCTGATGACTTGGTTTCTACTAGATACACAGACTCAGACTTCCAGGCAAATAAGGATGAGAGAAAATCTACTAGTGGATATGTCTTCACCCTGTCTAGAGGAGCTGTTTCATAGAGGAGTATCAAGCAATCTTGCATTACTGATTCAACTATGGAAGCTGAGTATATGGCAGCTTCGGAGGCATCTAAGGAAGCAATTTGGCTCCGGAAGTTCCTTTCAGAACTTGGAGTCGTGCCACACATAGATAGATCGATTGTGGTATATTGCAACAACACTGGAGCAATTTCTCAATCCAAAGAATCCAGGAACCACAAGAATGGGAAGCACATCGAGAGGAAGTACCACCTGATCCGGGATTTCATCCAGAGACGGAAAATCATGGTGGAACAGATAGCTTTGGAGAACAACCTAGCAGATCCCTTCACCAAGTCTTTGGCTGAGAGAGTCTTCAAGAAATACTTAGACGCCATAGGGGTGAGCACATACGAACTTTCTTAGTCCTAGAGTGCAAGTGGGAGATTGTTGGAATGTATGCCTTCTAAACTAGGTTTCTGATATAATTATCAAATTTATTAATAAAAGAATATATTCTCAAAATTTATTTGTGAATTTACATTTTATTTGTGCACGATTTATATTTAGAAATGATCAATTGTATTTAAGTAAGTAATCCATATGAATGATGGTCTTTCACAGTAAGGTATGGATCACGGGCTATTTAACACGTAAACATTTGTTCTTAACTGATTGGTGAGAATGGGAATTTCATCATATTTAGATTATTATTTTATGAATTCCAAATAGGGAATAGCTTACCTTTAACCAGTGGGTAGTTCACTCACTTCATAGTGTAAGCGTATTTCGAATATATTGAATAAGACCTGTAATAGTGGTTTCTAAAAGTACTATTTAAAATAAACCTAAACTATTACTGCTACAGTGTGGACTAATACTCTACCACTTAAGTATGAGTTGATGGTCTGACGAAGCTGGAAGCATGTATTTTAATATGCTATAGTTAAAGTTCCATCGTAGAGCCGATATACTTGTATATTGAGTATATGTGATTACTTAGTTAAGACAAACTTATATAAGATAGCTTTTGTGCTATATCGCTCCTTGTGATTGTTCGAATGATCTAAATATCCAGAGCCTTAGGGAATATGACTTGGGTGTTTATTTTAGAGTAGCTCCCTTGTAAAGCGAAAATATTCTAGGAGTCATGGATCATTGGACTAGAGGTCTAAGGATGGTAGATGTCGTTTAGAAATGTGTTAGTACACTCTTCTTTTCTAAATGTACAGTGATGCGTATAGGGGTATTTTTGTCATAACACCTGTAGGTCAGAGACTTTGCGAACACAACATTGTTATTGGGGGTAATATTTCCTTATGGTGATATTAGGAAATATTTAAAATGTAAAATACAGCTATTTCTATAGCAGAGGTATTTTGATCATTTTAGTAGCCAAGGCGATATGTCTTTTGATCCTCGGAATAGCCCATAAGTCCTGATGGTTTTGGGTTGAGGGATTGGTCTTATATAAAATAGATTTTATTTTATTCGAATAGCCTACTTTAATTATTGGGTTAGAATAAAATAAAAGGTCCAAAGAGGGAGAATTATATATTGGCCCAATGAACGGGGCTAAGGCTTGAGGTTTATATTAGTCCATTGGGTTATTTAATTAATTTAATTATTGGAATTGCATTAGTTTAGAAATAATTAAATTAAATTAAAGGCTTAACCTAATGAATTGGGCCATAGGTCCAAAGGCCTGTTTAATGGCTTAACATGACGTGGGCCTTACGGCATTTGTTTGTTTTTTGAATGCCCGGGTAATAACCTATGATTAAGGTTGTTGGGATTCAGAAGGTAATAAAAGAGGTTCAATATAGCACATTTTTTTTCCCCTCAAGCTGTGGTTTTTCGACTTTTCTCTTCTTTCTCATGCGTGTGTTCTCTATGAACAAGAATAGAGACATGTCTCTCTTGATTAATGCTCAATAGCATTTAATCGGAGTAGGAAGATCATCCTCTTCATCCATAGCCGTCACCAGGCTTTCAGGTGAGGTTATATTCCAAAAGACAAATGAGTTATGTTGATGTCCAGAAGAAGCCGTCAGCTTGCGGGACAACAGCCTGAAGGATCGATCTCAGAACCAAAAGCGGTTCAGACTGAAGTGTCGGCAACCCCTAGACCAGTGAAAGCACACAGAGGTATAAAGTTTTCTTCCTCTCCTCTTCTGCGTGTGCTCTGTTTTATTAGCATGCTACTGTGCATTTTTGTTTTACCCTGTTTTGCCTTCAAACACTATTTTCTCTCTAAAGGTTAGGGCTATGGAGATTGCTCCTTGTTTTTCCTTTAGCCAAGACTAATCAAGGGAATAGTCCTACCTTGGTGAGTCTCTAAAACCCTTTGAATAATTCAATGAATCAACTCAACTTGGGTCATAGTTGTTTTAGATCCTCTTTGGTTCTTGTTGTTTGATTTGTTGAGTGCCTAAACTTCCTATCCCTCTTGTTCTTGGTTTCTTGTTAAACCTTGGGTATTTGGGTGTTGTGTCGTAGATCTTAGTTACTAAATTTGGGGTTCTAGTGGCTTAGTTCCACTAGGGTTCTTGATTTGTGACTAAAAGTGTTAACTTATAGTTCCGTTTTACATTCTATTGTTCTATCTTCCTCTACTCTTCTCATGTTTGCTTTTTGTTTGTCCCTGTTCTTATTGTTTGACTTCTCACACTAAGAGTTCCACCCAAATGGCAAGAGGAGACCCTACCAAGGATCATATCAAGTCAACGCACAACGGCCATTGACAAGAGCATGGGCTAAGGAATTTTGAGCTGACCTCTAAGCTTATATGGAAACTCACTTAACTTGGAATGGATCATGGACGACGTTAGAAGACTACCAAGAACATAATTGGACGATAATTCGCATGACCTCTCAAGAACAGAGAGATGGAGACCAAAAAGGGAAGCTGAGAGACCAAAGAAACTGGACAGAGACGAACCGACGCTGGCTGTGAGGGACCAACTGCTGCCGACTGTTTGTTGATGAAGAAACCTGGCCAGCGGAGCTAAACCAGCACCAAGTCAAGTAGATATAACCGGCGCGGGCTTAAGTCGCGGGACCCTCCAAGCTGTTTAATTTTTAACATAATTAAGGCTTATTTACACCTCTTTAAACTCCAACACTTGCGTATTCTAAGAAGTGTTTAAATAGGGATTTTCTATTACTTTTTAGGGACAACTTTTGATGAATATGTACACTATTTTCTCTCTAGAGGTTAGGGCTATAGAGATTGTTCCTTGTTCTTCCTTTAGCCAAGACTAATCAAGGGATTAGTTCTACCTTGGTGAGTCTCTAAAACCCTTTGAATAATTCAATGAATCAACTCAACTTGGGTCTTAGTTGCTTTAGTTCCTTTTTTGTTCTTGTTATTTGATTTGTTAAGTATCTACACTTTCTATCCCTCTTGTTCTTAGTTTCTTTTTAAATGATAGGGGCAAAATTCATCTATATTTTCCTAGTTATTTGAGGATGTTTTGTGATACATTTGTTGCAAAAACTACGCATATTTCTTCATTTTTTATATTTTACCCTTAAAAAGGTATTATGGATTTTTATTACAAAAAATGACCGAAAAGCGTCAAAACTGTCGCCGTCAGAGCATGGCCACCACCGGTCTTGACCCACGGAGCTGGCACCAGCCCCAAGCTGGAAGGAACAAGGGATTCTTATCTAAAAAGTGGAGCACGACCTGGCCGACCAGAGCGGGCCGTGCCAAACGGAGCCGGCGCCTGCTCTGCTCTATCCCATGTCAGTGAGCTTTTCCAATTATGTGCAGATTTGGTAATTTATTAAGAGTTTTAGTATTTTTCAATCTCTACTTAGCCCAAAACTCTTTGGGAACAAATTTTGATATCTTGGAAGCCTATTTAAATAAGAAAAACATAAGATAAAATAGTGAATTCAAGGATCAAAGTTGTCTATCACTTAAAAAATGAGGAGATTTATCATTCAAAAAGCATTGTTCAAAGGAGGTTTTTAAGAGAAGAAGAAATGCTTGTCTATGAGTTTTATCTTTTATCTTTTGTTTAATTTTCTAGAATAATAATGTGCTTAATATTTTGATTTTAATTGGATATTATTTTGGAGATTATGATTTTGAATTAACTAGGATTTTTTTTATCAATCTATTGTTATTGTTGGTATTTGATTACTTGTTATTATTGATTATTGATATGTTTTCTTCTAATTGACTTGGGAAATAATTTTAGGAGTTCATTACATTGATTTTATATTTGTTAGATTTTAATGGGCTTGGAAAACGAAGTTAAGATTAAAGAACTAAAGTAATCAAAGATTGGTTGATTTCACCTAGAGTATAGGGTTATTAACTGATTTTATATTTATTGCCACTTAGAGTATATGAGTATTTATTGAAGGAAGAAATTAAAATATCTTTTGGCTATTTTAGTGCGATTAGAAAATCTGCTCAATTAATCAAAGGATAGTGATTCTAGGAATTGAAAAAAAAAAAAAAAAGGAATCTACATAAGTGAATTTATGACTTGGAAAACAATTGAATTTTACTTTTAGTTCCTTCATGGCACCAAGATAACAAGTGATTGTTACGAATGCTAAGTAATTCAATATTATGTTTTCAAGATAGTTTTCTACTTACATGAAATTGCATTCTTGAGTTATATTTTATTTATTTTTCCTTTTCATTATTTTATCACTTTATTAGGTCGATTAAAACAATAAATAAAAAGTGATTAGTGTGTACTTATTCCTTTAAGGATCGATACTTGTTAATTCCTTTTACTATACTTGCGATTTATATACTTGCTCATATGTGTGTTTTAGGATTAATGTTTTAATTAAAACTTGGCTAAGGGATGGATTTAAATTTAATAATTTAAACACCCAAAATTTACGCATCATTAAACCTTGGGTATTTAGGTGTTGTGCAATAGATCTTGGTTACTAAATTTGATATTCTAGTGGCTAGATTCTGCTAGGGTTCTTGATTTGTGATTAAAGGTGTTAACTTATAGTACTATTTTATGTTCTATTATTGTAACACACCACTACCTAGACCCGCCAGGGCCGGGGATGTCACTCCGTCCAAAGGACAAGTAATCTTTATAACTAGGTCACACGAATAAAATAGCAGAATAAAAATAATACTTTAACTTAAAATTTATTACATCCCAAGAATAAATCTATGAATAAATCCATGAATTCCCAAAAGAAAAACAAATCCATAAATAAAATTATCCACTCTCAACTCCCCAATGCAATACATAAAAATAAATGACAACATTCTCTTCCAAGGCAGATAACACTAGCTACTTATCCCCACAACAGAATCGACCTAAAATCATGGTAAAAAGGTGATGAGATAGAAATCTCAGTAAGTCCATGTGTGCTTTGGGTGTTCAGTGAAAACAGTTCGTGGATGCAAAGTGTGAAATCTTTATAAGAGAAATATTGGCAAGCAATAAACATTAGTCAAAAGCAAAAGTGGTGTTTTTGCTTTTCCAGCCACACATAATTAATAAAAATCAACCACTCGAAAGAAAGGGTTATGGGTTACCACACGTTGGGCCCCATAACCGGTCAAAATGCCGACACTTTGTGCAGACTAACAAAAGGTAGGTGATCGGCCTACCGAGCAAGATACTCCTCCTTCTCTATACCCAAACCACAACCGGGTGTCCATTCCGGTATAACACAGTCACTTGACTGAAATAAAACTGCTAGCTCGGACTGACATGACTAAGTAGTACTGACGTTTCTCTAAGTTGAGCTTATCTTCTGGAAGTGGCCTCCTGCCAGAAGACTCACTTTTACTTTTCAAAACTAGTATTACTAGCCTACCCCTATTGAGTACTCAATGTAACGTATCCCCCTATTGGGAAAATGGACATAACATAGTTCCACTTAAAAATGGCAATTAAGGATTTCCAAAGTCTTTGTCAAAATCAGTTTTAGAAAGAGTTTTGAATTTGAGTAAATCTACTTATTGATTTCCAAATAATTTGTTTGACTAAAATAAGAAAGGAATCAATCCTCAATTGCCTTTACAGAAATGAATGTCCATGCACTCTACATTTGACTTGCCATAATAAACATTTTGCATCAAACAGGTTTTATGCAGGAGCTTATCTGATTCTTGCTCACAATAAGAAGTCTCCAACAGCCGACCTAACCTCGCATGGGGTAAATATAAACCACAATCAAACTCAAGCCAAAATTTACTTTCTCAATTTAAAACTAACTCAACTCACAACTACTATGATCCTAGTGTCCCAAGCTTTAAGGCCAAATAATAAAGGAAAAGGGTTTATAAGTTAAGGCTAATCTGATATTTAAAATAATTAGTGTTTTGGGAAATATGTACTAATAAGCTGAAGGTTTAAATGTTACTAAGAAAAATTTAAAGTTTATTTGATGAAGAGCCCTAGGCGGCATTAAGTAAAATAATGATTTATTAATAATTATTTGCTAAAAAATAATTGATAATTAAAATTAGTTGAAAATAAATTTTAATGAGTCTTGATTAAAAGATAATAGATAAACTTTAATAGGTTTTGGTTAAAAGATAATAATTAAATTTTAATAATAAATATTTTACTTATTATGATTATTTTCATAAAAGGCTTTAGTTGATTTCATCATTTTATATAATATCTATATATTTTATTTTTCTAGCAAAAGCTATTATTTATTTGACTAAAATATCCTTATAATATATAATAATCCAAATCTACCCTTCCTAAGGTTTTTCGAAATTACTAGCAAAAATCATAATATTAAATATTTTATTGAAGAAATAAAATTAGCTTAAGGACAACTAAGTCATGATCATAATTCTATTGTTAACCACAATCATGAACATATTCACCTCTTCACATCATCAAATCATCCAAATCATGAATATAAGCATAGATTCAAATTTACTAAGGCATGATCTAACTTTTACTAGCATAAATATAACCATGGCTTTAATAATCACACAAGAATATAAATCATATTCATCATAGATGACATAATCTCTAGCATACTTAATCATGGAGGCATGCATTAAACCCTAAAACACCATACATTCAATCAAGATAATCAACTCATACATAAATCCCATCTCCATCATATTCATACATATATTCATGCTTCAATCTCAACTCATCACAATAATACATACTCAAACCCTATTCATAATCCATCTTCTATCAACATCATCCTAGAGACATGAATCTAGAATTTAAAAGGGGGGTTAACCTTGAAGGAGCTTTGAACGGATCTCAACTCCTAGATGACTAGATCTGTCCAAGGAAGATGAAGAAAGCATGGCCATTGGTGAATAAGTCATTTGGCCAAGAAGGAGAGAGGTTCGGCCAAGAGAGAGAGAGAGAGAGTCCATTAGTAAGTTTATTCATATACATATTCATTAGAGATCAAAGATTAGAGAAGATGAAGTTGTTAGAACAAACCTACCTTGAAGGTGTTCTTAATCCTTCACAAAAATTCTGGTTTTTTATCCAAAAGAACAAGTTGGATTTTGGAGTTTGATGTTAAAAATGGTATGGATGGACTCACGGCACTGAGTAGATGAATTCTAGAGTTTTTAGAAGAAGTTTGAAGTGATTTAAAGAGGTATTAGGTGAAAGGAAGGAGTAAGTGTTCTTGAAGGTTGAAGAGAGTAGAGAGGTGTTGATTTGAAACTGCCGAAATTCTGAAGGATTAGGGCTAGCCGAATTGTTTGTAGGGTTTTGGTAGATGATTTTCTGGTTTGAAAGAGAAAAGAAAAGGCTAGTTGTTGAAATCCTAAAAGAATATCTTAAGGAATCAAATTTGGAAACTAAATATAACAAGAATATCTCTGATCATTGGAGAGCTTTTGGGAAGCTGCTATGGCCGAATTGTTGTGCAGTGTTTCTGCTAGATGAAATTTGATTGAAGAGGGGTAATGGTGGCCGAAAAGATGGAGTGAAATTGTGAAGAATAAGTCTGGTTGTTTGAAGAACATTTTATGGAAGGTTGCTAAATTAATGTTGTTGGAATTTTGGTATCTAATCAAAACATGATTGCAGAGATTTGCTGGAGAGATTTTCGGGCAGCCATATTTGATTTTCGTGCAGGAGCTTGGGAAAGACAATGGAGTTCTGATCATGGTTGTTTAAGAGTGGTTTGTGCAGCCTTCTTTATGGAGGAAAAACATGGCTAAGATGCTGAGCAAAAACTGAAAGAAAACAGCTTAGTTTTGGACCTCCAAAGCTGCGAATTCAACCAGAAATTTCTCTGGTTTTGCACAGTATTTGTGCAGTCCGAAAATGGCCAGAAAAATTCAGATCTCAAGCTGATCAAAAGGCCATTTTCTGGCAGCATTTTGGAGGGAATAATGGCTAAGAATTTCAACACCTTGAAGGCACAAGAAGCTGAAAAAATTTCAATTCATGCCATGAAGGAAAATGAACCTAGCTAGAGTGCAATTTTAAAAGGTTCATTAAAGAGATTTATTCTCTTGGAATCTCCTACATCTCTACCACATTTTCAGACCATAAGATGTTTTTCACTAAGACATTTTGAACCTTCAAAGCCACAGCACTTTACTGAAATTTCTGGAATGAAATTGGCTAGAACAAATTTGACCAATCTAATGAATTGAGAATTAAGATAAATTAAAGATCAAGAAGAAATGAATTCTCTTAGGAAATTTTGAGTAGGCACAAGAATAGGATTAGAGTACTCCTATCATGTCTCCCCTAGGACAACACCTCTGCCCAATGCTAAGGTTCTTAAGACTGAAAATACCCCTTCCCAAGCAAAAATAAAATGTAATCATGCTAAAGCTCCACGATGGAATTTGAACCCAAGACCTCAAGAATTAATTCCAAAGCTCTAACCACTAAATCACAACAACTCTTGTTTTTATTTTCTCTCTAAAATATTTTTCCTATTTAATCCTCAAGCTATCTCCCTATTTCCTCCTCAAGCAGAAATTATCATTTTGCCCTTCTTACCCAATATTCATAATCAGGCCCTCTAAACTATAAAACACAAATTCAAATCACATAAAATTATATAAAAATATATTTAAATATGCAATTAAGTATGATATGCATCCCAACCCCCTTACTCTAAGGTTGGTTCCGACTGGGGTTTCACAATTATTCTATCTTCATCTACTCTTTTCTTGTTTGCTTTTTGTTTATCCTTGTTCTTGTTGTTTAACTTTCCATACCAAGAGTTCTACCCTAGTGGCAAAAGGAGACCTTACCAAAAATCATATCAAGTGGTATCAGAGTAAGGCAAGGCTTTAATCCTTATCAAAGCTTAAAGATATTGAAGAAGCCACCAAATCTACAAATCTCGTCACTCAAAAGGAGCCCTAAAAAAGATCCACTTTTTCTTGACATCCCTTGTGATTCTTTGCAAAAACTTGCCCCTAGATGATATGTCAATGCTTGGGGATGCAAATTTTCTTCTTGTTGTGATTATTTGGGTTCCAAATGGTAGAAAATATAGTATTATAGAGTTACAAAATATTCGATAAAAGTCCTAAGAGGGGTAATGTGGCTTTCTTGATAGCTTTTGAGCTCATAATTGGTTACATTGTGATCCTTATTATTGATATACACTAAATACAAACCAAACTTACTACTTGAATCCACCAATTGTTGATGTCTCTTGGGAGTGTCATAGTTCATCTTTACTATTTCACTTCTAGTCATAACTAGCTATCTGGCCAACTATTAATATTGAATTGTCCTTATTCTCTTTAGATCTTATTTGTCTGCACTCTAGTTGCTTGTTCTTGTTGTTGGTACTCATTTTCTTTGAAATCCTTATGGTATTGCCTTGAATTACTTCTGCCCACCAAGTGTTTCATCAAATTCCCCTAAAACCCTAATTTAAGAATCTTAAGAGTTTTAAGAGATCATCAAGTGAACTAAACCCTGAGGAATTGGGGAGGAAAATGGTTGAACAAAGAGTGTGAGCCTATTGATAAGAGGGTCAAAGAATGTAAATACGAGTACTGAGTGCAAACATTAAAGGAGTGTAGTGAGGACTTCTCTACTATTTTACTCACCAATTGTAGGTACAATCTTATCCCACATTTTACTATACCATAGAGCAATGAGATGAGTCTTCTAGAACTAACCAAGTTGGGAGTAGTAGACCACAGAAGCCTTTGATGTTCGGGAAGCCTTTGAGTCTATGAGGAGGAGTATGGAGGCTATCCAAAGGAACTTAACCGATCTTTGAATTCATCAAAGAGAAGCCTACACCGTAACCCAAAGGAGGGGATATGAACATCAAAAATTACCTATCCCTAACATGGGGGAATGATACAACATACCCCAAGCCAACTTCCAATGGAGAGAATATTGGGATGAGCATTCTGTTGGGATGTATGCCCTCTTAGACTAAGTTTCTGATGTAAAAATCGAATGTTTTAATAAAAGAATTTATTTTCAGAAATTATTTATGAATTTACAATTTTATTTATGCACAATTACGTTTGGAAAAGACCCATTATGTTTAAGTAAGTGGCCCATGTGAATGGAGGTCTTTTACAGTAAGGTATGGATCACGGGTTACTTAACACATAAACTTTTGTTCTTAACCGATTGATGAGAATGTAAATCTCATCATGTTTAGGTTATTATGTTGTGAATTCTAAATAGGGAATGGCTTATCTTTAGCCAGTGAGTAGTCAACTCACTTCATGACATAAGCGTATTTCGAATACGTAGAACAGGACCTGTAGTAGTGGTTTCTTAAAATTACTATATGGTAGAAACCTAGACTACTACCGCTACAACGTAGACTAGTACTCTACGACTTGAGTATGAGTTGGTGGTCTGACGAAGCTGGAAGCATATCCTTTGATATGCTATAGTTAAGGTTCTATTGTAGAGCTAATATACTTGCATGTTAGGTATGTGTGACTAGTTAGTTAAGATAGACTTGTATAAGATAGTTTCTATACTGTATCGCCCCTTTGTGGTTGTCTGAATAATTTAAATATCCAGGGCCCTGGGAAACATGACTTGGACGTTTGCTTTAGGGTAACTCCCTTGGAAAGCGAAAATAATCCAGGAGGTCGTGGATCATTGAACTAGAGGCCTAAGGATGGTAGATGTCATTTAGAGAGGTGTTAGTACACTTCTTCCTCTTTAAATGTATGGCGATGTATAGAGGGGCATTTTAGTCATTACACCTATAGGTCGGAGACTTTGCTAACGCAACATTATCCTTGGGGTCAATATTCCCTTATGGTGATATTAGGAAATATTTAAAATGCAAAATACAGCTATTTATATTGCAAGGGTATTTTGGTCATTTTAGTAACCAAGACGGTGTGTCTTTTGGTCCCCAGTATAGACCGCGAATCCTAATTAAATACGGGTTAATGGATTGATCTTAAATTAAATAGAATTATTTTATTTAAGTAACCTAATTTAATTATTGGACTAGAATAAAATAAAGGTCCATGGAGAGAGAATTAATTAAATTGGTTTGGTGGGTTAATTAATTATTTAGGGTTTTAGCCCAGTTTAAATAATTAGGGATTAACCTGGGACTAAACTGATTTAGGATTATTTAATTGGATTGGTTTATTTGGGCTAGAAAATTAATTATTTATTGGGCCATTGAGTTGGTTCTAACTAGAATAATTAATTAAGCCCAATAGGTTAAACCAAGAGTCCAATGACCTAGTCCAGTTTAACCTAAGGTTTTTTTATTCAGGTTAAATAGGAGGATTAAAAACAACGTTGTTGCAATTAGACACACAAAAGAGATGTCTTCTTCTCTGTGGAAGCCAGACGTCTCTCTCTCTCTCTCTCCAGAAAATTCCCTAGCTCGTTAATTGTTCACCAAATGGTAGTTAGGCAAGCCATATACTGGAAGACCAAGAGTTTGGCGTCCACATACCTGCAAAGGCGGAGTAGGAGGCTTGCAGGAATCGCACCAGAGGCTTCACCAGTTGCACACGTTCCGGTATAGCCAACACTTAGAACGAGAAAAAGAGGTAAAATTTTTAAAACCTCAGGATTGGGACAGGGCAGAGCCTGCGCCGGCCCTGCCCTAGAATCTTTGTTCTTGTTTTCCAGTTTTTTTATATTCGCTTCGCTACGTACTCCGTGTTTTCCCGCTTTCCTTGCCTTCACATTCTCTTGGGGGTTTTCAACAAACCCCAATGAGAGAAGGTAAGAACGGGATAAAAGGAGGAAGAGGAAGGTTAGGAGAAAAATTGCATGGTGACAACCATAACAATGTAAGGGGATTAGAAAGGAAGTTTGAAAGAGGACTAGATCAGGATAAGTGTGGACAATTTGAGTATGGAGCACCATATAGGGGAAATGGGATGAGAGCTAGGAGGACAGGAGAAAATGAAAATGAGAGAGAAATGAAAAATGTAAAAATAAAGGTGCTTACTTTCTAAGGAAAAAGTGATCCAAATGTGTACTTTGAGTGTGAATGGAAAATGGAGATCTTGTTTGATTGCCAAGATTATAGTGCACGTAACAAGGTTAAGCTTGCGGTTTTGAGATATTCCAACTACGCCTTGGTCTGGTGGGAACAAATCCTTGCTAACAGAAGGAGGATGAGGGAGAACATGGTTGGGAATTGGAAGTTAATGAAGAACTTGATAAGAACATGGTTTGTTCCCCTCCACTATTACAACGAATTATATCAAAGGCTATAAGTGCTCAAGCAATGAAGTAAAAGTGTTGAGGACTACCACAAGGAATTAGAAGTCTTATTGATAAGGGCCAATGTGCAAAAGGATCCCTGAGCTATCAAAGCTAGGTTTTTTAGTGGACTAAACCGGGAGATAGCCAACATTATAGAGTTGCATTCATATAACATCTTGGAGGAGATGGTCTATATGATGAAAGTGGAAAGGCAAGGAAGGAGGAGAACATTTATTAAGCTCACACCTAATACCAACCAACAGCTAGCAAGCCAATGGCTAAGAAGGAAGGAGCTTCAAAACTACCACTAGGGACTTTAACAAACATAAGAATGAGTGGAACAGGATAAAAGAAAGGT
The DNA here is from genome assembly GCA_026120185.1 of Voacanga thouarsii. Taxonomy (NCBI): domain Eukaryota; kingdom Viridiplantae; phylum Streptophyta; class Magnoliopsida; order Gentianales; family Apocynaceae; genus Voacanga; species Voacanga thouarsii. The sequence continues at coordinate 2,914,384 of JANUWF010001425.1, forward strand.
TGTGGAGAGACCCCAAATGAGTGAGATATTAAGTGCTTCAAATGCCTCGGGTATGGATACATGGCTTATGAGTGTCCTAGTAAAAGGACTATGTACACCAATGCATTTGATATGTCCTCCAAAGATTAAAAAGGGGGACGGGGAGATAATATGGGAAGAGAAGAGTTGGAAAAAGGAGAGACCACTAGTAGAGAAGCAGAAGAGGTAGAACAAGTGTGTTCCTTTCTTAGAGTTGCTAGAAGGTCATTAAGTACACAAGCTAAGGAAGATTATCAACACCAACAAAGGGAGAACATCTTCTATACTAGGTGTTTCATTGCAATTGTACCATGTAGTGTGATAGTAGATAGTGGGAGTTGTACTAACGTAATTAGTGCAACTCTAGTAAATAAGATAAAATTAGATACTATGAGGCATTGTTGTCGTTTCAAACTACAATGGCTTAATGATAGTGGGAAGATGAAAGTGAACAAGTAAGCAATGATTGCCTTTTACATGAGAAACTATAAGGATGAGGTGTTGTGTGATGTAGTCCCATGCAAGCCAGTCACCTACTGATAGGGACTAAATTAGTTATATTTTTTCTAATTATTTGAGGCTCTTTTGTGATACATTTTGTTTAAAAACTAGTCATATTCCTTTATATTTAAAATTTTACCATTAGAAAGGTATTTTATTCATTATTACAGATTTTTTGGGTAAAACAAAGTAAAAACGTCACAAAACAAAAGAGAAACGGCGCCGGACAAGGCATAGGAATCGGCGCCTGCCATGCACTGTTGACACACACTTCGAGACGATAAAAATTGTCAAAACAAAGTGAAACCAGCACCGGTTCCAGTAGCCAAGGTGGCGCCGGCTGCATTCTGGAATACATTGTGCGGAATTTGGAAAAAAATCAGCGAACAAGTGGAGAACCAGAACACAACCGGCGCCGGCTCCGAGAGCCAAGGCGGTGCTGCCTATACTCTGAGGAAAAGGCGGGATTGTAATTTTTCTACACAGTTTTTGATAATTTGTGGAGTTTTAGTATCTTCCAACTTCTACTCGTCCAAGAACATTACACCAACAAGTTTAGGCACTTCCCAAGCCTATAAATAGATAAAAAATACAAGAAAAAATAGGAGAATTCATTGATCATCACAGAAAATCATTCAATCAAATGAGGAATTCTTCAATTCAAGGAGGGTTGTGCAAGAAGGTCTTCAAATGAAGAAGGAGGAGGCTTGTCTATGAGTGAGGGAGACGAAAACATAGGAGCATGCACGGTTTAAAAAAACGAAGAGAAAAATAAACCACAAGCCTTAGAGGCCATACGGAAGCGTGAAGATCATACATTTGCGCTCCCCTTAACCCTTCTAGGTTGAGTAGGAGCGGATTGAACGACTGGAATCGCCTCGCTTCGCCCACTTGAAGAAGCTTCCGGTTGAACACCCGCTAGCCTTCTACTTCGCCTTGTTTACATCAACGCCAAGCTTTCCAACTCTCGGAATATTCCTCTGCCTAACCTCTAGTCGGTGAACACAATGGTGAAGAGGAACAATCTCAAATCTCCTTGGTTCTCTTGCTATTGATTAGCAAAGAAACAAGAAGAAACCAGAGAAGAGAAAGAAGTGAGCAAGAGAGAAAGGGACGTGATACACCCCAAGAGTCTCTCTTCACGTGAGGCTCTGTGTTTTAGCAGGATTAGGGTTTTCATCTACCAGACACTAGTTTTATTGGTTAGCCAAAACTAGGTTTCTCAATATCTGATAAACATATCCTCGAGATTTCAAAACACCCGGATGTTATCCTGAGAATCAGTTTGGCCTAACCCTAAACTTCTCTTAACCGTATCTGGAAAAACCCTAAGGTCTAAGCTATTGGGTCAGAAAAATATTTATTATTTCTCTTGGACCCAAAAGGCCCAAAATAATAAACATTAATTATTTATTTTCTGGGCTTACATAAATAGCCCAATAAATAATTAATGAGCCCAAATGAACCATAATAATTAATCTTTAATTATTTATTTCTTGGGCCTATATAAATAACCTAATAAATAATTAAATATTAATTATTTCCCCTAATTTAAGCCCAGGTTAATTTCTTAATTATTCATACTGGACCTAGGCCCTGAATAATTAATTAACCAATTAAACTAGATAATTAATTTCTCTCAACTCCTATTTTAATTTATTTATTTATTTTATTCCAGTCCAATAATAAATTAGACTTCCTTAATAAAATAAAATAAAATAAAATCCTCTTGAATTGAAACCAATTCCTCAACCCAAAATTAGTTAGGACTTACGGGCTATTCCGAGGACCAAAAAGACACATCGCCTTGGCTGCTAAAATGACCAAAATACCCCTGCTATATAAATAGCTGTATTTCGCATTTTAAATATTTCCTAATATCACTATAAGAAAATATTGACCCCAAGGATAATGCTGCATTAGCAAAGTCTCCGACCTACAGGTGAAATAACTAAAATACCCCTCTACACATCGTCGTACATTTAGAGAGGAAGAAGTGTACTAACACCCCTCTAAATGACATCTACCATCCTTAGGCTTCTAGTCCAATGATCCACGACTTCCTGGAGTGTTTCCGCTTTCTAAGGGAGCTACCCTAAAGCAAACATCCAAGTCATGTTTCCCAGGGCCCTGGACATTTTAGACCATTCGGACAACCACAAGGGGCGATATAGTGTAGAAACTATCTTGTACAAGTCTATCTTAACTAACTAGTCACACATACCTAACATGCAAGTATATTGGCCCTACGATAGAACCTCAACTATAGCAAATCAAAGTATATGCTTCCAGCTTCGCCAGACCACCAACTCATACTCAAGTCATATAGTACTAGTCCACGCTGTAGCGGTAGTAGTCTAGATTTCTATCATATAGTACTTTTAGAAACCACTACTACAGGTCCTGTCCTACGTATTCGAAATACGCTTATGTCATGAAGTGAGTGGACTACGCACTGGCTAAAGGTAAGCCATTCCCCATTTGGAATTCATAACATAATAACCTAAACATGATGAGGTTCCCAGTCTCATCAATAGGTTAAGAACAAATGTTTATGTGAAACCCCAGTCAAGACCAACCTTAGAGTAAGGGGGTTGGGATGCATATCATGCTTTATTTCATGATTAAATATGCTTTCATATGATTTCTATGTGCTTTGAATTTGATTTTTATTATCTTGAAGTCTTGTTGGTGAGTGATGTGTGAGAGGGGCAAAATGGTAATTTTTGGCCGAGGTGAAAATAAGGAGATAGCTTGTGGATTGAATAGGAAATAATTTTTCTAGTAGAAATAGCAACAAGAGTTGTTGTGGTGTAGTGGTTAGAGCTTTGTAATTAATTCTTGAGGTCTTGGGTTCAAATCCATCATAGAAGCTTTAGCTTGAGTAAATTTTATTTTGCTTGGGAAAGGATGGTTTCGGCCTTAAGGGCCTAAATTAATGTGGTGATGATGTTCTAGGAGAGACATGATGGAAGTAACCTCATTCCACTCCTTTTACTCTTCTCGAAATTCTTATAGGGAAAATCATTCTTCCTTGATCTTTAGTTTTCCTTAGTTTCAACTCATTGGTTTGATCAAGATTATCTAGCCTTTTTCTTTCCAAAAAATTCAGTAAAGTACTGAGATCTTTTAGGATCGAAATGCCTTGGTAAAAGACTCCTTATGGTCTGAAAAATATGGAAGAGTTGTGAGGAATTTCAAGAGGAAAATCCCTCTAGTGAGCTTGCTGAAATTTTCCTCTAGCTTAGTTCATCTTTCTTCATAGAATGAGCTAGAATTTTCCAGCTTGTTGTACCTTCAAAGGGTCGAAATTTTTAGCTAAAATTCCCTCCCAAATGCTACCAGAAAAATGGTCTTTAGGATCAGTTTGAAACCTGAAAGTTTTTGTCCAATTTCGAACTGTTCAAGCTGGAGCAAAACAGGAAAAATTCCTATACGAAAATCAACTTTGAGAGCTCCAAACCAAGCTGTTTTCTCCCAGATTTTGTGCAGCACCTTAGCCATGTTTTTCCTCCATAAAGAAGGCTGGAAACCAGCCTTGAATACCCCTAAAACCCCCCTTCCAGCTCGCTGCAAAATGGATGGAAGTGGCAGACGAAAATCTGCCAGAAAATTCACTGTGCAGCGAAAATTCTGTGCAGATTTTCGTCCAGCTTGTTTCCTATCTCTCTTCCAGCCAAAACACCAACCTTAATCTGTAAAAACCTTCCTTAAACCTCCATCAACAGAGCTCCATTGATCCCCTTGAACTTCTGCACGAAATTCCATTAATGGCTGTCCAAAAATCTCTCAAACAAATCCTTGCAATTTAGCTTAATTGGTTTCCAAAATTTCAGCCATCTTATTTAGTAACCTTCCATAATATTTTGCTCAATGGACCATACTTCTTCATCATCATTGTACACCCTACTTTCGGCCACCATAAGCCTCCATAAGTCAGCTTTAATTCCACAGAAATTCTGCTCAAACAGTTGACCATGGCAGATTTCCAAAAGCAGTCCAACAATCAAGATATTATTGGAATATTTAGTTTCCAAATTCACTTCCTAAAAATATTCTTCAAAGATTGTAACAACTAACATTTCCTTTTCCCTTCCAAATCAAAGAATCAACCTCCTAAACCCTACAGAAATTCGTCCACCCCTATTTCTCACAAAAATTCAGCAGCTGCACATTACCATCTCTCGATTTTCTTCAACCTTCAAGAACACACACTACACCAAGAACACCTACTACTTCCTTTCACCTAATACCTCTCCAAATCACTTCAAACTACCTCTAAAAATTCCATATTTCATCTATTCATTGCTGTGAGTCCATCCGTACCATTTTTAACATCAAACTCCAAAATCCAACTTGCACTTTTGGATCAAAAACCAGAAATTTCTGTTAAGGTCAAGAACACCTTCAAGGTAAATTTATTCTAACAACTTCATCTTCTCCAATCTTGATCTCTAATGAAAACCTATATGAATAATCACACTAATGACTTCTTCTTCTTCTCTCTCTCTCTCTCTCTCTCTCTCTCTCTCTCTCTCTCTCTCTCTCTCTCTCACGGATCGAAATTCCCTCTATTGGTCGAATGGACTCTTCTTCCATGACCATACTTTCGCCACCTTTCTTGAACAAGATTAGCCATCTAGGAATTGAGATCTTCTCTAAACTCCTTCAAGTCATTCATCAACCAAGTAAGTACCTTCAATCATCCTTTTTAAACTCTAGATTCATGTCTCTAGGATGATGATGATAGTAGGTGGATGGCGATAGGATTTAAGTATATATATAAATTGTTGAGATTGAAGTATGAATATATGTATGATTGTGAATGAGATGGGATTTATGCATGGAAGGATTATCTTGGATGATTATATGATGATTTGAGGTTGATGCATGTCATAGGTAGTATTTGTGATGAAGTATGCTAGAGATTATGTCACCTTTGGTGAATAGGATTTATATTCATGTTGGACTATTGAAGCCATGATCATATTTATGCTAGTAACGGTTAGATCATATTTTGATAAATTGATATCTATGCTTGTATGCATGATTTGGATGATTTGATGAATTGAAGGATTGTATATGTTCATGTTTGTGGTTAGCCATAGAAATATGATCATGATCTAGTTGTCCCCAAGCTAATCTTTATTTCATTAATAAAATATTTAGAAATATTATTTTTCTAGTAAAATTTTGAAAACCATGGGAAAATGTGGATTTGGTCTTTTTATATAAAATAGTGATATTCTAGTCAAATAAATAATAGTTTCTGTTGGAAATATATATATATATATATATTATTTAAAATAATAAAATCAATTAAAGCCTTTTATGGAAATAATTATAATTAATAAAATATTTATTACTAAAAATTTAATTATTATCTTTTAATCAAAACCCATTAAGGATTTGCTTATTATTTTTCAAGCAAGACTCATTAAATTTATTTTCAACAAATTTTAGCTATCAATTATTTTCTAACAACTAAATTATTAATAAATCATTATTTTACCTAATACTACGTTGGACCCTTTTTCAAATAAACTATAATTTATTTTTAGCAAGATTTAAACCTTCAACTTTTTGTACCTATTTCTCAAACTCTAGTTATTTTAATATCAAACTAGATTTATTTTATAAACCCTTTTATTTATTATTGAGTCTTAAAGCTTGGGACACTAGGGATATGACTGTAGTAAGTTGAGTTAGTTTTATTTGAGAAAGTGAGTCTTTGGCTTGAGTTTGATTGTGGTTTGTATTTACCCTATGCGGGTTAGATCAGCTATTGGAGACCTTTGTTGTGAGCAAGGATCAGGTAAGCTCCTGCATAAAACCTGTTTGATGAAAATTGATTTTTTTTATGGCAAGCTAAATGTAGAGTGCATGGTCACTCATTTCTGTAAAGGCAATTGAGGATTATTTCCATTCTCATTTCAGACAAATAAATTATTTGCAAATCAAGGGGCGGTTTTACTCAAAACCTAAAACTCTTTCTAAAACCAGTTTTGTCCCAGACTTTGGAAAACCTTAATTGCCATTTTCAAGTAGAACTGTGTTTTGCTCATTTTCTCCCCAGGTGGGATATGTTACGTTGAGTACTCAACAGGGGTAGGCTAATAGTACTAGTTTTGAAGAGCAAGAGTGAGTCTTCTGGCAGGAGGCCACCTCCAGAAGATAAGCTCAACTTAGAGAAACGTCAGTACTACTTAGTCGAGCCGGTCCGAGCTAGCAGCTTGTTTTATTTCGATCAAGTGACTGTGTTTTACCAGAATGGACACCCGGTTGTTGTTTGGGTATAGAGAAGGAGGAGTATCTTGCCCGGTAGGCCGATCACCTACCTTTTGTCAGTCTGCATAAAGTGTTAGGCATTCTGACCGGTTATGGGGCCCAATGTGTGGTAACCCATAATCCTTTCTTTCGAGTGGTTGATCTTATAAATTATGTACGATTAGATAAGCCAAAATGCCACTCTTATTTTTGAACATCATTCATTGTTTGCCAGTATTTCTTTTGTCAGTCTGCACAAAGTGTTAGGCATTCTGACCGGTTATGGAGCCCAACGTGTGGTAACTCATAATCCTTTCTTTCGAGTGGTTGATCTTATAAATTATATACGGCTAGATAAGCCAAAACGCCACTCTTATTTTTGAACATCATTCATTGTTTGCCAGTATTTCTTTTGTCAATCTGCACAAAGTATGACATTCCGACCATTGTATGGTTATGGGGCCCAACGTGTGGTAACCCATGACCACCTTTATGAGTGATTGATTTTATTGTGCACTTGTATGGTTTCAAAAAGAGGAAAACACCACTCTTGCTTTTGACTAATATTTATTGCTTGCCAATATTTCTCTTATAAAGATTTCACACTTTGCATCCACGAACTGTTTTCACTGAACACCCAAAGCACACACGGACTTACTGAGATTTCTGTCTCATTACCTTTTTACCATGATTTCAGGCCGATCCTGCTGTGGGGATGAGTAGCTGGTGTTATCTTCCTTGGAAGAGAATGTGTCTTTTGATTTTATATATTGCTTTGGGGAGACGAGAATGGATAATTTTATTTATGGATTTGTTTCCTTTTGGGAATTCGTGGATTTATTCTTAGGTTGTAATAAATCTTAAGTTGAAGTATTATTTTTATTATTTTTATTCCGCTATTTTATTTGTGTGACCTCGTTATAAAGACCCCTTGTCCTTTGGACGGGGCGACATCCCCGGCCCCGGCGGGCCTAGGTAGCGGGGTGTTACAGTTTATGTATTAAATAACCCGTGATCCATACCTTACTGTGAAAGACCACCATTCACATAGATCACTTATTTAAACACAATGGGTCTGTTCCAAACGAAAATCGTGCACAAACAAATAGTAAATTCACAAACAATTTCTGAAAATAAATTCTTTTATTAAAATATTCGATTTTACATCAGAAACCTAGTCTATGAGGGCATATAATCCAACAATCTCCCACTTGCACTCTAAGACTAGGTAAGTCCATAGGTGCCCACCCCTATGGCGTCTAAGTGTCTCTTAAAGACTCTCTCAGCCAAAGGCTTGGTGAATGGGTCTACTAGATTGTTTTCTGAGGCAATATGCTCCACCACGACTTCCCATCTCTGGATGAAATCCCGGATCAGGTGGTACTTCCTCTCGATGTGTTTCCCCTTCTTGTGGTTCCGAGGCTCCTTAGATTGCGATACTGCTCCAGTGTTGTCGCAATACATCATAATCGGCATGTCCATATGTGGAACGACTCCAAGTTCTGAAAGAAACTTCCGGAGCCAGACTGCTTCCTTGGATGCCTCCGAAGCTGCCACATACTCAGCTTCCACGGTTGAGTCAGCAATACAAGATTGCTTGATACTCCCCCATGAAATTGCTCCTCCAGACAAGGTGAAGACATATCCACTAGTGGATTTTCTCTCATCCTTATCTTCCTGGAAGTCTCAGTCTGTGTATCCTGTAGGAACCAAATCATCGACCTCAGTAAACCGACGATATAATCTCTCGTTCCCTTGAGATACTTGAGAATATGCTTTACAGTTTGCCAATGAACCTCCCCTGGGTTGACCGATATCTGCTAACTAAGCCCACGGCAAAGCCGATAACCGGCCTAATACACAGCATGGCGTACATGAGACTTCCCACAGCCGAAGCGTAGGAAATCCTACTCATTCTGTCCTTTTCTTCTTGAGACTTAGGACAGTCCTTCGAAGAAAATGACAACCCATGTCTACAAGGGATTAGAGCTCACTTACATGAGTCCATGTTGTACTTAGCCAGCATCTTGTCAATGTATGTCGCTTGGGATACCCTAACATTCTCTGCTTCCTATTTCTAAGAAGCCTAATCCCGAGAAAGTAGATGGCTTCTCTCAAGTCCTTCATACTGAATTGACTAGACAGCCAAACCTTTGTAGATAACAATGTCCCTACATCATTTACAATGAGTAGAATGTCATCCACATATAGGACAAGAAAAACCACATTAATGCCTTCAAGTTTCCTGTACACGCATGGTTCATCTTCGTTTTGAATAAAATCATAAGACTTTACAGTCTCATCAAAACGAATGTTCCATGCTCTCGATGCCTGCTTAAGTCCATAAATGGACTTCTTAAGCTTGCAAACCATGTGCTCCTGGCCTTCAGCAATGAAGCCTTCCGGTTGGGACATATAGATGTCTTCGCTAAGATGGCCATTTAAGAATGCCGTCTTGACATCCATTTACCATATCTCGTAGTCATAGTGACATGCGATGGCAAGGAGGATGCGGATAGATTTAAGCATGGCTACCGGGGAAAAGGTTTCCTCATAGTCGATTCCCTCTTTCTGAGTATACCCTTTCACCACAAGCCTAGCTTTGAAGGTTTCCACCTTCCCATTCTCTCCTCTCTTTCTCTTGTATACCCATTTGCACCCAATGGGTTTTATCCCCTCAGGTGAAGCTACAAGATCCCAAACCTGATTGAGGTACATAGACTTAATCTCGGCTTTCATTGCTTCATGCCACAGATTTGCATCGGCATCAGTAATAGCCTCCTCGTATCTAGTGGGGTCTTGTTCCTGATGGTCGGAGACCAGCTCAAAGGCTTCTCCAGTCCATCTATCCAGAACCCTAGACACTCTCCCACTACGATGAGACTCCATTTGCACAAGCTCTTGAGGCTATGCCTCTTCTTATTCCGCAATCGGGTCAGAAGAAGTTGATTCCGTAGATAACTTCTCCTCAAGTTCCAACCTCGTTGAACCTTAAATGGAAGTACTTTGATCATCTTCTAAGTATCTAGCATTGGTACTGACTAGTACCTTCTGCTCCTTAGGATGATAAAAGTAACCTCCTTTTGTCCCTTTTGGATACCCAACAAAATAGCATAATTCTGATATTGGTTCTAACTTGTCTCTCTTAACCAGTACATAAGCTGGACAACCCCAAATCCTGAAATGATTCAGACTTGGCTTACGCCCAGTCCACATCTCATAGGGAGTCCTAGGTACTGACTTGGAAGGCACCAAGTTCAGAATATATGCCGCTGTTTCCAGGGCATATCCCCAAAAGGACACTGGAAGAGTAGCATGAGACATCATGCTTCGGACCATTTCCATCAATGTCATGTTCCTTCTCTCAGCTACTACATTCTGCTAGGGTGTTCCCAGCGCAGAGAGTTGGGATACTATCTCATGATGTACCATGTAGTCCTTGAATTCACCTAGGAGGTACTCTCCACCACTATCCGATCGTAAAGTTTTGATTAATTTACCTGCCTGACGCTCCACTTCAGCCTTAAACTCCTTGAACTTATCAAAAGAGTCAGACTTGCATCTCATCAGGTAAATGTAACCATACCTCGTACAATCATTCGTGAACGTGATGAAGTACTCAAAACCTCCCCTAGCTGGTGTAGACAATGGACCACACACATCAATGTGAACAAGACTCAACACCTCATTGGCTCTATCCGCCTTTGGTGTAAAAGACCTTTTGATCATTTTTTCCATCAGGCAGGATTCACACTGAGGCCAACTTTTCAATCTCAATGAGCCCAAAGGCCCATCATGGATTAGCCTCTGAATCCTGGTTGAGTTAATATGACCCAACCTTAGATGCCAAAGGTATGAATCATTGATATTGGTCTTTCTCTTCCTAGTTAAAGGTTCAGACTGAGCGTTCTTTGATTGGTTGTTAATAGGGTTTAAAAAGAACAAATTTCCATACATGTGCCCAGTGCATAAAATTTCTCCATCTCTACTGATAGAAATACCAGAATGGAAAGATACAGAATATCCTTGATTAATAAGTTTTGCAACTGAAATCAAATTCTGACGAAAACTAGGTACATATAAAATATCCTTTAAAACCACTATCTTATTACAATAAAAAATTAGATCTAGCTCTCCTACTGCAAAGGCCCAGACTTGTGCTCCATTACCTACTCGAAGCCCATGTTCGCCCTTCTTGAGTCTTCTTATCTTCCTAAACCCCTGTAAGGAGTTACAGATATGATCAGTGGCTCCTGAATCAACAATCCAAGTGGAAATTGATCCTACCATTGATATGGACTCTAAATAGTAAACATTACCTGTGGGGTTTTTCTTGGCCTGAAGATCTGGACACTCTTTTTTCCAGTGTCCCTTCTTCCCACACTTGAAGCACTTGCCCTTTGGTTTGTCCTTGGGCTGGTTCTTGGGCTGGGCTGCTGCATTCCCCTTCTTCCTCTTGAACTTTCTGGGTTTAGGCCCAGTTCTTGAAGAAGAAGCCTTAGCAATCATGGCCTTTGACTGTGGCTTCATGACCTTCTCCGCCATCTGGAGCTCCTTCATCAGTTCAGTTAAACTCATTTTCAACTTATTCATGTTATAGTTTAACTTGAACTGAGTAAAAGAGCCCGGTAGAGATTCGAGAACCATATCCACTTGGCTCTCGGGGTCAATGACAACCCCTAAGATTTCTGCCTCCTTAAAAACAGCAATCATCTTGAGCATATGCTCTCGGACTAATACTCCCTCAGGCATCTTAGTGTTCACAATAGTTCGAAGAGCCTCCTGCCTTGCGGGCCGGCTCTTATCTGCGAACATAGTTGTCAATGATTGACTTATGTCATATGCAGAAGCCATGTGCTCGTATTTTGACTGGAGCACATTAGACATGGAAGCTAACATATAGCAACGTGCCATTTCGTCAACTTTCTTCCACGCCTTCTCAGCCTCTCGCTTGTTAGCGGTGGAACCTTCCCCGATAATAGGGCAATTCTCGTAAAGGACATATTTATACTCTTCGGCTATGAGTATTATGTCCAGGTTCCTTTTTCAGTCCACATAGTTTGGACCCGTTAACTTATTCTCCCTGAGAATAACGGCCAATGGACTAAAAGAACCTCCCACCATTTCTGAAAATCGAAAATAAAAGAAAGAATTTAGTTTGTGAAAACAAAATAAAATTTGTGCACTGAAAATAATTTTGCTCTTAGGAAAACTGACATAGCTTCTTGGGAAGATTAACAGTTTCCTAAGCTAAGTGTATTAACCACCACAAATTAATTTCCCTTCTAGGTAATGGTCTAGAGAATAACTCCATCGTGGGATGGCCGTTTCCTCTCATTTCCTATGAACATACCTCGCACTATAATCTCCAACGTGGGCTGGCCGATCATAGTACGTGCCCCGAGTTATTAATTACATCCTTCCATTAGATCTAGATCCTTGTGGTATCCCCATCCTATACGAGTTTACTTCCAGGGTGACGCGAGGGGATCCACGATCTCTAATGAGGACCGTGATGGAAGCCGTGGGGCCGTTCGAACCCGTCTCCCACTTAGTCTTTTAAAATAAAGGTTTTCTAGAAAATATCCTTTTGAAATTTCCATTAAGTATTTTCTTAACTCAAAAATAAAATATCTATGTCCAATAAAATCTCTATGTCAAGGCTTATATCCTTTAAGAGATTTTTTCCATGGACTAATTTTATTTAAGTTAAAACTTAATGATTTCAAAAATTTTCCAATTAAAACTTTCTAGAGATTTTGGTCTCAAGTTTATTTGACAAAATCATTTTTCGAGTCCAAAACAAAACAAAATGGCTCTCCATTTTAATTTACAAAAATATCTAAATCCAATATAATTTCTATGTCAAGGATTAAATCCTTTGAGAAAATATTCAAGGATTAATTTTTGTACCAATTAAAATAACCATTTAGTTTTTGAAGAAAAATATTTTTTTTGTCAAAAATGTTCCCAAAGACTTTGGACTTTGAGAAAAAGCACACATAGGTATATAAAAAATTAGCATGCTCGAAAATAGTAAACGTTTTCATGCTTTTCTATTTTTTAAACCTAAGTGCCCAAATAATAGAATTAAACACATTAATTAATTAATTAATTATTATCTTGTTTAATCCTAAAATCCCTTACTAATATTTTTCATGCAAATATATTCCAAGAATATAAATATTGCAAAAATATTACTTCGCCTGGTATGGGACCCAAAACAAAAAAGAAAAAAATAAAAATAAAATTGTAAAAATCGCTGGCGGTCCACTGCACCGGCCGCACCAGATCGGCACCTTCTGCTCTTCGGTCCACCGCGCCCACCGGTGCACCAGCCGCACCAGATCAGATGCTGCCTCAACCCGCCAAGCCGCGACCCGCCCGCCCGAGTGCCCGCGCCACGCCCGACTTCTCTCTGCAGTTCACCCGCGTCTTTATCTGAATCGGCCGCGCGACCCGCACGCAATTGCAAATTGCAATTGCAATTTTGCAATTCAATCAGCTCGGCGCATATAAGCCAGCAGCTCCAGACACAAAAAACAGGCGGCGGCTTCAGCTTGGCTCGGCGCGACGGCGGCTTATGAACAGTGCTTTCTTCTTCGTTTTTTCTTCTGTCTACGCGCGAAGTTGCAGTGACTTTTCTTTTCGATTTTTCCAGCCTTCTTTGGCTTCTTTGGACATATTTACTTTGCAAAAAACATCCAAAACAAAAACATAATCGCCTATACCCATTTAAATTAGGTTTACACGATTAAACTTCAAAGCCAAAAAATTTTACAGAGGGCTCCTATGCTTCAACGGTGAAGCTTACATCAAGCCTATCCCATACCAAAACACCGAAGGATCACAGGTATAATCATCTTCTCCATTTTTATTAACTACCATGCTCCCTATATTGATCAAAAACCAGTGGCTCTGATACCACATTGAGGGAGACGAAAACAGGGGAGCATGCACGGTTTAAAAAAACGGAGAGAAAAATAAACCACAAGCCTTAGAGGCTATACGGAAGCGTGAAGATCATACATTTGCGCTCCCCTTAACCCTTCTAGGTTGAGTAGGAGCGGATTGAACGACTGGAATCGCCTCGCTTCACCCACTTGAAGAAGCTTCTGGTTGAACACCCGCTAGCCTTCTACTTCGCCTTATTTGCATCAACGCCAAGCTTTCCAACTCTCGAAATATTCTTCTGCCTAACCTCTAGTCGGTGAACACAATGGTGAAGAGGAACAATCTCAAATCTCCTTGGTTCTCTTGCTATTGACTAGCAAAGAAACAAGAAGAAACCAGAGAAGAGAAAGAAGTGAGCAAGAGAGAAAGGGACGTGATACACCCCAAGAGTCTCTCTTCACGTGAGGCTTTGTGTTTTAGCAGGATTAGGGTTTTCATCTACCAGACACTAGTTTTATTGGTTAGCCAAAACTAGGTTTCTCAATATCTGATAAACATATCCCCGGGATTTCAAAACACCCGGATGTTATCCTGAGAATCAGTTTGGTCTAACCCTAAACTTCTCTTAACCGTATCTGGAAAAACCCTAAGGTCCAAGCTATTGGGCCGGAAAAATATTTATTATTTCTCTTGGACCCAAAAGGCCCAAAATAATAAACATTAATTATTTATTTCATGGGCTTACATAAATAACCCAATAAATAATTAATGAGCCCAAATGAACCATAATAATTAATGTTTAATTATTTATTTCTTGGGTCTATATAAATAACCTAATAAATAATTAAATATTAATTATTTCACCTAATTTAAGCCCAGGTTAATTTCTTAATTATTCATACTGGACCTAGGCCCTGAATAATTAATTAACCAATTAAACTAGATAATTAATTTCTCTCAACTCCTATTTTAATTTATTTATTTATTTTATTCCAGTCCAATAATAAATTAGACTTCCTTAATAAAATAAAATAAAATAAAATCCTCTTGAATTGAAACCAATTCCTCAACCCAAAATTAGTTAGGACTTACGGGCTATTCCGAGGACCAAAAAGACACATCGCCTTGGCTGCTAAAATGACCAAAATACCCCTGCTATATAAATAGCTGTATTTCGCATTTTAAATATTTTCTAATATCACCATAAGAAAATATTGACCCCAAGGACAATGCTGCATTAGCAAAGTCTCCGACCTACAGGTGAAATGACTAAAATACCCCTCTACACATCGCCGTACATTTAGAGAGGAAAAAGTGTACTAACACCCCTCTAAATGACATCTACCATCCTTAGGCTTCTAGGCCAATGATCCACGACTTCCTGGAGTGTTTCCGCTTTCTAAGGGAGCTACCCTAAAGCAAACATCCAAGTCATGTTTCCCAGGGCCCTGGACATTTTAGACCATTCGGACAACCACAAGGGGCGATATAGTGTAGAAACTATCTTGTACAAGTCTATCTTAACTAACTAGTCACACATACCCAACATGCAAATATATTGGCCCTACGATTGAACCTCAACTATAACAAATCAAAGTATATGCTTCCAGCTTCGCCAGACTACCAACTCATACTCAAGTCATATAGATTAGTCAATGCTGTAGCGGTAGTAGTCTAGGTTTCTATCATATAGTAGTTTTAGAAACCACTACTACAGGTCCTGTCCTACGTATTCGAAATACGCTTATGTCATGAAGTGAGTGGACTACTCACTGGCTAAAGGTAAGCCATTCCCCATTTGGAATTCATAACATAATAACCTAAACATGATGAGGTTCCCAGTCTCATCAATAGGTTGAGAACAAATGTTTATGTATTAAATAACCCGTGATCCATACCTTACTGTGAAAGACCACCATTCACATAGATCACTTATTTAAACACAATGGGTCTGTTCCAAACGAAAATCGTGCACAAACAAATAGTAAATTCACAAACAATTTCTGAAAATAAAATCTTTTATTAAAATATTCGATTTTACATCAGAAACCTAGTCTATGGGGGCATACAATCCAACAATGAGTGCTTTCTTTTACTTTATTTTCTTTTTCTTGAATAATGATATATTAATTATTTTATTGTAATTTGATATTGTTTTAGATATTCATGGTTTTTAGAGTTATTTGACCTTTTGATTAATTGATTGTTCTTCTTGGTATTTAATTACTTGTGCCTATTACGAGATTATTTGGTTGTTTCTTTCCATTAACTTGCTTGGAAAAGAGGTTAATAGTGGTTTCAACTTGATTAGTTTCATATGTGTTGTCTTTTAACTAGCTTGGAAAATGGGTTAATTGCTAAGAACAAGGTAATTAAAGGTTAATTGATGTCTGTCAGGAATAGACTCATTGGTTAATTTCATGTTTTAAGTTTGTCAGGAATGGAAATTTAATCAAATGATTATGTTTAATACATCTTTTGGGTAAGATTGGTTGAGACGGGAATGTGATGCTAAGTTATGTAGAAGATAGGGATTCATGGATTGGAAAAGAAGTGAGTCTACCTTAATCCTTCATAATGCTAAGAGAATAATTGATTGTGATAAAGATTGGGTACTTTAAGATTATGTTTGTCTAAACAAGGGCTTGAGTTACATAATTCTCCATCATTGACATGTACATATTTTTATTGTTATTTTATTTTCTTTTTTATTTCTTTTTCACTTTATAAAGTCAGTTAAACAACGAAAGAATGGTGATAAATGTATACTTATTCCTTGAGGATCGACACTCGTTTGAATCCTATGTTATGTTAATGATAAGTACGCTTGCTCATATGTGTAATTTGGAGTTAACGTTTTAATTTAAACTTGATTGGGAATATGCTTATTTTTATATGATTTTTTATACCCAAATCCAAACACATCACCTACTTCTTGGGAGGCCATGGTAATACGATAAGGGTGTGGTACACAATGGGAAAAAGAATGTGTACACCGTGAGCAAGGAGGGAAAGAAATATATTCTCTTACCCATGAGTCCTAGTGAAGTGAGTATGGATCAAAGAATAATAAGGGAGAGAGGGAAAAAAAAGCAGTCAAGAGGGAGGCAAAAAGGAAAAAGAAACAAGAGCTAATGAAAAGAATGAGTGCATAAAAGAAAAGAGAGGGCAAAAGCAAGAGAAGGGAGAGAAAAAAAGAATGAACTTCTTTGCTAAGGATAGTAAAGTCATAGAAGCAAAGGAGTCGGTGTTACTACTCTATTGTAAGGGTGTTTATGTAACTACTAATAAGTCTACTTTGGCTTTGCCTCATGACATTGCAGGAATTATTAAAAAATTTTAGAATGTGTTCCTAAAAGAGGTGCCTGAAGGATTGCCACCAATTAGAAGGATTGAGCACCAAATCAACTTCTTGCTCGGATCCGTCATTCCAAATCGACCAGCATATTGTTACAACTCGGAGAAGGCCAAGGAGTTGCAAATGCAAGATGAAGAGCTACTCAAGAAGGGCCGAGTGCAAAAAAGTCTAAGTCCATATGCGGTTCCCATTCTCTTAGTGCCCAAGAACGATGATGGAACGTAGAGGATGTGTGTTGATTGTCATGCAATCAACAACATTATAGTAAAATATCGGTTTCCTATTCCTCATCTTGATGATTTGTTGGATGAGTTACATGGAACATATGTTTTTTCGAAAATTAACTTGAAATCTGGTTATCATCAAATTAAGATTAGGGAAGGTGATGAATGAAAAACTGCTTTTAAAACAAAATAGGGATTATATGAGTGGTTTATGATGCCTTTTGGTCTCTCAAATGCATCGATCACTTTCATAAGATTAGTGCATCATGTCTTGAGAGAATTCCTTGAAAAATTTGTTGTGGTATATTTTGATAATACTCATTTATAGCAAGTCACATGAGGAACACTTAAATCATCTCAAATGCATGCTTAATGCTCTTATGAAGGAAACATTATATGCCAACATTAATAAATGCTTATTTTGCATAGCGAAAGTCATATTTCTTTGAGTTGTAAAGGCATAGAGGTTGATGAGGAGAAAATTAGGGCAATTTAAGAGTGGCCTACCCTTAAAACCGTGACCGATGTTAGAAGTTTCCATGGATTGGCAAGTTTTTATAGGAGGTTCATTAGGAACTTTAGCACCATAGCCACCCCATTAACTGAGGTACTAAAGAAGATGGTTGGATTTAAATGGGAAGAACCATAAGAGAAAACCTTTAATACCTTGAAAGAAAAATTAAGCCAAACTCTACTCCTTTCATTACGTAACTTTGATAAAACCTTTAAGGTAGAGTGTGATGTGAGTGGAAAGAGTATAGGAGCCATCTTGACACAAAACCAAAACCTATAACCTACTTTAGTGAGAAGTTGTTTGGAACCACTTTGAACTACTCAATGTATGATAAGGAATTATATACTCTAGTGAGGACCTTGTTCCATTGGCTACATTACCTTTTGCCTAAGGAGTTCATTATCCACACCGATCATGAGTCCTTGAATCACCTCAAAGGACAACAAAACCCTAACAAAGGGCATACCAAGTGGATGAAATTTATGGGAGCATTTCCCTATGTTATTAAATATAAGAAAGGTAAAGAGAATGTGATAGCGGACGCCTTGTCACGAAGGTATTCATTATCGACTCTATTGATGCTAAATTGCTTGGTTTTGAATTACTTAAAGAATTGTATGAAAAAGATGAAGAGTTAGGTGAAATTTATCTTGATTGTGAGAGAGGAGATCTTGATAATTTTTACAAGCATGATGTGTTCTTGTTTATGGAAAGGAAGCTATGCATACCTAAAGGGTGCGTGACGAAATTGTTGGTAAAAGAAGCCCATGGTGGTGGGTTGATAGGACATTTTGGGGTTACCAAAACTTTGTGCATTCTCCAAGAACATTTTTATTGGTCCAAGATGAAAGGAGACGTTGAGAGGCATTATGACCTATGTCTTACTTGTAGGAGGGTTAAATCCAAATCACTTCACCAAGGCTTATACACATCTTTGCCTACCCCTAGTGCACCTTAACTTGATATATCCATGGATTTTATATTGGGGTTGCCTAGGTCCAAGGGAGGAAAATATTCTATATTTGTGGTTGTAGACAGGTTTTCACAAATGTCACATTTTATTGCTTGTAGTAAAACTAATAATGCTACTCATATTGTAGGATTATTTTTCAAGGAAGTGGTAAGATTGCATGGAATTCCCCAAAACATTGTGTCCAATAGAGATGCCAAATTCTTTAGTTATTTTTGGAGGATTTTATAGGCAAAACCGGGAACTAACATGTTATTTTTTAGGGCAAAATATGTCAGCTACCCTTGAACTTTTATAAATTTTGATTTTCACCATTGAATTTTAAAATATGTGATTTTAGCCTTCGAACTTTTAAAACATCTAAAAAATAGCTCTTCCATTAATTAAAACTATTAAGTGCTCACAAAAATTCATCACATAACTTTCACATGACCTATTTTATATGTATTTTCATTCACTCAACTCTCACAATGTGGTGTTATCCTTCTAATTCTTACAAAGTAACTTCTATATATGATAGAAAATGACTATTATAACTTGCGCGTCTCCCACTTCTCTTTTTAGATTTTTTTTTTTTTTTTTAGTAATTCACTTCTACTTTCAAATTTATTCTTCCTTTATATAGAGATGCCAAGAAAATTACTATTCATCAAGAACTGAATTGGTTTCTTTTTCTTCTTCATCTTTATGTCTTAGTTTTGTTTATTAAAGGGTAAAATATATTATTTTTGTTGTATGGTTAGATTTGAAAAAGTGCGAAAGAATAATCTCAAGATTATTGAGTTGCATAAAAGGTTTGAAGTTAGATCTTAAAATTGTTGTTGATAAATATAGAAATTCGAAGAGAAGAGAGAGAGATTAAAGTTGAAGATTAATATTTTAAAAATAAAAAATGGGAAAATGAGAGCTAAAATCTAATAATTTTGTATTGTACTTGAGCTTTTATTGTTAAAAGGGGCTATTTTTTAGGTGTTTCAAAAGTTTGAGGGCTAAAATCATATGTTTTAAAGTTCGATAGTAGAAATAAAAATTTGTGAAAGTTCAAAGGTAATTAGCATATTTTATCCTATTTTTTTACAACTTGTCATCCCCAAACGGATGGCTAAACTGAGATGGTGAATAGAACTTTCTCACAACTCCTGAGAGTTATCATCAAGAAAAATTTGAAGAATTGGAAGGAGTGCCTTCCCTATATAGAGTTTGCCTATGATCGCACTATTCACTCAATTACTTCTTTTTTTCCATTTCAAATTGTCTATGGTTTCAATCTACTAACCCCCTTGGACTTGATTCCTTTTCTTGCAAATGAGAGTTTAGGTCTTGATGGCAAGCGAAAGGTGGAAATGGTTAAATCATTGCACGAGAAGGTCAAGGCCATTATAGAGAAGCACAATGAGGATATCGCTTCCAAACGAAATAAGGGAAGGAGGAAAGTGGTCTTCAAATTGGGTGATTAGGTATGGGTGCACTTGAGCAAGGAAAGGTTCCCTATGCTTAGAAAAACAAAGGTTGACCCCAAAGAGATGGACCATTCCAAGTATTGGAGTGATATGACGACAACCGCATACAAGATAGACCCTCCAGGTGAGTATAATGTGAGTACCACTTTTAATATAGGTGACATTTCTCCTTATGATGTAAGTGATGATTCAAGGACGAATAAACTTCAAGAAGGGGAAAATGATAGGAATCACCTAAGCGAGGAGGCCCAATTGCAAGAAGGGGGAGAGGATGCTCAAGTTGACGCATAAGGACCATCACAAGGGCCATTGACAAGAGCACAGGCCAAGAGATTTTGAGCTAACCTCCAAACTTATATGGAAACTCACTTGACTTAGGATGGACCGTGGACGACGTTAGAAGACCGCCAAGAACAAAATTGGATGATCATTCGCGTAACCACTCAAGAGGAGAGCGATAGAGACCAAGAAGGGAAGTTGGGAGACCAAAAGAAATTGGGCAGAGACGAATTGGCACCGGACGTGAAGGACCAACCAACACCGGCTATTGTTGTTGAAGAAACTACCCAATAAAGTTGAATCGACATCGGCTCGAGTCGCAGGACCCTCTAAGCTGTTCAATTTTTTACGGAATAAAAGTCCATTTATGCCTTTTAAAATCCCAACACTTGTATATTCTAAGGGATGTTTAAATAGGGATTTTTTATTACCTTTTGGGGACAACTTTTAATGAATGTAAACACTATTTTCTCTCTAGAGGTTAGGGCTTTGGAGATTGCTCCTTGTTCTTCCTTTAGCCAAGACCAATCAAGGGATTAGTCCTAACTTGGTGAGTCTCTAAAACCCTTTGGATAATTCAATGAATCAACTCAACTTGGGTCTTAGTTGTTATTGTTCCTATTTGGTCCTTGTTGTTTGATTTCGTGAGTGCCTACACTTCCTATCTCTTTTGTTCTTGGTTTCTTGTTAAACCTTAGGTATTTGGACGTTGTGTGCTAGATCTTAGTTACTAAATTTGGGGTTCCAGTGGCCAAGTTCTACTAGGGTTCTTGATTTGTGACTAAAAGTGTTAACTTATAATTCCATTTTATATTCTATTATTCTATCTTCCTCTACTATTCTCTTGTTTGCTTTTTGTTTGTCCTTGTGACCCTACCAAGGATCATATTTGTAACCACTTTTAATATTTATTTTAAATATTTTATATTGTTCGATATTTTTCTTGTCTCAATTTACAGATTTAAAAATTCTTCTAGTTACAGAGGGTCTTATCACTACAACAAAAAATAGTTTTTGTGACATAGTTTTGATGACATATTTTTTTGAATGTTAAAATAAATAATTATTGTGACATTTATTTTTCAACACATATTACAAATATAGCCAAATACTATAGTTTTGGAATAATCAAAAGTTAAGTGTAAGAAGAAATATATTTAATAACATTTATTATATGTTATAATATATTCAAAACTTAAGTGCAATTTTTTCTTTAAAAAAACTTAAATATAATTTTCTTTAGAAGAGTAAACTAAAAGAATATCTAAAAGTCTAATTTTATTAATTTAAGGAAAAAAATAAAAAGCTAAAAGCACAAAGCCGAAATTTTTCCAACATTAATATATGGCTATCTATATTTAACCTCATCACCCTCTAGCCATTTTTTCTTGGTCTTTTTAGCATTCTCTAGTATCTTTTGAAGCCTCAACACTCAGCATCACCCCTTATTTCTCCGTCCTTTCTCCGTATGCTCCATGACTTTAGATTTGGATTTTTCGAGGAAAATTGATGCAGCTCTCATTCAGCTCTTTAGAATTTATGTGAATGGTATGTTCCTTTTGTTTTTATTAATATTTTATGGCTCAAATTCTAATTCTTGTTGTTTGTTTGGTGGATGTTGCTATCATGTAGAAATTTCTGGGTACACTGCTTTTTCTTGAGATGTTTCTATCAGATAGCAAATTTTTTTGTCTAATTTATAATTCCTTAATACATGTTGTTTCTATTTGTTTGAATTCATGATTTTTTTTTTTTTTTTTTGAAATTTTAGATTCTTTTGCTTCTGGAGGAAAAATCCGTTGCCCTGTGTTGATTCAAAGATTTAATTTTTATTCTAGGGTTTCTTATTTAATCGACCCAATAGAATCAGGACTTCAATTGAGTATAGGTTCATAGAGCTAATCCATGTTTCAGCCCCAGACTTACCTAGCGGGCTATTGTTTTGTTAGTTTTGCTTCCTTAATAGATGACGGGGAGCTTGAATTTTCAAATCATGAAATGTTCTTTGGCTCAAGTTTTAGTTGTGTTTATGTTCTGCACTCTATATTGCATGTGGTCCCCCTGTATTAGTCTATAAAATTCTGGCACATTTTGATTTCTGAACTGGTTTATAGTTCTAAATATGGAGTTGGAGGCTTCTTAGAATGTTAGCTCTGTTGACTGTTGATTTTCCATATTATCCTTTTGGTTTCAATTTCCAAAAGAGTGGTAACCAGTATTTTGGTCTTTGAACTGGTTCATGCTCCACTTCTTGGAGTTTTCCTAGATTTTTAGAAGGGGCAATGGTGCTAATTACCTTTAGAAAGTATAGGATTTTCTCTTTATACATATAGACTAATAAAGATGAAACTTCCTTTGGTGCTTCAGTAGGACCATCTAAGAATAGAGTCTATCATCAAAATTTTTGTTTACAAGTGTAATGAAATTTTGAATTCTTTATTTATAAGCACATCTCTTGTTTTAAATGTTTTTCTCCCTCTTTTAGTGGGTGTTTTAGTTGTGCCGCAGTTAGCAGTAACCTAATTTGATAGGTGAATTTCTTTTGTGTTTTTTGTTTGTTTTTCTTCAGTAGTTTCTTAGGTTTTTTTTTTTAAAAAAATAATTTGCACAGTTGCTTGATGCTATCAAGCAATATCTTTTGGGTGGATTTTTTCTCTTTTTTAGGAAGGGATAAAATGAATTGCATTCTAAGTTTGTCTTAATAGATTTTCCCAATCAATTTGTTCAATTATGTTAATATAAAAACTATTGCCTCCTTTAACATCACTTTCTCCAGCTATCATATATTCAGGAAATAGTAGGGAAAATATGCAAAAGCTTTTGTATGTTAGATGCAGTCACAACTAAGCTATTACCTTTGTTATCCAATCCATTTCAAATAGAATTGTTTTCTTTCTGATTTTTTCTATTCCCTTTTTGTATTCAGCACCTATAGTTTTATGTGACTTTAACCATACATGGAAAATTTTGATCAGGGGATGATCTAATTTGCCAAGGATGGAGTAGGAGAGGTACAAATGTACTTCAAGAAGGTTATAGTTCTGCTGCCATAGTACTTAAGTAGGGGATATATTTAGCAACATCTGTATATCGGCCTATTCTTTAGCTTGAAAATTTTGTAGTCTGTTCCTTTTTTCTTTTTCAATGCTTTCTTAGGTTGTTTGAAGTTAAATATTCATATCAAGTATATGAATTTGTAACCTTTGGTTGTCTACAGTTCACTGACAAAGTTGCTTCTATGTTGCCCCAAAAGTATTCACAACCTAGGTAAGCTTATACAAATCTTTCTTAGCTTTATAATGCACATTTTTCTTACAGTATATGCAGTAAATTTTGATGAAGGCTATTGATATTGGGGTTGTTCTTCATTTCCTTAGAAAGTTGAATATCTATTTTACCTATAAAGCCAGAAACTACAATATAGTGTTTTTATATTTCTTTTTATTTCACTCATCTAATTTTCACTCACAAGTAGCTAAAATGGCTATTTTGAAAAAGTGTACTAGAGGTAATTTAGGCAATTTTAATTTTGTCAAAGCTTTAAAACAAGATACAATTTTGAGTTTTCTTTTTTCCCACTTCTTTCAGTCACATATATTAGCTATTTTATGAAAAAAAAAATTAAATGCAAACAAGAATAGGCATGGTGTGTGTGTACTATAATTGTCCTGAGTATCAACATCATAGAGATATTGTGGTATAAGATTTGGACATGATTAGTTTAGGCAAGTCCGAATATAGCTATGGAGATCGTAGATTCTGATTTGATGTAATTTGCAATTCTGAAGGGATTTATGTGAGTGAGGGACTTGATTGAAAGAATAGTTCATCTAATTAAGCTGCATTCTTGAGCTATAGGAATTTGATGACCTTGTGTCCAAAAAATTCAGTTAGAAACTTCAGTGATATGTATAGCCTTTTATTTTCTAAATTTGGTTTTTACTATATGTATAGCTGTTTAAGCAACAAAGATAATAATGGTAGTGCACAAAGAACATTTACTCTTGTTGAATTCAAGAGAAAAATGCTTTGCTTTCACAGTATCACTTTGGGATAAAGCACTATGTTTACTTGAGCTGTACAAGTGCGTTATAGATGCATCATGGATTGAAATGTTTGATGGAATTAAAAAAGCTAAAAGACTAAAACATCTGGGCCTCTTTGTATTTCTCTTGTCTCATATTGTATGTTGGCATAGTACATTGTGCAGGTATTAATTGTGGTCCTATTGTTCACCATTGCTATTGTTTAAATGCATGCATTACTTTTCATCTCTACAAGCAATATCTGCAAGTTTATTCTCTTGTTTGCTGAATGGTATATTATGTAAAACTATAGAAAAATCTATGGTAATTTTTAGCTAGAAATGAGATCAACTTTTTGCTCTTTTATGAGTAAATAAATGTGAAAGATAGCTTGTAGCTTAGCTCTTGGTTGGTTCAGCTACAATGACTTCCTTTGGAAATTGTGAAAGAATCAAATTACATCTATTTTTCTGGTGGTGGACTTCCAACCAGGAAGATTGTGCATTATCTACTAATAGCTCCTTTATTTTCAGTATTATCATTGGAAGATCTGTGGATGACAAATTTATTCTCTTCGAAAACATTGTGAATGGATTTCCTATGGTTTCATTTCCTTTTTCAGCTCTTCTGGGAGTAAGGAGTTAGGTGAATCACAAAATGAAATTAACCGTGCCTCCATGTAGTTTATACCTAAGCATGGTTTTTTTGCAGATGAGAATAATCTCCATAGCCCAAATTCCACAAGCAGCTTTGGAGAGACACAATTAGAGATCTTCCACCATCGGCATAGCTTGCTAATCTTACTTCTCCTAGCAGTATTGATGTTTGTCTCGTCAATGGCGGCATGGATTCAGGTAAGCATGAGACATCCATCTCGAGGATTTTTCTGATTTCTATGTCATAAATGAGAGAATAAAGTTCTCTGGCAATTACTTCTTTATTGCATACATGTTATCTTACAGTTCTAGGGAGATGGGGATAACTTTTTCATGAAACTGGACAATTCCTCACAATTTTGCACCTATTTATCTACTTGTTCTGTTGTGAAAATTATTCTTTTATTGTGGAAAATGTGTTTAGTTCTCTATGTCATTGATTTTTCTCAACAAACAACTCATAGTAGTTTTTCAGTGTATTAGTTTTATCTCGAGTTCCCACAACTTTACTATTATTGGCTTTTCAGTATTATGATATTCACATTGATTTCATGCAACTGTTCATAGATGTATTATGTGAAACCCCACCTAAAACTAACCTTAAAGTAAGGGGGATGGGATACATATCATGTTATTCTACATAAAAATATACTATTTGAATGATTTCATATACCTTAGAATTATAATTTATAGGTTAAATGACTTATTTATGCTTGTTGGGTAGAAATGGTAAAAAGGTAATTTTCTTAGTCAAAATAGGAGGATGGTTTGAGGTTTAGATAAGAAGAATATTTGGGTGAGAAAATAACAACAAGAGTTAGTGTGGTGAAGTGGTTAGAACTTTGTGAATTAATCTCTAAGGTCATGAGTTCAAAATCCCATCACTTAAGTTTTATTCATAATTATCTTAGCTATGTTTGAATTTTTGATTTTCTTACATTCCTTAAGGATATGAATGTTGTCTTAAAGGAGACATGAAGATAATGTCTTGATCATGTGATCATGTGATCATATCCTGAAAAGAATTCTAGAGGAATTTCTATCCCTTTAATTTCTCTAGTCTTGTCCTAACATCTTTATAATTTAAACTATCCTTAATCCATTAATCCATTCTTTTAATTCCAAAAAAAAAAAAAACTGAGATGAACCCCTAGCCTTGAAATTCAAAAATCAGTCTTGAGGGATAGGGAATTGCCGAAAATAGGGAGGAGAGTTAGGATGGGTTTCCAAGGAAAAGAAATCGCCATAGTTATACCTTCATTTTGTTCATGATTTGGTAAAGGAAAATTTTGGAAATTTTCCAGAACTTTTGTAGGAGGGTTTTTAAAAATTTCAGCCAACATTCTTACCCCATTTACTGCCAGAAAAATGGTCATTTCATGTAGGTTGAAGGCTGAAAAATTTTCAGACTGCTCAATCTATCCAAAACCAAAAATTTTCCTTCAGCAAATTCGCTACTTTGAAGCTGGATTTGAAGCCACCTTTTGGTCATAAAAACAACTGGAACTTCCTCTATTTTTCTTCAAGAAGAAGGCTGAAAAATCATGATTAAAAGGCCTTCAAACACCCTCAGAAAAACAGTTGCAAATCGGGCAAAAAAAAGTAGAAAATTCTGCACCAAAATCATCACCATCCTAACTACTCTTGAAACATTAAAACCAGAAAACTTCCAGCTTGGTTCCTCAAGGCAAGGGCCGAAAACCACCATCCAAACCTCTGAAAATCAGACCTTGTTCAGCCATGGACTGAACACCATTGACCCCCATACTAACCTTGAGTGCTTGGACTCTATGATCACACCTCAAAAAACTCCTAAGATTACTCTATCCAAAACTCATTTGAACTTCAAACTAATTCCAGATTTTTTGCTCCATTAAAACACTCTTGTAGCAAGTGATTAAACCAGAAATTTCTCTGCCATTAAAGACCATTTTTTTGCCAGCATTATAAGCTAAACAACTCTCCATTCTTTGCATTAAACCTAACATGTTCAGTCTTACACCATTGAAAAGCAAAAGACCTCCCATAAACAACCACCATTAACTAATCCTCTACCTCAAACAACTCCTCATTTTCCTCCATTTGAATTTCAAAAAAAAAAAAAAACTAAACACTCTCTCTCCTTCTTACTAAAACCGAAACTCCTAACTACACAAGACTATTCGGCCAGCAACAATTCCAAAAATTCGCAAGCCATTTTCTCTCAAACTCTCTCAAAACACTAAGAACATACACTTCATATCTTCAAGCCTAAACTTATCCTAAACATATCCAATCATTCTCAAATACTCCAAATCACTCATATTTAGTCCCTAGTTTTCATTTCAGGTCTTTATAACATGAAATCATACAAACCAGAATTTTCAAACGGATCAAAACCAATTTTTTTTGTTGAAGGTTCCAAGAATATTAAAAGGTAAAACAAGAACGACCTTCTTGTTCTTTTTCTTCTACTTAACTTTTAATGTTCCATTCTAATGCCCTTCATCTCTCTCTCTCCCTCTCTTTCTCTCTCTTGGCCGAAATGGTGATGATCAACCATGGCTATTTTTTCGGACCACCAAAAGGCTCTCAAGCGTGTGGACCTTCACTAATCAAGAAACCTTCATTAAGCAATCATCTATCAAGTATTTCTTCTTGAATCATCATTTTTAATTTCTAGATTCATGTCTCTTAGATGTTGATAGGAATATTGAATATGAATAAGGGTTGAGTATATGTATGAAGGGGATGGAGTCAGGACATAAGAGTTGAAATGTATGATTAGATCTCATGGATTTTTCTTTTGAATCACTATATGTGTATCATGGTTAAGAGATTTATGGATGTTTGATGCATGTTAGATGTTATGACACCAATTGTGATTAGGCCTTTATGTTCTTAATCTTCAATGAAGCCATGAATAATGATTATGCCTAGTAGAAGATTGGCCATGTGCTAGTATGTGTTAATTCAAGTGTATGTTCATAAATGGATTAGCTTATTATTTGATATTAGGGAATGTGTTCATGAATCTTTTCTCACAATAAGAAATCATGATCAAAGATTATTTTCTTTGTTAATTCTAAAATTATCTTTATTAACAAATTTTATTACTTCAACTAGAATTACTATTATAATTTCTCTATGAAATTTGAAATTTCTAGGGAGGTTTGGAAATGGAATATTAATTAAAATATTAATATTTTTATTGGTTAAATAAATAAAATCTTTGATTTATATATATATATATATATATATATATATATATAATGATAATAAATAAAATATTAGAATTAATTAATATCAAATGACCTTGTAGATCATAATAATTAACCCTACTAAAACTTTTATCTATATCCATAAATATTAATTATATTAAATTTTATTTATTATTTATTAATTAAAAATTAAATATAATTCATTTATTATTAATTTTATTGGTTATTTATTATCTATCAATTATTAATTAAAAAATATAGTGTAATTTATTATTTCTAATAATAGTACCATTTAAATATTACCATTTACCAATAGTATTTAGGACTTAGTATTACTCAATATTTAACACTAGTTTATTTATTAGCAATAATACTCATAATTTATTATTTGAAAACTATAACTTATTAGTATTTATTTTAGAACCCCTAGTTATTTTAACTCATCAAGCTGGATTTATTTTATAAAATACTTTATCACCTAGTATTAAAGCCTAAGACATTATGGTCATGGTTAGTTGAGGTTGTGACTAATTGAACTAAGAATTATTTATGTAAGACAGATATGGTTTGAAGGTTATCTTATACTTTGTGCTTACCCTAGGCGGAGTTAGGTTGACCTTGGAGGATTTTTGAGTTCAAGAAGAGTAAATGATCAGGTAAGTTCCTTCATGGGGTCATTTGAAGACCAAATGTGGCAAGCCAACTCATTGTATACGAGAATTTGTACTATAAAGCAATTATGGACAATTTTCCTTTTTTTTCAATCAAGCAAGCTACTTAAAACTAAGCAAACGATTTTATACAAAACGCTAAACTTTTCATAAAACCAACTTGGCAAGAAGTTTAAAAACCATAATTGCTATTTTTAAGTAAATCATTGTATGATCACTTTTTCTCCCAAGTGGAACAAACGATGTTGAGTACTCAATAAGGGTAGACTACTAAGACTAGTCTTTGAAGGGTTAGGGTAAGTCTCTTAGTAGGTGGCCACCTCTGAGGGGTGAGTCCTTCCCGGATAGAATGCTAATCTGATAGGTCATATCGATCCGAACTAGCAAGTATAGTCAAATGGACTGTGTGTTTTCGGAGTGGACAACAGGTAAGTTTGGGGTGTAGAGATGGAGTATTTCACCCGGTAGGCCGTACACCTAGCTTGTGTCAGTATGCTCAACGTGTGGCATTCTGATCGTTATATTGTCATGGTGCACAAAGTGCGGTGCCATGGCTACCTCTTTTGAGTGATTATATTTATTGTGCATATGTATGTTTTGAAAAGCAAAACACCACTCTTCATTTGTGGTATTTACTTAATGCTTGCCAGCACTTTTTTTTTATGAAACTTTTGCAACTTGCATACATGAACTGTTTTACCTGAAACACTCAAAGTACACACGAGCTTACTAAGATTTTTATCTCACCACCTTTTATGCCATGTTTTCAGGTTGATCCTGCTGTAAAGGTCATTAGTTAGAATGTTGCCTATGCTTTGAAAACTCTTTGTTATTTTTTTTATGTATTGCTTTTGAGAGACAGTGGCATTTATTATTTTTGAATTTGTTCATATATTACTGGGTTGTAATAAGTTAAATTTTGTAGTATTTCTTTTATTTTATTTTGTGTATCCTCGTTATAAAGACCTCTTGTCCTGTGGACGGGGCGACATCCCCTGCCCTAATGGGGCATAGGTAGTGGGGTGTTACATATTATAGTCCCTTTTTAATTGCATAAACAACATTTTTTTTTTTTTCTTGAGGTTTCTATTAGCTTCAGGATAAACATAGCTTAGAATTATTAGTGATTAAATCTCTACCATTTATGGTGTAATTCTGTTAAAACCCAATAACAGAAATTACCCAGTAAGCTGGTTTAGAAATTAGCATTTATTAGTGAACTGTGTTTAGAAATTATCCAGTAAACTGGCATTTATTAGTGAAAGTGTTTAGAAATTACCCAGTAAACTGGTTTTGTAAAACCATCCCTGCCAAATCTACAACTTCTTTGAGTGCTTTCTTCTATTGCTGGATTTTGTTTGACAATTCATCTCTTCTTATGTTGAAGTTTGCCTTCAGTTCCTCCTCAGTGCTTGCTAATGTTTTACCCACATTACCTGTCCACTTCCTTACCTCTGTGGCCAATACATCACAGTAGATTGGCATTTTGACTGCTTGAATGCTTTCTACAACTCAAAATTGATCTTTTCTTCTTTATTTATCTCTTCATCATCCCTGAATGTGTGAAGTCCTGCTTGCACCAAAGCTATATAAAGATGGTCTGTGATGCAATCAGTATCCTGAACTTTATGCAACCAGTAACCATTTGTGTGTTTCATCCTTTTCTCTCCACCCTTCCCTTATGATGCAATCAATAGCCTGAACTTGTTCTGTGTAGCTTGTCCTAATGCATTTTTAGAGGAAATGCAAGAAATTTGGAACTGCAGTGGAGCTTGCTGATTTTTGCCCTATGTCTATTGTTGTTTTGCAGTCTAGTAAAGGGTTTCTTTTTTTCTTAGAAGCTTCATCCATTGCCATTATGTTTGGGGATAAATCTAGAAACAAAAATACACCTAATATACAGAGGAGTTCTCATTGTCCAATGCTTGAAATTCTACCTGCTGGTCTTTCTATTTATGTTGATTTTGGACAGAGCTTGTTGAGCACCCCTACCTGTTGGTCTTGAATTTGTTATATTTCTGTGTTTTTGTAGCATCTTTCAAATAAGCAGAAATTGGAACCAATTGCTCTTTAGTGCTAATGCTTCAATTTTTCAAAATTTGAAACTATCAGGCATAAATATTGAAACCAGTTGTTCCATTATGCTCCATTCTGGTTGGGATTTGTCATAAGGAGCGAGCCATAAATATTGAACCCTTAAAATATGTGAAATTCATATAAGGTCAAGTTTTAAGTAGCAGCTTTTATTCTTCTTGCTTCCACGATACTATAGTCACTGTAATCCTCAAAAGTGGAAACCTCTAATGTATTTTCACCTCTTACTAGGACTTTTAGGGTAATTATGCTTTACTAGTGTTGCAACAATGAAACTATTGCCATTTCACTTTGGACAAAAGATGCATTTACTTGTGGTAGTTTTTTCTCAAGCAAGAGTAGCAATAGAAACATGATATTCTGGGCTTTTGATGGGCAATATGATGTGTGTAATTTGTATTTTCTATACACTGGTTATTGGTATTTATGGGGTCCCTTTAACTTCCTGATACAATGACATATTTAGCAGAACAATGCAAAGATACTAGGCTCCAAAAAATGCTAAAATACTAGCTCCAAATATGATGCTACCTTAACTGAGATTTCCAACGGAACAACCAGAAGATAAAACTTCACTATTAAGCTGTTAGTTGGAACAACTTCATCCATACAATAGTCAACTACATATTGATACATGATTGCAGAATGCAAGCTATCTAGATAGCTATCTAAGACCATCTTCCTTAAAAAAGAAAGGATATCTAATAAAATTGAATTGGGAAAGCTAATGATTAATACTTTGATGGTGGCCTTCTCTGTTGATAAGATTAATTCGGTAGAACCGTTTGAATGTACATCACATTAGAATATTTGGAACACATGAGCTGTGTTGTGGTGCGATCAACAAAACTGAGAAATATATGAACATATTTTGGTGTGAGGTTAACATACAAGTTGTTATTGAGCGTGAAGAATATTTGGTTAGACCTCACTAATTGTTGGAGACCATTGGAGATGTTCTTGGCACTAATATTGCTTGGCCAAACTCTTTGGTATATTACAAATTCACTTGCACTCTCTGTCAAAATCATATACTTTTTTCAATTAATTGATACAAAATTTTTTGTTATGTAGGTGGAAAGAAATCCAAATGGAAGCAAACTTGTCGACTTGGAGTAGACATTAGTCTACAACTCTTATAGGATACATTATTTTATGATTTTTGTGCAAACTTATAGAAATTAATAAATTTAGAATTTTTACAGTTGAAGTACTATTACCTTTGATGTTTATTTAGTTGATTTCAGGATATTTCATAATAAATGTATTTGGTGGTACATTGAACTTAAATTAAATTTATGGATATTTTCTTTTCTTTCAATGTAAATTGTTGTCGTAGGGATTAGTTGAAATTGGTCTAATATATTAAATTGTTACAATATTCAAAATATAGTGACATTTATATGTCAGGGCTGTCAGAATAAGAAAACATGTATAAATGATATCATATTATGGATAATATATTACACACAAGTATTATGAAATGTATGATTACCTACATAAAAATTCATCACATTAGAATAGATATGTTCTATACTAAATGTCAAAAAATAATAACTATTTTGACATTTGTTTATGTTATATTTGAAACAATTATTAACATTATAAAATGTCATAAAATACATAAATTCTAATGTATAGATATCACCATAACTTCATAATGTGACAATATTATGTATTAAAAAAGATTTAAATATTTTTTCTGCCTTAACTTTATTATAATACTAACAAATGTCACAAAAAGAATTTATAAGCACATCTATGTATGTTATCATAGGTTCTTATGATAACATTTGTTTCTGATATTTATAAATGTCATAGACATTTCTTGACATCACTTTAGATGACACTCTTTTTATATGTTATAATAGATTAAATGTCAGGAAAAATTCTCTATAGTGACACATAAAAATGTCATTAAAAAAAAATGTTGTTTATATGCCTCATCAATTCAAAGAGGTCAAGAAGCATACCATAAGATCCATATCCCCAAATCATAGTGCCCTCCCCCGTGCTTCAATCATAGTATTCCAAGGGATTATATCTGTCTAAAATTTCATCTCATAAAAAATAGTTGTTACTTCTAATATCGTCTTAGAGACAGAGAATTATTCAAATGATGAATTTGCAACCCAGATGAGTGCCACAAATTCGGCAGAAGCAATAAGTAAAGAAAAAGTACGATGTCATGATTCGTAATGAGGGACGAAAGAAAGAGCAATACTAAGATGCATTCAAAGCATGGGTCCTAGTATTACCTATTTGTTGGAAAATAAATACTTATTGACATTTATATCCCTAAAAGGAGATGCTTATATCTCTAAATTTTAGATGTCAAATATCTTTGTTGGAAATGGTAAAATAACCTCCTATTTTACTCCCTAGTCGACTGTGTTCATTTTCTAGTGCATACCATGCTTTCATAAATCATGATAGGAGGCTTAGGTAATAGCAAAACTTTTCCCCCAAACTTCAAAATGGTTAGGGGGAAAAAGAGTTAGAAATAACTTAAGAAACTAACTCATGTTATTCACGAGTAAAATTTATCTTAATAAAACAATTAAAAAGAAGTTTCAGTATGCCAATTCATTACAAAAACAAAAATAATATAATTCAAAAATAAATTATGCACAAAACATTATATCTCCATAATTAGAATATTTTGCTCTAAAAGTGTCAATGCTATTGCCATCAATAATAGTTTATGATATTGTATCACAATAAAAACCCGTAAAAACAATTTTAAGTGTTTTTATAATAGATTATATGTCATAATATAAATTGTTTATCAAAATACAAGCCACTATCCAATCATCTTTCAGTTATTGAAAATTAAGAGATAAAAAACTCATCGCAAGTAATTAGAGTTCTTAAAAGTAATAAATGTGAGTATAAGTTAATTACATCGCATTTAACAAATATACTATAGTTATTTTATTTAGAATCTAGATTCAAAAAGTTGGTGAGATGCCTATTTGTCTTCATGAAGCCAAAAAAAGGGAAGTAAAAGAAGTGCGTCCTAGCATTATTGTTTTTAAAAAAAATTATAACGCATTTAACAGTAACAATGTGTCCAAAATTTTTTCAAGAGTTTAGTTGGTTTGGTTAGCGTGAAAGTGAGAAGGAAAAAAAAAATAAAATAAAATAAAAAATAAATTTGATTGGGCGAAAGTGAAAAGGAAAAGAAAATAAGAAGTAAAATAAGAAATAAATGTATAATTTACTTGTTTAGAATAATTAGAGAAAAAGATCTATAAAATTCCACCTCAAATTTTTCTTCTACCCACTCGTCTTAAAATATTTATTTTATTACAATTCTACCTTATTTTATAATTTTTTATAAATTAACCTTAAAGATATAATAATAATTTAATAATTACTAAAGGGTTAAATTTTCATCCCTTCCACTCCAATCAAAAAATCAAAAAAACTTTCCTGGATAAAAACTTACATCCCCTCCCCCTCCCCTTTCCCCTGCGAACCAAACTCACCCTTAGTTTAGGAGACAAAAACAGGCCAATTTGAAAAAAAAAATCCAAAAACTGTAAATAAGTCTAGTTGAAGATATTTTTTAAAACACTACACCCAATCGAGGAAGAATCCCACCAAACAGATTTTCATTCTAGATTACTAACTGGTGGATAAGCTTGGTGGACAAAATTAAATTTCTGTTCCCCAAATCTCTCTCCCGTTCCATACCAATTGAAGCCCACTTTCAATTTTGTTAGTATTGTTGCATTGGAGCGATGGAACTGGAAATACCCACAAAATAAATAAAAATCTAATAGTAATATTATCATCACGTAGTAACATTCACAATCTATGTCCAAAATAACCCCAAAAAATTCAGAAATTCAAAGATTCAATATTAGACCAATTAAGTTCATTTTCGAATCAAGATTTCAAGTAATCAACTTAAAAAAATAAAAAACGTATTAAATTTCCAAGGAAAACAAGTGAAGAAATGGAGGGAAATAGTTGAAGGAACCATCAGAAACCAAAACTTATCCCCAGGAACAACATAACGCTGTTGTACGGTCCGCATCATGGTATGGACATCACCTGGCTCCTTCATATAGAATCACTTGAGAATTCTTAATTAATTAAATATATATATATATATATATACTTTTTATTGAGGACTGCTAGAAGGGAAGTGCAGCGAAGAAGAAAGTGGACGAAAGAGCTCAGATAATTTATGGGTATGAGAAATTTATCATCACCGAAAGATGATCAGAGTGGTGCATGACTTTCTCTTTGTCTCATCATAGCTCTTCAATTCTATCTTCAACCCTAAAACCCTAAACCCCAAAACAACATTTCTTCTGTGTGCGCGCGAGAGAGATAGATTGAGGCTCTTGGAGAAGAGCAGTGAAGACAACAATGGCGTAATGCGTTTGCTTTATACTCTTTATAGCGACAGCGCGGAGAAAGGAGAGATAGAACATAACAGAACCCTAATAGGCTTCGGCACGCGAGTTGACTAATCTAACCTTGGACTTGAACACTTTCAGAAATCCATTATTACGAGCCCATTTAGGGCCCATACCCAAACTATTGAAGAAAATTCTTTTTAACCACAGCAAAACTTGGAAACTTAGCAACCAAAATTTAGGAAATATATTAGTTGAGAGGATGTAAGGCTGTAAACAGATCAGATTGGTTTCAGATCACGCTGTTCTAGAATTGAATCTGATCAGAATACCTGTCGAGTATGATATAAAAAAACTTATATCCGAGTATATAGGTATTAGATCCGTCCGATTCAAAATATATAATAATATAATACATATTATATATAATAACATATATAATATAATATATATTTTATATAATATTTAAATTAATCGTGTAATTGGATAAACATGAACGGATATTATAATTTCATACTCGAACCCAATTATATATGCTAAAAGGATTCGAATCGAGTCAAGTAGTAAAATAGTTATATCATATCTCGTATAAAATGCGCTCAGGCCGAGTCGGGTCTAAGTATATCCAATCCATTGACAATCATAGTAAAATGTATTCCTAGGGTAGCCACGGTTTTGGAACTGTGATCAATGGAAAAAAATTATTAACTTACGATTTACGATCTAAACCGTCAATTGAAATCATGGTCTACTATTCGATTGCAGTTGAGAGTTTTTTCCAATAACCAATTGGTGATTTAAATCATTGAATTTTTATTTTTTAAAGTTTTTTCTAGTTACGTAATGTTGACACATGATAATATATAAAAAAATAAAAAACAGAATATATTAAAAATATAAAATATAAAAGGCCATAAGCAATGGAATGGGCCATTGCATATGGAATAGCGGCGGTGGCCATAAATTGGACCGTTGCATGCAACAGCCATATCTATGGCTTTTTTTTTTTCGTCATTGTTCTTGTTCTTTTTCTTCCTTTTCTTCTTCTTCCTCCTTCTGTAAATATGTCCCTTAATCCACCCCTCATTTTTTTTACACTTCTCTCAGCTTTCTTAACTCCCTCAATTCTTTCAATTCTCTCTCAACTCTCTCAATTCTCAATTTTAATTTATAATATATAATTGTTATAGTTATTTAGAAAATTAGCTTATTTAATTCTTAAAAATTGAGACTTGTATTATTTTCACCCTTAATAATTTTTTTTCTATCATGATGGTTCATATTGAAATTATAACCTACCAAGTGGTCCTTAATTCTCTTTTCTGATATAAATTCTAGCCAGAAGAAGTCACTCTCATTGCACATAATTTTTCTTTTAAGAGAAAACTAGGCATATCAATTAATTACGTACAATTGGAATCATTTTTCTGGCCAAAATTTATCCTGAAAAAGAGATTTAAGGACCACTTTGCAAGTTATAATTTTATCAGGGATCATAAATGACAAAAACATTATAAGTTCCAAACTTTAAGGATCAAATAGACTAATTATATATATATATATATATATATATATATATATATATTAGTTTTTGAAAATAAAAAGTCTCATTCAAGTAGCTCCAAGGGTAAGGAAAAAATGAGTGATGGCTATAATCCAAAATTTCAACCAAAGACATTTACTACTTCATACGATTACCAACCAGCCTCCAATTTTGATCCTTTTTTTTTTTTTTTTGCAAATTTTTTTCTTCCAACAACTTACTAACCGGTGCAAGTTAGTGATGAAGAAGTTATGCTCAACGACAATATCCTTGCATTAATAGTCAAGAAAGTGTTTAATGTCCAAGTGAAATACAAACCAAGATCGAACCCAATACTACAACAAAGAAAGCGCAAAAAAGAGAAGCCGATGTGTTCACTAAGTATTCCACCATTACAACAATGCCATCTAGTGAAGTAAAAGCTAAGTGTAATTGCTGCACTATTACTCCTAAATGGTAATAGTAAAGTTTTTTGTCTAGTAAAGTTTTTTTATGTAGTGATATTTGGAAAGATCATTGGCAAATTCATTCTTATATGGGTGTTAAATGTCATTGGATAGATAATGAATAGAATATTCAAAAACGATTATTTGTTCATAGGGGCTTTGATGATTCACATTCTACTGAAAATATTTATCAATTCTTAATTTTTATTTTAGAAGAATATGGTCTAGTGAATAGGATTTTTTTTTTATTTCTTATAATAATGCTAGTGCAAATACTATCTCAATTACTAGTCTTAAAAATTAGATTGAGCTAATTTTGGGATGAAAAATTTTTCATGTTAGATGTGTATGTCATATTTTAAATATTTATATGTATAAGATAATTTAAAAAGTCTTAATCTTTATATTACACCAATAAAAGTCAATTTTTTCTTATTTATGGTCTA
Source organism: Voacanga thouarsii (assembly GCA_026120185.1). Lineage (NCBI taxonomy): Eukaryota > Viridiplantae > Streptophyta > Magnoliopsida > Gentianales > Apocynaceae > Voacanga > Voacanga thouarsii. The sequence continues at coordinate 2,952,323 of JANUWF010001425.1, forward strand.
GGGCTTCAATTAAAAAAAAAAAAATTGAGCCAATTTCGTAAACATAATGGGGTAAAACTAAAATAATTTCCAAGATATGTCCTAAAATTCAACATATGAATTTTTAAATGATTTTTTTCCATATAAATAATTTATATGTGCTTTTTTTTTTTGTTTTTTTACGAATAGAGCTATTGGAATACATGTATTTCCTCAATAATAGAATGTTTGTGAAGGTATTTTAAAATTTAAAAACATTGATGCTACTTATAATTTATATGGTATTTATTATCATATTTTACATTTAATTGTTCAATAATATGTTAATGTTAATAGTATTTTTAATGAATATTCTAGTGGTAGTTTTTGTCTACTTGTATTAATGCTATGAAAGTTAAATAATTAAAACATTATTTAGAAATATCTGATGTTAATTTAATTGTTATTGTTCTTTATCCACGTATGAGAATTAATTGTTTACAAGATTATCTTAGTTGTTATTGTGATTTTTATTTTCTAAAGATAATGATGATATTGGTGATAGTAGTACTCAAGATCTTATATCTCCTCTTGATATTTCTTGTATAATAGCTAATGTAAGAAATATTCATTGTGAGTTATATGATGAATATTCTAGAAGATATGATTTAGTTGTTCAAACAACTCAAAATATGGAAGTGTTGATATCCAAATTTTCAAGAATTAACAAAGTAAGACTTCTTATGCTAGAAAGGTCAAAACAACCAAGAGGATTCTCAAGTTTCATAGCAGAACATGAATTGTATCTAACTTGTGATTTGGAGTGGAAAGAAACAAGTGAAGCATTAGATATCTTGAAGTGGTGGGCCAAAAATAAGAATAAATTCCCTGTTATAGCACCAATGGCAAGGAAGATTTTTATAGTTCCCATTTCAACCGTGGCAGTCAAACAAACTTTCAATGCTAGAGGAAAAATTTTGAATGAAAATCGCTCAACAATAGCACTGGAGGTCGTTGAAGTTCAATCCTGTTTAAAATGATTGGACTAGAGTCGAAGATCATAAACAAGAAAATGTGTGGCCAGACAGCAATGAGTTTTAAATGTGGACAATGAAGGAAATACAAGTGTAGCCAATGAAATTTCAAGCCTGTAAATTAAAGATAGGAAAAATATCGAAAAATATAAAATATTTAATAAATACGAAGGGTGGTTACAAATCTTTGTAAAAGTCCTAAATTACAGAATGAGTCATATGATTCTTTTCTTTTCGAAAAATGTTGCTTCGAGTACTGAAGAGATTAATCTTAGATCGAATGGAATTTGATGACAAACACTTAATTGCCAAGACTTTGAGACTTATTTGATGCAGAAGAAGATGAACGCCTTGAAATTTGATGAAGATTCTGAACCTTAATTTTATAAAGATTTTGAACCTTGAATTTGTTGAAACTTGATTTGAAACCTGAGCTTATTGAAGCCTGAGCTTGAACATTGAATTAGCTAAAACTTGAGCTTGAATGCTATTGAAACTTAAGGATGCTTCTTGTTTGTTGAAGATTCGAGATTACCTTGAACTTTTGAGGGAATACTCTATTATAGGTTTAAAATCTCTTGACTTTAGCAGAAACGGTCAATATGGGACTTTGAGAAATTTTCTAACAAACCCTAATGAATTTGGCCTTGAGGTGATTTAGGCTTTATTTAAGTTTAGCCTAAGTTCATGTAACCCATACCATTTGGGTTTAATGGATTCGAAATAAGGGCCCTAATTTAATAGCCAAATTCAATTTTATTTAATCCATGACATATAGGATTTAATGGACTTTTGACAATGACCCAATTTTAATAGTCTAATTCCATAATATATTGGATTTAATGGACTTTTAATAATAGCTCAACTGCATTGATCTAAGAATAATTATATTTATTCATGGATTTATTTTATATAATCCAAATTAAAATATTTGATAAAATAAAATAAAATATATTTTCTCCAAATTTTCTTGTCTACAAATGCGAGTTTAATGGTGTATTTATAAAAGGTTGAATTGTATTTCCAACTTTCAATATCCAAGCGAGAAAAAAATCTATCTTCCCAGCTCATTATATTTATTGATGGCTTGTGCAATAATTCAAAACCCATTATGAAGTCTCTCAAGGCTTAAATAGTCCTCCAATGGCAAGTTATTTCGGGTAAAAGTAGCGGAAAGTACTTCAGTGGCAATTCAACAAGACTTAGAAATTTTCAAATTATTTTCTTGATGTCTTGTAACACTTTATACTTCTTTTAAACAGTCATATTTTTTTCTTTAAGCATCGTCAATAATATATTTCTTCTACTTCATCTCAACTTTTTTTTCTTTGCATATATAAATTTCCACTTGTTGCAAATGTTAATGTTACAATTTGCAATAAATCATAACTTGATTGTAACAAATAGGAAAATGGAAAATGGTTTAAAGATGTGACTAAATTTAGAAATTTTCTTCTAAGCTGCCAACATATCTTAAGGGTAACTTAAGAATTAAGTTAACGTAGTTCAAAATAAAGGTATAGTTTGAGGAGGTGTTGTTCACAGTTTTAACTCGAGCGGGCCAAGAGTATCTCTTTATTTATTTACTTGGACTTGATAGAGTATTTTAGTAGTTTAACCACATACTATACTATTGGTGGTTGCGTTTGTACAATTTAAACTTATACAGGCCAGGAGTAACTAGCATATTAGGCTTGTGCAATAGAAAAGTAACTATGTATGGTATTGCTTTAAATATTTGCCGTTGATTAGACTGATTCTTAATCCATCTTCAATAACTATTTTGTAAGATCTATTTGAGTAGATTTCTTGAATAATGTATGGGGCATCCGTTTTAATGTTACTTTTTTTGTTTGTGCCTAACAATTATTGGTCTATTCATAGTGAGTACTAAATCACCAACTTGAAAAGAACGAAGATGCACTTTTCTTGTGAAAGGCCTTGGAAATACGAGTTTGGTAGCATTCTAGTCTTTGTTGAGCCTCTAACATCTTTTCATCAAAGTGCTTCTAATTCTTCAAGTTTGAGAAGAACATTATCTTCTTTGATGAACCTTTCTTGAATAGCGATCCTCAAGGAAGGAATTTGTTGTTCCAGTAAAAGGATTGCTTCCACACCATATACTAATGCATATAGGGGTAACTTGAGTTGGAGTGCGGTACGTGGTTCTATATGCCCAAAGAGCTTCTCTAATATGAAGATGCTAATCCATTTTGGATTTAGTCACCACTTTTTGAAAAAAATTGCACAAAGTTTTATTAAAAGTTTTGACGAGTCCATTAGCCAGGTCATAGTACATGAAAGATTTATGTTGCTTGAACTTGAACTTCTCACACGGTTTGTCCATTAAACTATTGCAAAAAAGGCTTGTTATTATCTGGGATGATATATTGAGGAATGTTATATCAATAAATAATATTAACACATATGAAATCAACAACATTTTTCGTCTTTACTTCTTTTAAAGCTCAGCTTCCGCCTATTTGTAGAAGCAATCTATTGTAGCCAAAATGTAGAGATGCCCAATAGAAGACTTTGGTTGTGGTCCAACGATATCCCAACCCCATGCATCAAATGGCCATGAAACAACTATCGAGTGCAATGGTCTAAGAGGTTGATGTATATAATTAGCAATCAATTGGCATGCTTGATAATTTCGAGCATAAAATAGGAAATCTTTTCACTATAGTCGGCCAATAATAACACATTCTCTTTATACGAAAATAAAGCTTCGACCAGACTGGTGGGCTCTACAAATGCCCGAATAGGCTTCTTCCATTGCTTCTTCTTGACCTAAATATCTCAAGAAAATACCTTCAAAAGAATGTCGAAAGAGTATATCTTTGTAGCAAAATACTACAAGAAAATGACAGTTTACCGACGGATATTAGCAACGGACAAAGGCCGTTGGTGATTAACAAAGGATTTCTGATAGATTAGTAACGAAAAAATGACTTTGACCAGTGGTTGTAAATCTGTTGTTAGATAGAGTCCATCTAACGAAGTTTAGTAAATCCGTCAAAAATTACAGACAGACTGATAATTTCATCGAAATTACTGAGAATTTATTGAGCAACATTGTACCCTAGCTCAGCAAAAGAAAAACGCTCCTAAATTTTCTGTGGCTCAGTAATCACTCGAAAAGTTACCCAGGGTTAAACGATGGACGTTCTTCTTGAGGAAAATGTGGTCCAAAGCTGACTAAATTGATAACCGTAGGTAATCCGTCATTGAATTAGCGATTAATTGCCAACGGATATTAATCCCTAAGAAAATTGCTACAGATTAGCGAGGGAAATCGAATGCAATTTTCTGCATATAAAATTTTAAAATTTTAACCATTACCAATGGATTTCCGAGGGCTTTTAATTTTTTCACTAAAAATTAACTCATGTAATAGTGTTTCCCTAGTTGATCCCTCGCTACTTAGCGAGGGAATACCGAGTGACTTTTAAATTTTCTAATTAATTTGATTGTACATCATGTTTTAATGTTTGATTAATATTTTAGGCATGTACATAGATTTGTTATCACTCTCAGGTTGCAATATGTACAAATTTCTCAAGTTTTTATATTTTGAGATTCAAATTGATTTAGGTATTATTGGTTGCATTTACAGAGAATTGCATGTATATGTGGTATAGTAATATAATCTAACGTACAGTAATATAATATAATATGAATATAAATATGCATACTATTTATATTATACTGAGTTAATATGAAGTTTAAAGATGTGGTAATGTGACGTTATTATTGTTTGTTCATTATACATGTTTGTCAACAATTTTCCTTATGTGAAACGTATATATTTGATATGAAGTATTAATTACATTTTTTTATTAAGAGTATATACAGTTGGAGTTATATGTGATTATATATATTTTTGTCTTCTATTTTACATTTAATATTGTTCCAAAATCAATTTTGATATATTCGATCGGTAATCCCTCACAATTGGCGAGGGATTAAGGGCGGATTAGCTAATAAAATAAAATAAAAAAAATTACAAAAGATATTTCAAATTTAATGAGAAAATTGCAAATTCGTCACTAATACCATGTTCATTTTGTTCGTCGGTAATCCATTGGTGAATAGCGAGGGATTAAAGAAGGATTGTTAGTTATAAAATAATTATTAAAAAGTAATAGAATTAAATTTCCCTCTCGAATCCCTCGGTAATAGAAAGGGATTATCGAGGGATGTTATCCATCGCTAAGAAATTAGAATAAGTCGCACACTTATCTCTTTTTCCCCTTTCTTCTTCTTCTTTGTATCATTCTTTCGCCCTTTTCTTCTTTATTTTGGTGCGACGTGCCGTCGTCGTCCCTTTCACATTGCCTCCGTCGTTACTACCGGCCTTCTTGCCGCTGCCAATTCACACTCTCGTCGTGCCACCATCCTTCCATCTCCAACTCCATTTCCGTCAAGCCGCACCTCCCTCAACCTCCCCCCCCGAGCCAAAGATCACCGCCCTCCATGAGCCAGGATACGACAGTCGCTCCGCCACCGCCCCCTTCTAAAGCCAGATTTCACATTGCCAATAGCTAGATTTATTTGCTGAGTCTTTAGGTATGTTTGCGCTGTTACAATGAAGGAATAGTCTCATTTTTAGTATTAATAAATTGTAAATTTTGCATGTGTTTTTTTTTTATAAATATGTGGTAGTGTAAATTGGTGGGCACATTTGTGCATGTGTTTTTGTGCTGATGAAACACAGTGGATTCTGTCAGTGAAGATGTAACATGTCTTTTTAGCTTGGTCATTTTGTTTTATTTAAATATGGCCACTGATGATTGAGAGAATAATGAGCTTTGAAGAAATTAGCTTTTTGTTTGTCACACAGGATTTCATATAAATTTAATCCATTTGGGACGGTTAGAAAGTGTTGATTTTTTTGCGCTCTCCAGCCATTTTCATGATATGCTTGATGTATTTCAGGATGACTTTCTAACATTATTAGTATTTAGTAGAACCGTAATCTCCACTAGGATGCTAGTCCTTTGGTAGTTTCTTTAGCTCTATCAACATATAATAACTTCTTAAATCTTTGTTGAAGTCCTTTTTACAAACATCATTATGGGTCATTGTAGTAGAAGTCCAATAAGTTGTACGTGTTTACTAGAAGTAGATTGTTAAAACTAGTAAGTGTCGAGTGTTACCTACTATCAACATGTGATAAATTGCTGAAACCAATAATAGTAGCTTTGTTTGATGCAAAAGTTTAAGGTGAAGCATTTTGTGTGCCTGTAACTTTCCTAAATGCTTGTTAGTACCTCATTTAGGTTGTGAATTCTTGAATTGCCTGGACTATCAATAATCTCTTCTTTCTCCTCTTCTTGGTTTGGTTGAAATTTCTGCCCCTTTCTCGTATTTCTTTTATTGCAATTTGTTCCTAAATATCTTCGGGAATCAGGAGTTAAATGTCTCTCACATACTATGAACACAGATTTCGTTTTTTCATCTAAGCTCAATCAGCTTGACTTACATTCAATGAAAAAAAAGTGCTCAGTTGACTTGCATTTGACGAAAAAAAAAATCTACTTTCATGTATCAAGGAGTTTTGTTCTAATTTTTGCATGTAAGATTTTTTTTTTTTTTTTTACTTTTAGCTTTGCTTTTCCTATTTCCTTAGATCAGTTTAACCTTATTTGACACCAATGAACATAAATTCAGTCCTTAAATGCTTTTCTATATTATTAACTTATTGTAATTGATTATCAAATAAATGTGTGGTGTAACCAGCATGTTGTTGCCTGGTGAAATGGATTTAACAAACTTCTAGAATGTGGGTTGTTTCCTTTGCTTGTCCACCTCTTTGTACAATCATATTATTTTTTGTTATTTACTTAGGCAGAATTATTGAATTAATTAGTTGGATATACGATCATAATTTGATGGCTCAAGACCTGTGATTAGAGAGCCATCTTTCACACTAATGTTAATGTTAATGTGATTAAGAAGATTGCAGTAGGATGAGATGATCATAGCATTGGGACAAAAGGATTTGATAGATTGAGTTTTTTATAATCGAGCAATTAGAAAGGATATAGATTACTCTTAACCTTAATGTTGAAATAAGTTAAGAAATTTAAATCTAATAATCTCCCATACTTTTAACGAAAAATTAAATTAGTAGAATTATCATGCTTTTTCTTGATATTAAACTTAAACAAGTTCATAAACTCTTGCAATTTCTATAAAGAACAAAGCTAATTAAGTTACATTTAGTGAGGGTAATTTTAAAGAGTTATTAAGCATTATTAGTAGAAACAAGAGCCTATAAGGGTGAATTTGTGCAAGATTTACATTCATCAAGAATTTTAAAGATAGCTGCCAAATCAATAAAAACTAGGGAGATTTCAACAAAATTGGGTATACATTTGATAAAAATCACAAGGCAAATTCCGAGGGACATTTAAGATTTGTAGAACCATTAAAAGCTCTTATGTAAGAAAACATTTTGAGTTTAGGGTAGTTAGGGTTTAGGGTGACTTTCGAGTATGGTAGACTTGACAGTAAGATCATCTGGTTTTGTTATAGTTATAAACATATACTTCCACTATTAGAGCATTCACTTTGTAGTAATAGTTGACTGATTAAGAAAGAAAATAGCCAATTTTATTTAGTGTTTGAAAAATTACTTATCATTTAAATTCTTTTACAAGGATTTAGACGAGTGTGCAATTTACATCCTCGCATTTTCCTTCCCAATAGTTTGGATTTCTGGGAAGTTAAAATCTTAGTCCTGTATAATCATAAACTACGTCTTTTTGTCCAGTAAATTCCTTCTCAACTCTTAATTTCTTGTTTTTGTAGAAAGAATCGATAGATGGATGATCGTAGCTGGATGTATAATTGCAAAACACAAGGGTTTAAGGAAATTTTTGCAAATTATGAAAAGGGAGTTAAGGAATTTATTAGTTTTGCATTGTTACATGCACAACTAATTCATCTATTTTGTCCATGTTCGAAGTGTAAGAACAAAAAACACCTTTCGCCTAATGAAGTAGAGATGCACTTGTACAGATGGGGATTTATACCAAATTATTATCGCTGGACAAGTCATGGTGAATCTTTAACTCTGAGGCTTCATGTCAGAAATCTAAATATGGGATATGGAACCACAAAATCAAGTAATCGTTTGCGAGAGATGATTCAAGATGTTGCACATCCTAACTTTGATCCAGAGCCCCCATCAGTTGCTGAAATTAGAGAGGAACCTCCTAATACGGAAGCACTAAGGTTTTATGATATGCTTGAATCTGTAGACACTTTATTATGGGATGGGTGCACGAATCACTCCGGGTTTTCAGTGGTTTCTCATTTGTTAAACATTAAGTCTGAGAATGGCATTTTCAAAAAATGCTTTAATCAGTTTTTGCAACTAATAAATGAAGTGTTACTAAGTAATAACAAACTTCATGATGACTTTTACTAAACGAAGAAGATAGTAATGGGGCTTGGGTTGCAGGTGCAAAAGATAGATGTGTGTGCTAATGGATATATGCTTTATTGGATGAGGGATTGCAAGTTTTGTAATCATGCTCAGTATATGGTGAAGAAGAAAGTTGGAAAAAATAAATAGCCAAAGGATATCCTTTTCAAAAAAAAATACTACTTCCTTTTAGCCCTGAGATTACAGAGATTGTTTGCCTCTAAAATAACCGTCGAACACATGAGATAGCATGCTGAGAGCCAACCAGAGGCGGGATTGATGAGCCATCCCCGTGATGGTGAAGCTTGGAAGTACTTTGATTCTACTTATCCCAAGTTTGCCCACGAGTCATAAAATGTGTGCCTTGGATTGTGCACAAATGGTTTTTCACCTTTTGAAATGTTGGGAAAACAATACTCTTGTTGACCAGTCATTGTAACCCCTTATAACTTGCCACCATGGATATGCATGAAAGATCAAGTGATGTTCCTGACTATTATTATCCCCGGTCCAAAGAATCTAAAGCATAAAATTGATATTTTTCTCCAGCCTTTAACAGATGAATTAAAGCATTTGTGGTCAACTAGGGTTCCAACATATGATATTTCGAAGAACAGAAATTTCAAATGCGAGTAACAATTCTGTAGACCATTAATGACTTCCCAACATATGGTATGTTAACTGGGTGGAGCACAAGTGTTAGATTGGAATGCCCCTATTGCATGAAGTAGACGAAGTCCTTCCAACTAAAAAATGGTTCCAAGTAGTCTTGGTTTGATTGTCATAGGTGTTTCTTGCCTGGAGACCATCTGTATAGAAGGGACACAAAATCGTTTAGAAATGATATGGGGTGTGAGACAAGTGAACCAATACATCTTCTTTCAGGAGATGGGTTGTGGACTAGAATTTGTCATCTTACAAAGATAACAAATACAACCACTGAATTAGGTAAAGAAGATGGTCGAGGAGTGTATCATAATTGGGCGAAGAGGAGAGTATTTTAGGATTTGCCATACTGGTGAACTCATTTGATTCGGCACACTGTGGACGTGATGCATAATGAGAAGAACGTATTTAATAATGTCTTCAACACTATAATTGATGTTAAGGGAAAGTCAAAGGATAATTTGAAGGCGCGCCACGATATCGAAGTATATTATGATAGATCTAATCTAAATGTTACTAGAATCGGGGAAAGGAGATTGAGTATTCCAAAGGCCAAGTATTCCCTAACCTCAGAGCAAAAGAAGCCTTGCTTGAGTGGGTGAAGGATTTATGTTTATCGAACGGATATGTTCCAACTTAACCCGGTGTATTGACATGATAGAGTTGAAAATGTCTGGGATGAAAAGTCATGACTGCCACGTTTTTATAGAGAGGTTGCTTCTAATTGCATTGAGGGAATTTCTTTCGGTGTCTATATAGAATATCTTGACTGAGTTAAGTTTTTTTTACCAAGAGTTGTGCGCTCCTAAACTTTTGATGTCCCACATGAGAGAATTGGAAAGTAAAATTGTAGTTCTGTTATGCAAGTTGGAAAAAATCTTCCCCCCTTCCCCCTGGTTTCTTTAATATGATGGAGCACTTACTAATCTACTTATCTTACGAAGCAAGAGTTGGTGGATCTATACAATACAGATAGATGTATCATTTCGAGAGGTATAAACTTAATTAGAGTTTTTAATAATTTATTGTCATCTTCCGAATTCTTACAGTTTGGTATGATGTGTAGGTTCTTGCATCGATTAAAAATGAAGGTTAAGAATAAGGTAAGGGTTAAGGGATCAATTTGCAATGCTTATTTGGTTGAGGAGGCATCTACCTTTTTTTCATACTATTTTGAGCCGCACATCGAAAGTAGACATAAAGTAGTCCCTCATAATAATAAAGGTGATACTAGGGCCAGTTCGTTTGAAAATACGTTGTCAATATGTAATATATTTAGACAAGTCCTTGGAAAAATGCAAAATAAGTTCCTGCCGAATGAGGAATTCAAAGCAGTAACAAACAGTATCTTATTTAACTATGATGAGGTTCAACATTATATCATGTAAGGTTCTTCATTATTTAATGGATTTGTAGTACGTGTTTTGTTAGTCTTGAATTAATAGAAAGTGTGACTCTTGTGATTTTTCCAGGTTATTTAAGGACAATTTGTGGACATCCATTCTAAATTTAATAGATATTAAGATTGAAAAGAGGTTGGAGAATGGGTTTGCCAACTGGTTTAGAGATTATATAAGTTAGGCTATAACTTTATTAACTTCATCATATTTAACAGGTCAATGCTAGAATATGTCGTGAAGTTTTTTTTTTAATTACAGGTGCATGATCCATGTAACTAAGTTTCAAGCATAAATTTGTGTAACTTGGCATTTGGGCAGTCAAGATAAGTCAAGTCATTTGATGTATACAGTATAAATGGCTATAGGTTTCATACACTTGACTACGCATTCAGGAAGAAAACAGTTACCAATGAAGTTTGAGTTAAAAGAAGTGGTTTAGGTGTTGGTAAGGAAGATTATTACAGAGTGTTAAAAAAAACCCATTGAAGTTCAATTTGTTGGAAATACAATCCAGAAGATTGTTCTGTTTAAGTGTTTTGGTTTGACCCGACTTCGAACCGAGGAATTAAAGTTCATCCTCAATTCAAGATCGTTGATATAAATTATAAACAAAGTTATCCAAATTTTGATCTATTTGTCTTAGCCCAACAAGCATCATAAGTGTACTATACATCATATCTAGGCAATAAGAGATCAAAGAAGGACTGGTTGGTTGTGTGCAAATCTAAGGCCCAACACGTAATTGATGCACCTATTATGGATAGACCATATCAAGAGGATGTGACTGAGAATGATGCAGTCTATATAACTATAACAGATATACAAATTAAACTCCTAGCATATGAATCTGGAGATCGGGAAGTTGTTGACATCCTTGAAGAGGCTTTTTCAAGTGTGTCAAGGATGCAGGAGTCCTAAGGTGATGACGAGGAAGATGAATGACCTACAGGCTCTTCCACAACTAAGGATGAAGAGGATTACATATCAAATGATAAAGAATTAGAATAAGTGGGATGAATCGTGTAACTGGTTAATTAGAGAATCATTTGGCTTTGTGACCACGATATTGTTATATAAATTCCGCGAATATTTTCTTACTATCACTTCAGGTTGGACGGGTGATTTAGACGTCTAGACTTTAAATATTTGACTCCTCTTCTATTATGTGTCATTTGTTTTTTTTGTATGATATCGTTAATAAATATATGTTATACTCATGTTACGTTAACTTATATGTGTGTTCACATTTTAGAGACATGACATCTGGCAGATTTAGACATCTAGATTCTGGCGCGGAGGAGCAAACACCTTCACCGAGCTATTATCCTCACCTGTCGTTTCTAGACATCGCTTCTCCTGTCACAGATGACCCGTCGATAGATGCTAGGTGCTCGGGGTCAATACCGAGCATTCCAGCAACATCTACTCAGTCAGGATCCCAAAGCACAGACCCTTATTTTTTGATTGAGCCTATTGGTGACTCATAAGTATCTCTTACTTTTATCCAGTGAGCCTGGTGTTGGGGATATGCCCTAGAGTCAATTTGTACTTATACAATTGTCATTATGTTTTATATAATAATATGAGGCTTTCCTTTCCATGAATAGTGAGTTTTGTTTTGTTGGTCATCAAGTACGTGACTTGATAGTAAAACCCTACAATGAATACAATGACTATTCTAAAGCTGTCCCTGATCGATTATTATTATTATTGGAATAATAATAAATTAAGATTAGTATGTTTGTGACTTGATGGCTATGTTTTACTGGCCATAGATATTTGTGATATCGTGTCAAGACATAAATAAATGTTAGAGAACATTGTATTGGACATGACCCACTGTGAGAGTACTTCATGGAATATGTCATAAGTACTTTCTAGCCATAATAATATTGAAAGTCATTCGACCTAAATTCATCATAGTTTCTTACTTGATAAATTCTATATTTTGACATTGTCTAAAGTTGTCTTTAACCAGATAATAAATTAGACTACTGTTGGATATAAAATAAATCAAGGAGAGGAATATGATTGATTGTGAAGGAATTTGTCCCTCTCAATTATGGGAGAGATATCCATGGGCCCCTTGATAAGTTAGACTGTTAAAAATGCATGGCCGTGCTCAAATATATCAATCTAAGATATTGATATCATTTGTTTGAACAGTCTACTATGAAATCAAGAAATAATTGATTAAGCTTAATAAGGATGACATGCTCCGTGCCTTATGCTTAATCTGGATATCGTGTGACAAAGGGACTAAATATAAAATTATGGTTTGGTTCAAAGAGATCACCGATCTTCATTTAACCTGGATAGTTATAATGTTTTACTAGAAACCGCTTATAACTTGTGGGCCATTTAAATACGATTTAGGCACGCTGCCAGTGTTAAATTAACCTATAGGGTCACACAATAAGCGAACTTGTTAGGTTATTTTTCTGGTGACCAGGTTCGATGAATCTAGATGATATCCAGATTATAAGAATCTGACTCGGTAAAATAATTAGTTAAATTACCGAGATAATGGCAGAATCTTATCATATCAGTTTTAATTTAATTTGAATTTAAATTAGAATATGATAAGATATGATTAGGGTTGGACTCTAAGAGGTTCGAGGGTTTTTTAAAAAAACCCTAGCCGTCTTTCGATAGTCCAATTTTTTTTTCGGTTGAGAACATTCGTGCCATTCTCTACCAGAAGAAAAAAAACCTCTCAAACCCTAGGCGCTAGCACTCCCTGGGTATCGAGTGAGTTCGCGGTGTGTATCCGTAGAGGACGTTCGCATACTGCAGCGTCTGGTGATTGTTCGGGTCGAACGTACAACAGCGCAACCAGAATCGAAGGATTTCGATTACAGCAACCAGAGGTAACTCTTAAAGCTTAGATCTTCTTAATCGTTTACTTGGGTCCTCGGGAGGGATTCGTAGATGTTTTCCGCGTTTAGGAGTCCACGAATCCCAACACCTGGGTGGTGGCTTTTAGCAGACTTGGTGTTGGAATGTATACCCTCTTAGACTAGGTTTCTGATATATTTTTGACTTGTATTAATAAAAATATTTTTCTCAGAATTTGTTTGTAAAGTTTTCTTTATATTTGTGCATGATTTTATTGGAAAAGACCCACTATGTTTAAGTAAATGGTTCGTGTGAATGGAGGTCTTTCACAATAAGTATGGACAATGGGATACTTAACACTTAAACTATTATTCTTAACCTGATGATGAGAATTCTAAATAGGGAATGGCTTACCATTAGCCAATGAGTAATCTACTCATTTCATAACACAAGCGTACTTCGAATACGTAGAACAAAACCTGTAGTAGTGATTTCTAAAAGTACTATGTGATAGAAACCCAGACTACCACTGCTACAGCGTGGACTTGTACTTTACAGCTTGAGTATAAGTTGGTGGTCTGACGAAACTAGAAGTGTATAGTTTGATATACTATAGTTGAGATTCTTGAGAATGACTAATATACTTGTATGTTGGGTATATGCGACTAGTTAGTCAAGATAGACTTGTACGAGATAATGTCTACATTATATTGCCCCTTGTGGTTATTCAAATAATCTAATTATCCAAGGTCCTGAGGAACATGACTTGGATATTGGCTTTAGGGTAGTTCTCTTAAAAAGTTGAAATATTTCAAGAAGTCATGGATCATTGGACTAGAAGCCTAAAGATAGTAGATATCGTTTAGAAAAGTGTCAATACACTCTTTCCTCTCTAAAATGAACAGCGTGTAGAGGGGTATTTTAGTCATTTCACCTGTGAGTTGAAGACATAGCTAACGCAGCATTGTCCTTAGGGTCAATATTTTCTTATGGTGATATTAAGAAATATTTAAAATGTAAAATATAACTATTTATATAGCAATGCTATTTTAGTCATTTTAATAGTCAAGGTGATGTGTCTTTTTTGTCTCAAAATAACCTGTAAGTCCTAATTATTTTAGATCGAGGAAATGGTCACAATGGAAAAAAGATTTTATTTTATTCAGGAAGTCTAATTTATTTTTGAAATGGAATAAAATAAAAGGAATGAGATAAATTAAATTTATTATCTAGTTTAATTAGTTAATTAATTATTCAGGGCCTAAGCCTAGATTGAATATTTAGAAAAATTAACCTGGGCTTAAATTAGTTAATAAAGGGCTTAATAATTATTTTAATTCATTTGGATTCATTAATTATTCATTAAGTTATTTTAATAGGTCCAGAAAATAAATAATTAATGGTTATTATTTTTGGGCTCATTGGGTTTAAGGAAAAATAATAAATAATTTTGGCCCAATAGCCTAAACTAAATGGTTTTTATTATTCACAATACAGAAGAGTTGTGGATTACTCAAATCTCTTCTATTGATAACTTTCAGATGTTTGAAATATCAAAATACCGAGGTTGGATTATCTGGGATATGAATATGAGTCGTGCAGTAGGAAAAAAAGGACAAAACTCATGACACTACTGAAGGAGAAAAAAGACCAGAGTTTTTTTCCCCTCTGTTCTCTCTCTCTCGATTACTCTGTTTTCTTTTTCCATCTTCCTGTCTTTGCTAACTAATAGCAAAGGATCAAGAAGGACCAGTCATCGCCTAGGTTGTTTCACAAACATAGATAGGTGGAGAAATATTCTGAGATGCGAAAAGCTTCGCGTACATGCCAAGAAGAAACCAATGAATTGCTGCTTTCTCACCGAAATCATCGTCGAGATAGGCAGCTGCTCCCGTGGTTGGTTGTTCATTTTCTCAGCCAAACCAAAAAAAGACACGTAAAGGTATTGATTTTCACCTTCCGCTATGCCGTGTTTTTGTTTTCTGGGTCTTGTTTCATGCATGCATGGCTCTTCTGTTTTTCGTTCCTGCACCTGGGTGGTGGTCTTTTTTTGCATCCTGAAACTTGCTTTAAGTGCTAATACATTATTGTCTTTACAGATGTATCCTTTCTTAATTTAACATTTAACGTGTAACTTTCTTGGGTGGATGGTCTTGGGTTAAGTGTTATTTCATACATTCATTCTAGGACTGCAAGCTCTAAGATGCATTTGTAACGAACCTTGAAATTTATCTACAACAACACTAATTATAAATCTCATGAACACAACTTATTTCTTCTTGTCAAACTTGAAAATTGGAATCCAAAATAAATGATGGTGAATCCTTTGAAAAAAAGTGTTATCTGAGTTCAAATAAGCAGACACAAAAGCTAACTAGTAAAGGCATTTGACTTACACGTATGTAATTCATTAAAGGGATGGTCTTCCGCAGCAACAAACATATGACAACCTAGCATAAGGAAATCTAGGCATCAAATGCCATAAATATATAAAATAGAATAACAATAATACATGAAAACAGAGGAGTTCAAATATTCTGTCTGACTTTTATAACACAATTTTCCTTTAGTCTAAGGGAAAATGCAGATGATCATACATGCCAGAGAACAGAATACACTTTGCTGCCCTTAATAGAAAAAATCAAATAAAAGAAATTTATATTATATACTATCTTTATCTCCAAATTAATCCTTCTCTCCCACTATCCCTTTTCCACAGCCAAAAAATTATGAACCAAATCACAAAAATTCAACCAAAATAGCCATTTCAAAGACCAAAATCCAGCTCTGACAATAACAAAAAGACATATTCATGACATGAACAGATTGAATAGTCTAACGCACCATAGAATATGTAAATTTTGACGTACCCTTTGACATTGAAGAATGGTTACATGGATAGGAATTAGTAGTTAGATAAAGTTATGTACATTTTATATTAATATCACCTAGGATGACACTTATGGATTCCAACATTTGGGATGTGTGAGGATCCCATATCCAAGTATGCATAAAATGTTCAGGTTTACATATTTTCCATGTTGTACCATGGCACTAGAACTATTGAATTTTCAAATGTTTATAACATACGATAGAAGTTGTCGAGCTAGGATCTAGCAACAAAGATGAGGACAAAACTAACTATGTAATACACCACATTTTACTTTCGAATGGCTACTATTTGTAATATGATGAGAATTTGTATCAATGAATAGAATAAAAGTTAATCGGTGTAATGAGATGAATATTTTGGTATAATCATAGTTGGAGCAGGACATGGATGTAATTATTGAATTTGTTTTACCCGTAGCCTAAATCTTCAAAAGGCTATTATTTTTAATAAAATAAGAATATGAGGATACGTTGAGAAGAGAAATTGATTAGTACGATAAAACACGCGTTTTAGTGTGAATTATGCTACCTGGGGTATCGGGGGTATTTTCGTCATTTGGACCACACCCGCAACTTTGACCGCAAATTTGATCAAGTAGAGAAGGAATTTAAGAATTTAAGATTGCCAATTGATTTAGTGAAATTTTTTTAGTTGAATGGTGAAGTAGAATATTTCTTCATTTCGGATCCGATTTTGGTCACTTTTGAAACAAATTCTAAAGTGTGGTCGACGTTAAGACAAGCAGTGTAATATGATTGGAAGATGAAAACAAGTGTCAAAATACTATTGGGGAAGTAAGATATTTGTGGGATTATTTTATTTCAAAAGCTTATTGAATAAGATTATTAATTAAGGAAATTAATTAAATCAACCAATAGGAAAATGGTTGAAAATTGGATAGCCCACAAGGTTGACTTTGTGACCAATCTTGGTCACAATTTGGACCAAAAAGTCCAATAAAGTGGCGGAGGAAAATGACTGAAGAACAGTCTGAATTTTGGTACAATGAAGGAAGAAAAGAAATGAGAAAATAAAAGAAAAATAGGAGATTTTGCAAAAACTTTCAAAGGAAGATTTTGACCAATTAATGAATCACTTGACCATGTAATAGTTGGTCATGAGAATGGCAGTGAAATCTGTATTTCAACAGCTAAAAACGGGCAGTAGCAATAAGAAAGAAGAAAGAGAGAAGAAAGAAAGAAAAGCTAGAGAAAATTGAGAGAAAAAGGAAAAATAGAGAGAAAGCATTCCAGGAAGAGAAAAAGGAAGGAATTTGGAGCATTTTCAGCCTAGAGCAATCAATAAATAAGATAAAAGTCTATGTTTCATGAATTAAGTTGAAGCATGAAGAATAAGGATTGTTTTGATATGAATTTTATTGAGAAAATTCATATGAATTGTGATTTATGTTCAGAAAATATCTATGTTTTGGGGTTGTTGTATTTACTGTGCATGGTGGCACATTTGGAGGCATGTATGCTATGTTTTATATGATGTTTGAAGTTGTTTTTAAGATGGTTTAAAGAATTGTTCATGGCTACTAAAATGGAAGAAGGAAATAAGACAACAAATGGTATTATTGTTGAAGAAAATGGAATATTGTTGTTATTATTCAAAGTTGTTGGTTTTTTAGTCGTTTAAACATGAAAGATACTGATTGTGCATGATTGGAATCAAGAAGGATTGTTTGATTTTTAGATTAAAAACAAATAATTGTAATGATTAAACGACTTATGTATGAAATAGGAAAGAAAAGAGAATGGATTAAGTGAAGGAAAGGAACAAAATAGAAACTCTATTTTGGAAGAATTTCGTGCAGCTCTGAAGAGGTAATAAACTGAATAATATGGATGGCTTTTTTGGAACCCCATAACCTGAAACTTGTAGCTAAATGTCTTAGGATCGTTTTGGGACCAATTTTGCATGATTTGGAGTTGTGAATAAAAAGTTATGATATAAATACCAAAGGTTGTCATTTTAGTTACGGGATTGAAGTACTGAGATATTATAGATAGAACTGAATGAAACAAAAAAGGGAAAAGAGTATTTTGTGAATTTAAAATCATCAAGGAAGATCTTGAGAACATTTTGGAATCAGTTCGGCATCAATCGGAGTTGTAGGTTGAAAGTTATGTCCAAAACAAAATCATGTGTCAAAGTAGCAAAATTCTAGAATTTTGCTTAGAAAATGGTTGAACTTAAGAATGGTTAATTATGTGATTTTGGATGAAATAAATGGGAAATATGAAGTGAATCCGTTGTATATGAAGGGATAAAGGATGTGGAAAGAAGAAAACAAAAGAATCGAACAAATAATTAAAAAATGACGAGAACGGAACATTTTCCTTGACCGTCAGCTAACCGTCAGTTGGACGTCGGCTACCCGTCGGCTATTTTTTGGCCGAACACGATTTGATCCGAAAATGATGTTTAGTGTAGGTTTGTCGGTAAACGGCCAATGAAATATTGAAAATGGTGAAAACGATGGTTGAACGACCATAAACAGAAAGAGTTTAGTTCGGACTCGAGGTGAGTCCCCTTGATTTCTAAAACCTTTTGAAAGCTAGTGTGCTTCACTTTTCCATGAAATGCTATGTTTTATACCATTTTGGAAATCCTTGAATATGTTTAAGGTTTATCTGAGCAAGAATTATTTTATGCCATTTTGGACTCGATTGAACATCATAATTGGCTTAGAAACCTTACTGGATGATTAAAGCATGAATTTTGTGAATTTAGTCCTTTTTGGATTAAATATTTGAGATTTTTAGAAAATAGTAAATTTTGAAATCGAATATTCATAAATTGACTGGAATGCCCTTATTGGAACATTTTATGGAAATATATTTAGAAACTTTGAATTTATTCCTCCTTTGGGATTAGAATTCTAAATTTCTTGAAATGAGTTCCTTTTGGAATCGGGTATTTAAAAAATGATCCAAATGTCCTTATTAAAATGTTTAAGAAAACCTTTGGAACTCGGGTATAAGGTAAATGACCGAAATACTCTTATTAGAACTTTTGTGAATACTTTCAAATTGGGTAAGGGTAAAATAACCGAAATACCCTCAGAAAGTCTTTTGGAATCGGGTATGTGTAAAATGACCTGAATACCCTTAGAAATGACTTTTGTGATTGAGTACGGGAAAAATGACCTAGATACTCTTGGAAACATATTTTGATATGTGAACAGAATTCTTTATCCTATTTCAACGATTTTGAAAATAATCTCTCGTGATGAGATCGACTTTTGGAAAAAGACCTTCTGATCCCTGAAATTATTTTATTGGCCTGATGTGCCATGGAATAAATTGATTGGCTCTACGGAGCCTATGTGAATGATGATCTAACTTGCAAGTCAGTGGGATAAAATTCTGAAAAATGTTATTTTACCGCAAAAATGTTTTGATTTGAAAATCCTACGGGATCAGATTATTCTCTGGCCTGATCAGTCAAACAGGATTGGTATTGTTAATGTTCAGTACTCAACAAGGACTTTGATCTTTGTACTAGCTCATGTCAGAAATAGACGACTCCAAGTAACCTAGCTAGTTCTGGGGATTGTCTTACTCTAAATAGGGCGACAGGACATTGAGATGAGTCGTCCTAATTAGCCGTTTAGTACCTGGCAATTGCCACGCCTACATGCGCTTCTTGATTTTGAGTCATTCTTTAGATGCCGGGCAGGGACACTCAGCGCGTTTGACTACTTGCTGCCTCGATGGTGATTGACATCAGGATTGGAACCCCTAGCTTACGGTAGTAAGTAAAAGATTTTTCAGCGGTGCACGGATCGAGTACTGTAGGCTGCGATGTCAGTACGATGACACGGTGCAAGTTAGTGTGCCTTATCGGCGATGCACGAATTGAGTACTGAAGGCTAATGTCTCAATACGATAACACAGTGTAAGTCGGTGTACTTATCTGGCAATGCACGGTTGAGTGCCATAAAGCGGAGACCTTGAAACAATAAGATCGTGATTCCGAAGTAAAACCTTGTGAACTTTTCATACAGGCCGACCGTCTGTTGGAGAAGTGCCTATGATTTAGAAATTGGGACAATGTTTTAAAATTGAAATACAGTTTTTCAAAAATGATTAAGTTCTGAATAAATTCTTCGTTAAAGAGTTTTGGAATCGTTTCCAGTAAACAAATGATATGCTATTCCACAAAAGTTTTATGTACTCTATCTCTTTGATAAAGTACTAGCACACACGGGACTCACTAGGTGATTTTTCCCTTATACGTATCTTTCATCTCACCTTTTTGTAAGATTCAGAGTTGAGCAAACCTATGGATAGAGGACGATACCAGAGTGACAACAGAATAGGTTTGGACGTTTCCTTTTTTGATAATGTACCTTATTACTAATGTTGAATGAAAATTTTCATGTATGAGATTCTTTATTATATATGTGCACGTAACCATCAGTATGGGTTGTTGTATGGATCTGGACCTTACATACGCTGTTGGTTTTTCGTTATAAAGACCCTTTGTCTGGGTAACTAGTCGGGGCGATACCTGGTGTTGATTTGCTTTCGCTATTACCTTTAGTAGGGGTGTTACAATTGGTATCAAAGCTTAGTTTTATAGAACTATGGTATCATCATAGGAATTCATAGAACCCTTTTATTGTGTAGATATGGTGGCTAGAAGTGATAAGGGTAAGCGCCCAATGGTCGAGCACAGTGATGAATGGAAGAGAGAGATAGGTGAGAGCTCGGGTATAGCGAGAAAACTTATCTTGAGAAGATACCGTCGCCACATGATGAAGCAAGTGGCAACTCCAATGAGATAGATGGTGATATTGAGCTCTACGACTAAGACAATGTTGATGAAGAGGAGGATTTAGAGATAGAGCCAAAACTATAGACTTGGTTGCCGTCAAATGCGAACGGAGATAAGGAGGTTAATGCAACGGAGCCCTATACAGTCTTGACTGATTCAAGACCTCCCATATCAAATAGTGAGAATGACGAGTAGGAGAATAAGATGTAGATAAACATAGTATGATATGTATAGTTCGACCGGTGTATATGACTGTGTGCTTGGCACACGAATTTTGTACTGAATTTGTGATAAATGAGAATGAACATATGTTACGTTTTGTTAATTGTACTATACCTATTTTATGACTACTTTTGAGCTATATTACATTTGTTATACCAATAAAATCTTATGAACTGTATAGATGTCTCCTAAACGGACCTCTGAACGATTATCCCGAGCTACTCGAAATAACCCTGAACCAATGGTGGAGAAACTATGGGTGGAAGGTCCCCACCTCACAACCTTGGACTACCCCATATTTCAGACCTTCCAAAAGATGGCTGACACGATCCAATGGCTGATTGAGAATGATAGGGTAAATGAAGGTATGAGTCGGGAAAGTCAGCAAAGTGAAATCGAATCGGATCGAGCCTTTGAACGCTTTTTGAAATTCCACCCTCTGCAAGTTCAAGGGTGACTTGACTCAGAATAGGAGGTTGAAAATTGGATTGAATAGATGGAAAAGATCTTTGTAGCCTTAAATTATTTAGAGCAAAGGAATGTACAACTTGCTATATTCCAGTTGAAAGGACTTGCCCAAGATTGGTGGGAAAGAAAGATGAATCAACAAGAATGGAAGTGGAGAGATTTAAAGGCCAATTTTAAGAGAGAGTTTATTCCCATTTGGGTGGTAGAAAGAAAGGAGGATGAATTCCAAGCTGTTCGGCAAGGAGGTTATACAGTGGGACAATACTCTATTGAATTTACTAGATTATCAAAATATTGCCTACTCTTGGTCCATTCAGAGGCAGATAGAGTTAGACGCTTTGTGAAGGGTTTATGGCCAGAGTTGAAAAGAGTATTAGCAAGTATAGCTCCCATCAGTTACAACGCTGCAGTAGAGATGACCTCTAGAACGGAAATGACCGATATTGAGCAGCCAAGTGAGAGGAACCAATGCAGATTTTGGGGCATGAATCAGAAGAGGCCTGGAAGGTCCCGATGGCAGAGAAAGAGGAAGCTGCAACAGAGGGGAGGCCCGACTGGCCTGATGAGGGGATCACCCTCCTTTAAATGCTTCAATTATGAGGAAATGGAGCAAAAGATTTTAAATTACCTTCACCCACGAAGGATAGGAGGATGGAATCGACCTAGAAGTAATAGCCAAGGACAAAGATTAGGATTTGGAAGAGGAAACCCAAGGTAGGTCTTTACCTCCAGAACTGGACCCCCTCCCAAACTGCAAGTAAATGCTCGGGTGGTGGTATTGAAGAAGAAAAATGATTAGACTGCAGTAGTGGAAGGTACACGTCTCATATTTTGTCATAATGCTAAAATATTGATAGATCCTGATTCTATGCATTTTTGTTGCTAATTCATTTATTGATTTTATGGGGATAAAAGGGGAAGAAATGTCATATGAAATGATTATTAGTACCCCAATGGGAAAGTAAATGAATAGTGAAAAAATATATAGGAACTGTAAGGTCTTAGTAGGAGAAAAAGTTTTGGAAGAAGATTTGATAAGATTACCCATAGAGGATTATGATGCCTGTTTTGGGCATGGATTGGCAATTTTAGCATCATGCTTAAGTTGGTTATAGACATAAGATAGAATATTTTCATTGGTCTAGGAAATCTATATTGGAAACTATAGATGAGGTTGGAAGGAAAAATAATATTTTTGTATTGGGACTCAAGGTCCGGAAGATGATTAGGAAAGAATGCACAAGATACTTGACCTATGTAATTAATAAGTCAGGAGATGTTAAGAAGCCTGAAGTTGTACCTATTGTGAATAAATATTTAGATGTTTTTCCAGAGGAATTGAAGGAATTGTTATTGGAGAGAGAAGTAGAATTTTTCCGTTGCTCTAGTGCTGTCGGCAGAACCAATTTCAATGACCCCTTATAGAATGGCACCTACAAAATTGCAAGAGCTTGAGAAACAACTGCAGGAATTGAAGGGGCAACAGTTTATTTAACCAAGTGCTTCACCATAGGGAGCATTTGTATGGTTTATTAAGAAGAAAGGTGGATCATTACAGATGTGTGTAGATTATCGAGGACAAAATACAGTGATGATAAAGAATAAATAATCATTATCCATGGTTGATGAACTGCTCGATTAGTTGCGATGAGTTAGATGTTTCTCGAAATTAGACTTAAGGAAAGAATATTACCAAGTCTAGATTTGAGAAGAAGATATACCGAAGATTGTATAGTAATGCCCTTTGGTGTTATTAATGCCCTTGCCGTTTTTATGGACCTGATGTGCCAAACATTTCGGCCGTACTTAGGTAATTTTGTGGTCATATTCATAGATGACATTCTGGTGTACTTCAAATCCCTAAGGGCATGGGCAGTACCTTCAAAGAGTCTTAGAGAAGTTAAAAGAGACCAAATTGTATGTGAAATTCAATAAATGTGACTTTTGGCTGCAAGAAGTAGCATCCTTGGGACATGTGATATCTAAGGACGGGATTATAGTAGATCCTGCAAAAGTTGAAGCGATGCCAGATTGAAAATGTCTCGAAACTCCGATCGAAATTCGAAGCTTTTTTAGATTGGCAAGATATTACCGAAGATTTATTGAGGAAACTCCCTAAGATAGTTTCACCTTTGACTCAACCCGCCCAAAAGGAAGTTCCCTGTATTAGAACCAAGAAGCGTGAGAGAAATTTTCAGGAATTGAGAGAAAGAATACATTCTGCTCCTATTCTAATATTGCCAGTGATGGAATCATTCATTATTGAGATCGGTATTGTATCTTGAAACAGTCAACGATGAGACAAGATGCTTTAATGAAGGCACCCCAAAATAAGTATGCTATCCGTCCAAGAGCCGTAAGAATATATCAAGACTTGCAACGGCATATTAGTGGATCAGCATGATGAAGGATATCTCAGATTTTGTAGCTCGATACTTAACTTGTTAGCAAGTGACAGCCGATCAGCAATGGCCTGAAGGGTTATTGCAACCATTACCAACTCTATCATGGAACTAGAGTGAAATTTCTATGGATTTCACTACGGGACAATATTAAAGTTCAGTACAGCAATGCACCCACAAACAAATAGACAAACTAAACAAGTGAATAGAGTTTTGGAAGACATGTTGTGAGCTTACGTTTTAAATTTTAAAACTAAGTGGATTAATAATTTAGCATGTACAGAATTTGCCTACAATAATAGTTATCAGTCAACTATCAGAATGACCCTGTCTGAAGCTTTATATGGAAGAAAATGTCGGTTCCTGTGTTAGTATTGTGCTCTAGAGGCAATCACTTGTACATTATATATGACACATTTTATTTTAATAAACGGTATTATTTATCCTACAGTTTCTTTTGTTTACTTTAAGTAACATAACTGTTCAATAAAGTCCATAGTACAACACTGTGTTAAGGAAATCATAATATGAGATTCCTACTACACTGGATGGTATTAGTACTTAAATAGTCCCTAGTCATAGTATTAATGAAATAGAACATCATTAATGCGTCAAGATTAGCATGTGTTAGACTTCCTGATTTGATCAGGTGGTGATTCTTATAACCGTGAGTATTGAGATACTCAAAGTTAACACATGGATGCTTGTTAACGGAACAAGTTCATTAGATGACCTAACTTTGAGATAATCACATGGATAACTATTTAGTGCCAGTGATATAATCTCAATATAACAAATGTGCAAGTATCTTTAGACTTGAGATCTCCAAGGTACTTTGTTTACTGAACTTTGTACTTTGATTCCAATCTCCAGAGCTCGATCGAAGGCCGCCTATAGGATGGATATTGGGTACATTGTAAGATAAACGAAAGTAGTTGAAATGGTCAATAAAGAATCTACCACTCCTAATAGTAGGGGCGAATATCTCAGGGCCACTTGTAGGAATTACTACTCAAAAAGTCATTGGCCAAGGCGATTGTATATTGGAAACAGTTCCAATTGATACACATCTAGAATAGTGGGTTCCTGATACAAGTACTATTGTATTCGGGCCAGAATTAATTCTGGAGGGAGTTAGCACTAATTTCGTACTCCAAAATGAATAAGATATTGTATGGTGAAAGGAGTTAATTGTACTGAAGTTTGTTATTGAAGGGTTCATGTCAAGCCACTTGACTTCCTGGACTCTTGGGTGGTTATGATGTGTTGCTAGATACCGTTCATGATTTGAGAATATTGATTTATTAATTGATAAATTAATAAACCAATTCTGATTAGAATTAATAGGATTAATTTTAATTAATTATGAATTATTAATCTCAAAGACGTTTGGATTAATTCATGTTCGCTACCAATTGACTGGGAAACCTAATAGGTCATACACAATAGAGGATTATATACTCAAGATGTTATTTGATAACATAGTGAGGTTAATTGCGAGAAAGAGAAGTTGTTGTGGATAAATTATAATTAGTTATAATTTGTGGTCCAAGTTGTAATTGTAGGAACTTGATATTTCCAATTACAATTAGGAAATTCTAATTGTTTTAGAATTTCAGATTTTCAGTGGATTTTAGAACATATATTGGATATTCTCAAAACCCTAATCTAAAGGTGATTCACATGAAAATAGGAGCCACATAATAAACGTCTTCTTCTTCTTCTTCTCTCTCTCTCTCATTTTGCTGAAAATGAAAACAACCGTAGCCGCCATCTTTTTCTGCTAGCACATGAAATTTTGGTGCTTGAATATTCCTCTGTGTGGATTACTGTTAGAGATAATCACACACTGTGATTATAGTGGTTAGATGTCCAACTCCCGTGGAGTTTGCATAAGAGGATTGTTGGATCGCACCTTGACTTGAAGAAGAAAATTTTGTTCTTCGGTCGATCACCCAAAGGTAAAAGCTGTTACCTTTATTATCTTTATGTCTTGTTTTCCACACATAAGCGGCTCCTGGGATGGTATCTCGTTTATTCTTCCACTGCGCCGTATATGATACGAGCCTGAGATACCGAACACCCTGTTATATTGGGAAAGTTTAGGACAAAAATGGGTGAACAAGATGCTTTTGATCTTGAAAAGGGTCTGACAGACTGTAGAGATGATCAAAACCAAGTTAGAAGTAACGCAGAGCAGATAAAAAAAAAAAAAAGGTATACAGATCGACGTGGGAGAGATTTGAAATTACTGAAGGGGATTATGTATTCTTGAAGTTGGTTCCACAACGATGGTTAGGAATTAAAGAGTAAGAAAAGAAAAATGGCATTTAGGTGCGTTGAACCATTTCTTATTGTTAAAAGGATTAGGAAAGTAGCTTATCGATTGGAGTTACCAGTGGAACTTCAAGTTATTCACAACATGTCTTATGTATCCCAATTTCGAAAGTAGGTGACTGATCCTACCTACATTTTGAATGAAGAATCCGTTGAGATGACTCTAAGCTTGAAAAATGAGGAAAAGCATATTAAGATCTTGGAACATACTGAAAAGAAATTGCAGAATAAAAAAATTCCACTTGTACAAGTATCGTGGAACCATCATTCTGTACAACATGCAACTTGAAAAAATGAAAGTGAAAATGTTGAAAAGGTACCCAAAACTATTCTAAGTGTAAACCAATTTCGAGGACGAAATTTTTTATAAGGAGGGGAGAATGTAATACCCCACCTTTTACTTTCGAATTGCTACTATTTGTAGTAGAATGAGGATTTGTATCAATGACCAGAACAAAAGTTGATCGGTATAATGAGACGAATATTTCGGTATGATAATATTTGGGCAGGACATGGATGTAATTATTAGATTTGTTCTACCCATACCCTAAATCTCCGAAAGGCTATTATTATTAACAAAATAAGAATATGAAGGTACGTTGAGAAGAGAAATTTATCAGTGCGATGAAACACGCGTTTTGGTGTGAATTATTTTACTCGGGGTATCGGGGACATTTTTGTTATTTTGACCGCACCCGCGACTTTGACAGCAAATTTGATCAAGTAGAGAACGAATTGAAGAATTTAAGTATTGCCAATTGATTCAGTGAAATTTTTGGAGTTGAATGGTGAAGTAAAATATTTTTCCGTTTGGGATCCAATTTTAGTCACTTCTGAAGAAAATTCTAAAGTGTGGTCGATAATAAGACAAGCGGTGTAATATGATTGGAGGATGAAAATAAGTGTCAAAATACCATTGGCGAAGTAAGATATTTGTGGGATTATTTTATTTCAAAAGCTTATTGAATAAGATTATTAATTAAAGAAATTAATTAAATCAACCAATAGGAAAATGTTTGAAAATTGGATAGCCCACAAGGTTGACTTTATGACCAAGCTTGGTCACAATTTGGACCAAGAAGTCCAAGAAAGTGGCGGTGGAAAATGGCTAAAGAACAGCCTGAATTTTGGTACAATGAAGGAAGAAAAAAAGGAAAAAATAAAAGAAAACTGGGAGATTTTGCAAAAACTTTCAAAGGAAGATTTTGACCAATTAATGAATCACTTGACCATGTAATATTTGGTCATGAGAATGGCGGTGGAAGCTGTATTTCAATAGCTAAAAATGGGCAGCAGCAATAAGAAAGAAGAAAGAGAGAAGAAAGAAAGAAAAAGGAAAGAAAAGCTAGAGAAAATTGAGCGAAAAAGGAAAAAGAGAGAGAAAGCATTCCAAGAAGAGAAAAAGGAAGGAATTTGGAGCATTTTCAGCCTAGAGCAATCAATAAATAAGGTAAAAGTCTATATTTCATGAATTAAAGTTGAAGCATGAAGAATAAGGATTGTTTTGATATGAATTTTATTGAGCAAATTCATATGAATTTTGATTTATGTTTAGAAAATATCTATGTTTTGGGGTTGTTGTATTTCCTGTGCATGGTGGTGCATTTGGAGGTATGTATGGTGTGTTTTATATGATGTTTGAAGGTGTTTTGAAGATGGTTTAAAGAGTTGTTCGGGCTATTAAAATGGAAGAAGGAAATAAGATAACAAATGGTATAATTGTCAAAGAAAATAGAATACTATTGTTATTATTCAAAGTTGTTAGTTTTTTAGTCATTTAAACATGAAAGATACTGATTGTGCATGACTGGAATCAAGAAGGATTATGTGATTTTTAGATGATAAACAAAGGATTGTAATGATTAAACGACTTATGTATGAGATAGGAAAGAAAAGAGAATGGATTAAGTGAATAAAAGGAACAAAACAGAACTTCTGTTTTGGAAGAATTTCGTGCAGCTCTGAAGAGGTAATAAACTGAATAATATAGCTTGTTGTTTTGGAACCCCATAACCTGAAACTTATAGCTAAATGTCTTAGGATCGTTTTGGGACCAATTTTGCATGATTTGGAGTTGTGAATAAAAACTTATGATATAAATACCAAAGGTTGTTATTTCAGTTACAGGATTGAAGTACTGAGATATTATGGACAAAATTGAATGAAAAAAAAAGGGAAATGAGCATTTTGTGAATTGGAAATCATCAAGGAAGATCTGAGGACATTTTGGAATTAGTTCGGCATCAATCGGAGTTGTAGGTTGAAAGTTATGTCCAAAACAAAATCATGTGTCAAAGTAGCAAAATTCTAGAATTTTGCTAAGAAAATGATTGAACTTAAGAATGGTTAATTATGTGATTTTGGATGAAATAAATGGGAAATATGAAGTGAATCCCTTGTATATGAAGGGATAAAGGATGTGGAAAGAGGAAAACAAAAAAATCGAACAAACAATGAAAAAACGACGAGAACGAAAATTGAATGTTTTCCTTGACCGTAGGCAAACCGTCGGCCTCGTCGGTGAACCGTTGGCCCCTGTCAGCTAAACGTCGGCTGGACATCGGCTACCGATCGGTTATTTTTCGACCGAATACGATTTGACCCGAAAAGAATTTTTTGTGTAGGTTTGTCGGTAACCAGTCAACGAAACGTTGAAAACGGTAGAAACAATAGTTGAACGACCATAAACGGAAAGAATTTAGTTAGGACACGAGGTGAGTCCCTTTGATTTCTAAAACCTTTTGAAGCTATGTTTTATACCATTTTAGAAATCCTTGAATATGTTTAAGCTTTATCTTAGCAAGAATTATTTTATGCCATTTTGGGCTTGATTGAACATCATAATTGGCTTGGAAACCTTACTAGATAATTAAAACATGAATTTTGTGAATGTAGTCCTTTCTGGATTAAATATTTGGGATTTTTAGAAAATAGTAAATTTTAGAATCGGGTATTCATAAATTGACTAGAATGCCCTTATTGGAACATTTTATAAAAATATGTTTGGAAACTTTGAATTTATTCCTCTTTTGGGATTAGAATTCTGAATTTCTTGAAATGAATTCCTTTTGGAACCAGGTATTTAGAAAATGATCCAAATATCCTTATTAAAATGTTTAAGAAAACCTTTGGAAAGTCTTTTGGAATCGGGTATGGGTAAAATGACCTGAATACCTTAGAAATGATTTTTGTGTTCAAGTACAGGAAAAATAACCCGGATACTCTTGGAAACATGTTTTGATGTGTGAACAAAACTCTTTATTCTGCTTCAACGATTTTGAAAATAATATCTCGCGATGAGATCGACTTTTGGAAAACGACCTTCTGATCCCTGAAATTATTTTTTTGGTCTGATGTGTCATGGAATGAATTGATTGGCTCTGCGGAGCCTATGTGAATGATGATCTGACTTGTGAGTCAATGGGATCAAATTCTAGAAAATGTTATTTTGCCCAAAAAATGTTTTGATTTGAAAATCCTGCGGGATCAAATAACCTTCTGGCCTGATCAATCAGATAAGGTTGGTACTGTTAACGTTGAGTACTCAGCAAGGACTTCGATTTTTGTACTAGCTCATGTTAGGGATAAACGACTCCAAGTAACCTATCTAGTTTTGGGGATTGTCTTACTCCAAACAGAGCAACAGGACATTGAGATAAGTCGTCCTGCTAGCCGTTTAGCACCTGGCAATTGTCGCGTCTGTGGGCCCTTTTTGATTTTAAGTTATTCACTAGATGCCGGGCGGGGATACTCGGCACATTTGACTCCTTTTATTGGAACTATCTACAATTGGATGCCCTGATGTTGCCCAACAAAAGGCAAGTTGCCACAATTGGAACTCGTATTGATGGCTATATGCTTATAGTTTAAAGTTTATTATGGAAGATGTTAAAAAGATAGCAAGAGATGACAAGAAGAGATAATAAGAAGCACAACAACAGACCTTTCAATACTCGTCTAAGAAGGAAAAATGGGTCCAAAAAAGGAAAAACAATCATTAAGGGCAAAGGAGTACAAAATACTTTCTTGATTAAAAATTTATCCAGATATTTCATACTGTTAAGTTCCCAATAATTACAAAGTTTGACAATTAATGAAAATTCATATGGTAGCAACACCAACACCACCTCCTACCCCTCACTCATTCAAGAATTCATTCATTCCTCTCCCTATCATTTACTTCTACTTTCCATGGCTAGTGGCAACTTGGGCATGAAAAATCCCTTTAACAATCTATCCATTAAAAGAAGCAAAATCCACTACTTTGTAGATTTCCCTAACATCTAACAGTTTATTTTCTTGTGTCCAATTTTCTGCCATCAAGAGTAGAGCATGAAGATACCTTACTGAGGTAACTAGCCAGTAGGGTACTATGAGTGGATTCAGGTTCGAGGAAGGAGAAAATCAAATTCATCAACTATTCACCAAACCAAGAAGCCAACCATTAGTCCATGTAGATCAAGATAATAGAGTAAAAACAACTAATGAATAGCAAATCTCCTCATAACTAGACCTCCGCATCCTCTACCAAAGCCTTGAGTATTATGTCAACTTCACATGTAAAAATTTTGCATTTGATAAATGGAAACCTACAAAGACAAACAAATAACAAATTTTATATTATATCTATTCAAGCTTAGCTAGAAAGCATGAGTAATGCCTTAAGGACTAGCTGATATCATCAAACATACTTGAACGTTCGTGTTTTCTTAGCATCCTCTAGAGCTTCTTTTACAACGTATCAAATAAGTTGTTCAACTTAGGCTCTTTCCTGAAAACTGCAAGTTGGACAACATAATGGCATTGGTGTTAAAAGGATTAAATGTTAACTAGCAAAAAGGAATTTTATAACAGTTAACAGCAAAAAAAAGAAAATAACAATGGTGTATATAAAGAGGTCAACCTCTGAAATATATACCATATTTCTATAGTAATTGCATTTTCGTGTCTAGACCATAGTTTAGGAAATATTCTAAACAACCCAAAAGGGACAGAGTTCCTTCCCTTAATAGGGAACTAAAACACAGTCTATAACATGGTGTTTGTCATATGATTATTTTGCTTGCTACAACCAACAACAGACTGTGTTCCTTACAACCAAAATATGATGTTCCTTATTGCACCCTTCAATCTTCTATTCAGAAATAAAAGTTGTTCCTCACTTAAATAAAGGTAGTAAAACCTTCCATTTTTTCCTGGAGAGTAAAAATAATCAAAGCCTTTAATGCTTGTTACATTTCTCAGTAAACAGTGACCAAATTATATAAAGTTGACATGCTATTAATATATATGTTCACAAAGTTTACTTCGAATAGTACCCAAATAATCATTTAGACCAACACTAACTACCAACTTAACATGATCATAACTAGATGGATGGTAAAGATGATTAAAAAGATGGATGGATCATACTACCAACACACACAGCACCCATTATTCTAAAATTTGCCCGTGGTTTTCCTTAAAATATTCTAGCATCAAGAGGTAACAAAATTCATTATTTTTGCCATACCTCTTGAAACTTGGCAGCATGCATGTGTGTACTTTATTGGAAGCTTTTGGGCTATGTTATTACTTCTTTGTGTGCAACTTTTGATTGGGAATGTTGGTCTTAGTTGGATTATTATACTTTATGAAGTATTACACTTGTCTAAAATTTTGGAGGCGATGTGCATAAGACAAATATGTGATTGAGTCAAGTCAATCTGATAAATTATAACTTCTTTATTTTTTCTCTCCTTCTTGCTTTTGGTCTCTTTCTTTCTCTTTCCTTTCCTTTATCTTTCCTTTTCCTCTTTTTCTTGGTGCTTATTTCTTTCTCTCTCTTCTCTCTTCTCTCTTCTCTCTCTCTAATGACTTTCTCATCTTTTTCTTTCTTCTATATTTCCTTTCCTTTCAAAATTCCATTAATTAGTAGGTCTCTTCCTGTAAATCATTTCTTCCTCCTTCTTCCATGATATTCTTGTATCTTCAATCTCCTTCCAAATGTCCATTAAACCAAAGGCACACAATGATATTACATATCTTTCCATGTCTTGCATTTCACTCCCTTATTTTTGAATTTCCTTCTCTTATTCTAAGCTTCCCTTCCATAATCCAATAATTCCTGTCAAATCAGTATACTATATCCTTAACCTAAGAAAAGATGAAAGGGAAGTGTTAAAGAATCATTAGAGGGAATAAAAAATTATTACTACTATTACTTAAAAGGATGGATGAATTAATGTGTAAACCACAATATTGAATACCAAAAACTAGAAAACATCAAAGAATAAAACCTTTAGTATTTCCCACATATTTTCGTACTTCATCATCACAATTGCACAAAGTGATAATAACCCTCTCAATTGATATTTAAATGTCTACACTTGAATATTTTGTTAAAAAAAATTTAAATGCACATTTGACTATATTAAATTTATTATTTTACCCTTAACTAAAAAGTTAGTCACAAGATTTGCTACGAAATAATATCCTTTAAATTTAGGAGATTAATGATAGGTCTTGAGTACTCTATGTTTCACCTCTTTTCTATGGATGTTTTAGTTTTCTTAAAGAATTGAATTAAGCATTCACTTTTTTGTTATGCTTATTAATACGTGAACTTTGCACGAAAAAATTTCTAACTGTTTTGAGCATATTAATGTTTATATTCAAACACTTTTGCAATCTGATTTTTCATTTGAAATGCTACCTTGAATCTAGATTCTAGGGACATGAGTGATGACTTTTGTGTGGATTATAAATGCTAGAATTACTGCATTTAATTTCAATAAAATAACTTGTTACTTTGAAACATTTTTTTGGGCAGTTTTATTTGAACTTGAGTTTATTTGAAGAACATGCTTGCAGTTCTTTAATGTTATTTGTTCAAAGAAACATGTCAAAGATATGTGGTGCAATGATGTATTCCATCAAGTCTAGACAAAAAAATATGGACCATATTTGCTTATTTTTTGTGGTTGTTCTTAAAAAACAAGTTTGCTGAAATTGAATTAATGGGGCTGTGAATCATGATTAATTGTGATTGGATTTTAGGAGAAGTTGATGGAATATTAAGTTAAAATTGATACGAAGATAACATCACTGGCAAAGTGAAAATTAGGACAAATATGGGGTTTCATTGTTTTATACTTCCTCCTTTCTTTTTCTTTCTTTTTTGCCTTTTTAGTACTTTGTATCTTATAAAACATGAATCTAAATACA
Organism: Voacanga thouarsii; assembly: GCA_026120185.1. Lineage (NCBI taxonomy): Eukaryota > Viridiplantae > Streptophyta > Magnoliopsida > Gentianales > Apocynaceae > Voacanga > Voacanga thouarsii. The sequence goes on from JANUWF010001425.1 coordinate 2,985,973, forward strand.
TGATGCACAAATCAAAAGTTAAATTAACTATATTTTGAATCTTTTTTACTTTTAACTCCATCAAAAATTGAATGCAGGGCATAAGAAAAATATGTTGACCTTCAAACCTCGTAGATCTTGAGAATTTCTATGAGGAAAACAACCAAAAAAAAAAAATTACAATGAATTATGATAACAACTCAATATACTAACAAACTATTTACAGTGAATTATGATATTTCGTTAGTAAACGGTTCTCTTTCAATGCATATGTTAGTGAATTGTGATATTCCATCGTTAGTGTATAATACTTATTTTGAGATATCCTAACCTGCATCATTGCTCCATTAATTTCGAAATATATTTAACTTGACTTTTTGTTCAGCATTGAGCACGACAAGCATGAATTTATTATATTTAAGAATACAGTATAGTGTATAATGTCAACTCTATAAATATTGTTCCAGGTTTACATACTCAGTACAGGTTGTTAGGGAGATTTCTAATATCTTCCAACAACACTATCTCAGAGCGTGGCCTACCTTTTTTGACGTTCCTCGAGATGTGCAGGATGCTTGGTTCCAAACATTCGTAGTATTTAATGTTATAATTACAACTTTATATATTAAATAGTACATTAATGATTGAAGTTGTGATATACAAATTGCTCATAACATTATTATATTATATTTGAATATCGACAGAATACATATCATTGGCAGGAGGAGCACAGTGCACAGATCCACAAGAATTGGGAGAAGAAGTGCAGGGCTAGAATCTCGGACAATCTAGCCAGTGCTCGTAGGAAGTACACCACCAGCTGCCCACCATGGATTGCATCAAAGCATTAGGCTACTCTGCAGGAGTGGTGGGCTTCCAATAGGAGGAAGCGTGCTTCTTCCATTGTAAAACATAACAGATCTCTTGCTAGGCCATCACATACAGGCAGTTCTATATCCTTCACGGAGCACGAGTCCCGGATGGTATGTGAAAATGTCCAATAAATTTTGAATTGAAATTTTTTTCTTAATTGCATATAATTTATATTATATTTTATTCCTAAATGTAGCATCAAGCGGCTGGGGAGAGATTTTCATGGGTGGATTTTTTAAAAAACACTCACATTTTTCAGACAGGCCCTAGGAAGGGCGAGTTCATTTCAAATCGCTCTAGGCAGACATTGGTACATTATTTTAATATGTTATGTTCAACAACAATGGATACATTATAGATGACACAGGCTCTAACATTTATATTTAAATGCCCTATTTCAGGAAAATGTTGAGGCGATCAGAGCTCGCTACTCCCAGCTTGACTCATCTTCTGATTCAATGAGCTAGGCAATTGGGATTCCAGATGAGTAGGTTGCTTTCATTGAGGTATAGTCTAGATTTAAGAAGGGTCGTGTATATGGGCTACGTTCAGAGTGTTCTCGTGTCCAACGGAGATTAGAGCAGCCCAGTATTCATTCTCTTTCGCCTACTTCTTCTTCTACATTTGATGCTGCCGACGTCCATAGACAAGTCTCGAAGGCCGTACAACAAGCAAAGGAGGAGATAACACAGCAATTTCAAGACACACTTGACTTGTACTGGCCCGAGAACTGAGTGTTAAGACCGTGGATGATGATGGCAGCAAAAATAATAAATATACCTCCGCCTCCGTTATCCATTGGGCAAGAGATTGATGAGGATGACACTCGAGATGACTTTGGTAATGACAATGACTTTACCATTAGCCCGCCGGATCCACATCCTCATCCGCCTAGCCCGAGAGATCCTCCCCCACCACCTTCTACTCCTGCACCTCCTACCATTGCTACATAGGACGTTTCTTTCTATTTATGTATTTTTTTAATAAATATTTTAGATTCGGATATTCTATTGTCTAACAGTTTTATTGTGATTTTATTCCCTAAATTATTTTTTTAATATATTATTATGCCTCGTTACAATTTTTTATTAATTTACAGTCATAATTTTAATATTAAAAAATAAAAGTAAATGATCCCTCAGTAATCCCTCGTAAACAGCAAGGGATTATTGAGGGAAATATGGATAAGAAGAAATAAAAAAGCGACGGATCACTGATAGACAATGGAAAAACCGTCGGTGATCCATCGCTAATTATCGAGATATCACCGAGGGACAAAAATTTTCAAGATTTTGCTAATTAAATATCCATTGGTAATTCCTTGCAAACTTATAAAGGATTACCGATGGAAGATGAAAAAGACATCCCTCACAATTCATTCTCCATTGCTAATCCTTCGATAATTACCGAAGGATTTATGAGGGACGATAGACCACGAAATTTATCTAATTCTATAGTCCTCAAAAATCCTTTGCAAATTTACCAGGGATTACCAATGGATAATCCCTCGAAATTCCATCCGTTGCTATTCCCCCGGTAGATTGGAAGATACTAAGCTGTTGACCTGGTTGGTTTTTCTCTCAATAATCTGTCGTAATCTACGAGTGATTATTTATCCGTCGGAATTAGTGAGGAGTTTTTCAGTGATGGACATATCCATCGCTGATCTCTCGGGGAATTTGGTCACCGAGGAATCAGCAACGAATAATGTTCATCGCTGATGTCTTTTTTTCTTGTAGTGAGAGAAGTAAGTGGAACGCTGATGAATACTAGTCCATCTTCGTGGATCATCATGAAGTTTTTCATCTTTAAGATAGTCCACGAAAGGTTGTCACCAATCTTTTTCATCAATCTCATAGACGAAAGTAGAATGGATTTTATGTCCTTCATCATCTTCATCTTAAAAAATAGGAGGTATAACCCATGTTTGACATAACAGAATTTAGGCTTATTGATCACACAAACATAAATTAGATGTCAGTTTTACCAATACGTCAACTTATTTGTTTCCTCTTCTTAATGCATATTCGATTATTACATCACCCAAATATCCTACGAGTCGTCTTGCATAATTTTAATATGGGATCAACTTAGGTTTCTTGACATCATATTCACTGAGTAATTGATTAACAATTAATTGAGAATCCCCATACACTTTGAGATACAGTCACTTCATATCAATAACCAACTCTAATCCAAGTATAAAGGCTTGATATTCAACTATATTATTTGAGTATCTTTTAGTTAAGGTGAAAAAATATGGCAATACATCTCTCTCAGGTATAATGAATACCATACCAGCTCCTGCACCTTTGTGATATGCACACCATCAAAATACATCTTCTATAGTAAGAGAATCTCAATGACAAGGACATCTGCATCAGATAATTCGTTATTTAGTTTCCATTTAGTAGGAATAGGGTGATCATGTAAGAAATCAGTCAGTACTTGTCCTTTGATAGCTTTTTGTTGAACGAAGACAGTGTCAAATTATTGAAGTTGAAGGTACCACTTGCTAAACGATCAGATAGCACAAGTTTTGTCATAACATACTTCATCGGATTAGCCTCGGAAATAAGGTGTACATTATGCGCTTGAAAATAATGCTTTAGTTTCTAAATTGCAAATATTAAAGCTAGATAAAGCTTTTCAATTGGCGAATAGTTCAACTCATTAGGTGGCATCATCCAAATTAAGTACTAGAGAGCATTTCCTTTACCATTTTCATTTTCTTGAGCAAGCAATGCCCTCATTGAATGCTCTTGTGTAGCAATGTATAAAATTAGCAACTTATCGGGAATGGATGCAACATACATATAAGGCTTCATCAAATAAGATTTGGTACATTTGAAAGTATTTTGACACGTTTTATCCTACCCAAATAGTACACCCTTTTTCATTAGGTGACTAAACAATTGGCATCACCCGATAAGATTTAAGATGAACCTTCGGAGGTAGGCTAATTTTCTCTGTAGACTCTTTAATCTATGAATATTCCTTGGCTTAGGTATCTTCATAATTGCGTCGATCTTTGATTAGTCTATTTCAATACCTCAATGATGGACGATGAAACCTAGGAAATTTTCAGAGGTGACGCCAAAGGAACATTTAAGGGGATTCATCTTCAATTCGTGTTTTTTGAGTCGCTCGAAAATCTTTCTCAAATCCTGAAGATGATTATATTGTTTATGCAATTTGACCACCAAATTATCCGCATAGCATTCCCCGATCTTGTGTAGCATATCATCAAGGATCTTTTACATTGCCGTTTGATATGTAACTCCAGTATTCTTCCAACTAAAAAACATTACTGTATGGAAATAGATTCCTTTTAGAGTATGAAAGGCAGTGATCTCCTCATCTTTTGGCCATTCTGATTTAGTTATAATCAGAAGATTCATCCATAAAAGATAGAGCTTCATAGCCAGAGATTGCATCTACCATTAGTTCAGGAATAGGCAGTGGAAAATCATCTTTTGGACATGCATCATTTGGATTTCTAAAATCTATACAAATTCAAATTTGTCTATTTTTCTCCCTCATATGAACAACATTCACAACCCAAGTTAGATACTTGACTTCTCAAATAAATTTAACTTCAATGAGCTTCACCACCGTTTCAATTAATAGAACCAGCTTAGATTGAAAATGCCGTTAGACTTACTTTACTAGTATTGCCCCATCATCTACAGCTAAAAAGTGGATAATAATTTTTATGTCTAAACTAGGCATTTCTTTGTATGACCAAGCAAAGATGTTTTTGAATTCCTTCAAAAGGTCTATGTAAGCCTTTTCTTCTTCAGGCGATAAGATTTTACTTATGTAAATTAGGTGAGGATCTTCAATAATGTCCAAATTTACTTTTTTCAGCTCATCAGTTGTGATTTTTACACCTTCTTCAAATTCTGCTGGAACATAATCGGCTCCTTTTTTCTCAGCACCATCTTCATCATAAATGGAGATGCGATTGTAAGAAGCTACACTTTCTTCACACAAGGTATAACAGGCATCACTTGTGTTATCACTTTTAGGACTCTATCACAATTCACCACCGTTCTTGCCTTTGAAGAGACTTTGCCAGGATTTCTTGCCTTTGAAGTGACTATGAATCCAAACCTCTTGAAAACACATTTTCTTTTTCCTTTTGGGCCTAGTCTTGTAAAGATAGATGGACGCAGATTTGTATCTACCAATTTATCAAAAATATGTAGAGGTTTCGATGTTGCTTCATCTTCTACAATAATATATTAAACGTTCGACTTTTTAATTTTGAGTCGAATGAGAGATGTTTGTTTGTAACCCAAGCAAACATGCCATTTTTCGGTTGGCATGCTTTGGGTAGATTCTGAACGCCAACCATTTTCCTTGTCGATATCAACAGGAGGCTTTTCCAATAAATATTAACTTTGTAAATTATATCTAGCCTTTACTAGGAGTCTGTATGTATTTGGGTTAAATCCTTCCTTTATGCGTGAAGTAAGTAATTCACCATGCTCTAACATTACTTCTTTCTTTGCCTAGACAAATCCTTTCACAGGAATTTTTGGTGACTTAACTAAATCAAATCTTGTGAGGGGCAAAGTGAGCCATCTTAGTGACTTATTGTGTGCAGATTGCTTATTAGAGTATTTTGCACATGTTTTAGAGAAGGTAACTTTGTTATCTTCCTTCCTTACGGATGAATTGATCCTAGTTGCTTCATTATCTTTCCAAATGTAGTACTTAGCATTATCAATATGCACTTCAACTTCAGTGAAGGGTTTGTTGTCGGCATCTATTTTCTTTACTATGCTATTGCAACGGTAGTTGAAACATTGATACATGGTTGATGGCACTACACCATTATCATAGAGCTATGGTTTTCCTAACAGAATGTTATAAGAGGTCTTAGCATCAATAATATGGAAAAGAGCATTTGAAAATATATTTTCAATTAATATATCTAGTCAGAGAGTACCACTTACTCGTTGCCCCCTTGATTGAATCATTGTATCATAAAGCGGCTTTCAGACAATTCATCCATAGAAATGCCTAACTCTTTTAATATCCATAGAAGTAAAATATTCACTGTTGATTCTCCATCTAGTAATATCTTGTTTACTCTTTGCTCTTGTACATAGCCAGCCACAAATAATGGTCTATTGTGAGACATTGAACGAAGAAGTAAATCATCATCAATGAATGTGATCTCTGCTATGCAACTACTAAGACCTGCTGAAGAATCAATTTTCTCTATATCTCCATCTTTTATGTACTCATCATTATCTTCTTCACTTTCCTCATCATGTATGACATACTATGAGACAATGTTAAACTTTTTAACAAGTTATCTTGGTATAAAATCTTTTAGCATGAGAGGTGTCAGAGATTTCTTCCACAAAGAATCATCTATTGTTGATGCAGGCTTGGTCTTCTTATTTTTTATCTTCGTCACATTTTTGTTAGTTAATTTGCTTCTTACTAGTGAAGGTTCACCTCTTGAGGTTTTGGTGCATTTTTTTTCTTTTTGTCACAAACATCCAGCCTTCATCTCATGTATAGAAAGTTTTTCAACTTCTTGTTGATATCATTCAGCAGGAAGGACTTGTCCATCAACTTCAATTTTAACAGGATTAAAACTTCTAAATTTATCCTTAAAAAAATGGGTTCAACATGAGGGACTGCAATAGCTGTCAAATTTGCAAATGCCTTGTCTTCTTCAAGGACTATGTGTCCTTCATGAACCAACTACCTAATTTTATCCTTGAACATAAAGCATTTCTCAATCGGGTGACCAAGCAAACAATGGTACTTACAGTAGTTGGGATCATTTATTTATCCAACTTTATTTGGATGTTTTGCTTCCTAGTAATTCTATGGCCTTAGTAGCTATCAACTTATCAAATATTGAAGAAACATCAGAATCGAAAAAAGGATATTCCTTGGATTGCCTTTCTTCTAAGATTACCTTCTTTTGTTTCCTAGGGAGGATCCACCTCTTGGTTCCCTTCTGAATTACTTTTAAAGAAATTTTTATTGCAGCCGTGACTGTTGCTATAGACTCTTTGCTTTGGTTTAAGAAAATGATTTGTTTCCTTTTCTAAAATGTTGTTTTTCTTTACCTTTGTTGGGGTCTTGAATAGGTGCTTTGCCTCTATGTGTAGTAATGCTTAATTCCATATCATGAGCACTGTAGCTAATTTTTCAAAGGTCTTTAGCATGATCCTTTTCAAAGTGCATGCCTTAGATGCACATTTCAATTGTAAACGATTCACTTAGACGATCTCTACAATTGAGATTTAAATTTCTCCATCTGTTGATGTAGTCCACCACTAGTTCATCTTTCCATTGATGCGGGTTGATGAACTTTACCATGCTGATAATTCTACAAGTATTATAGAATATGTTGAGAAACTCTTGTTCAAATTGCTTTCAACTATTGATACAACCAGATGCAAGATCGGTGTATCAATCAAATGCGTTTTTTTTAGGATCATACAAATTTCTTCACTAATAGATCCCCATAGGTTTCAACATTATTGCATATCTCGATGAAGTGGGCTATATGCTACTTTGGATTTCCTTTGCCATTAAATTGTTGAAATTTTGGTGACTGATATCCAGTTGTCATCCTTATATCGTCGATTCTTTGTGAATAAGGCTTTGCATATATGAAGGTGGATTTGCTGCCTCCTTCATACTTGTTCTTAATCGTGCCTATGATAAAGTTTTTGAGCTGATTGACGAGAATTGTACCTTCGGAGGATATTTAGATATCTTGTAATTTCTTAGAAGTTTACACTTCCTCTTGCACTTCAATCCTCTTTGGAAGAGCTTGACTTATTTCACCAATCTTCTCAAAGTAGTTGATAAGGTGTGCAATGATGAGATCTTGCTTTTAGGAGCATTTGGTGAGTTCTTCCACCAATTTTGTGAGGTACGTGAGTTGTTCCTCTAGATTTTGTGCGTCAGTCATCATAACCAGTACCACAGAAAAAGTAGTTGACTCTTCATTGAAGGAAGTCTTGGATTTGAAGTCCCTATGGGAGGCTTGAGGTGTAGAGCCAATGCTTGAACATTGATTATCTTGCTTGGAACAGTAGGCCTTCTCCAATGAAGACGATATCTTGTGCATTGTAAAAGCAACATCTTGCTTCAACTTTGTAGCTACAGGCAATGAGACAACGCCAAAATTTTGAGCCGAATTTTTTAAAAGAACTCGAGCCTTACTTCTTGTCAGCATACCTTGGCTTGTGGCTTTGCCAACAGTTGTCGCAGTCTCCATGACATCAGTAGCCTTTAAATAAGCAGATGTAGCTTTGTTGTACTTTGGGGCCTTTGAGTTGCTTTATGTTTGTACTTGAATTGTGGATTGATTTGAAATTTGAAGTCAAGAGATGGGAGGCGAAGATTATCCTATTGGGCGTGCCAAAAATTTGTAGCCGATGAATTTTCAAGTTTACAAATTAAGACAAGAAAAATATTGAAAAAGTATAAAATATTTAATAAATATGAAGAGTGGTTACAAATCTTCAAAGAAGTCCTAAATTGCAAAATGAGTTCTCAAATTCTTCTTTAAAAAAAAAAAAAAAACCATTGATTCGGTGCTGAAGAGTTTGATCTTGGATCAAATGGAATTTGATAACGAATACTTTATTGCTAAGCCTTTGAGACTTATTTAATACAAAATAAGATGAACGTTTTGAAATTTGTTGAAGATTCCGAACCTTAAGTTTGTTGAAGCTTGAATGTTATTGAAGCTTAAATATTGTTGAAGCTTGAATTTGCTGAAGCTTGAGGTTGAATTTTGAATTTATTGAAACTTGAGCTTGAATGCGGTTGAAACTTAAGGATGCCTCTTGTTGTTGAAGATTATGGATTGCCTTAAACTTTTGAGAGAATGTCCTATTTATAGGTTTAAAATCCCTTTACTCTAGTATAAAAAGTCAATGTAAGACTTTGAAAAATCTCCTAACAAATCCTAATGGATTTGGACTTGGGGTGATTTAGGCTTCATTTAAGTTTAGCCTAATTTCATGTAACCTATACCATTTGGGTTTAATGGATTTGGAATAAGGGCCCTAATTTAATAACCCAAACTAATTTTATTTAATTCATAATATATTAGATTTAATGAACTTTTAACAATGGCCTAATTTTAATAGTCCAATTTCATAGTATATTTGACTTTGATGGACTTTTAATAATTGCCCAACTGTATTAATCCAAGAATAATAATATTTATTCATAGATTTATTTTAATTAATCAAGATTAAAATATTTAATTTTCTTTTAATCTTGATCAAATAAAATAAAATATATTTTCTTCAAATTTTCTTGTCTACAGCAAAGTATAATAGAGAGTCATGATTATTAAACTTAAGGTAAAAAATGGTTAAAATGTAAGAGTACGAGAGTTTTGATTTCTCTACCTCCTAAGAAGATATCTAAACTGCTTAATTTTAAGAAACTAAAATTAAGTTCAAACCATTTATTTTTATATATTATGTCTTTAACTATTTTTTAACTTATTTTTATACTTTTTATATCCTAAAAACTTCTTTAAAATTAAAAAAAATTAAAAAAACAAAATAAAAAACTGACAATTGGCCGATTTGCTAGCCGTGACCTTAACTGTCAACCGCTAAAAACCGGAGTTGGGAGTTAAGGTTTAAGTTGGCCATCCATCAACTACCGGTTCTGAACAAGCAACCATCGATGTCACAATCGAGGCCACCCCTATGTATTTCCTTCTTTCAAAATAACTGTTAGTTTAAAAAAAAATTAATTTCAAATTATCTATCTACAATTAAAAATGTACATATTATTATATTTCTAAATATACTCTTATTATTTATTATTCCACTAAATCATAAAAATTAATAGATTTCAAATTTGAAAATAACCTTACAATTTCTAATTAGGGTAATTTAATTTTTCTCTCTAAAAATTCTATAGATGTTAAAATTTTATTAATATGTGTGATTTATATATATATATATATATATATATATATATATATATATATATGAGGTTAAATCTACATCTTTAAAATTTAAATCCATGCCCTTAAACTATAATTATTTCATTTGGTCATTACTATTATTTGACTATTCTATTTTTAAACTATGATTTTTTAATTCCTAAACTACCATTTAATTTTAAAAAAAATCTATTAGGAAAAAATATAATACCTCAATATTTTTTACTTTATCAATACTTTCACTTCATTCGTCTTATTTTTTTTTTACACAGATATCGTGCCAACCAATTTTTTAATAAGTTATAGAATTTGAAAAGACTTAAAGAATTTCGCCACCACATCTTATACATCATTCTTCTAGAACTTGAGGGGTTATAGAGTTTGAAGGGATTAAAATGGAAAAGGATTTCAAATGTTTAGGAATACAAGAGTTAAAACATATTGTTTTTAATTAAAAGAATAATTTAAGAATTAAAAAATTAATTGAATAATAGTTATAACCATAACAACACAATTATAGTTTAAAGGTGTTGATTTAATCCTTCCACGCACACACACATATATGTCTCCAGCTGAGCGCCTTCGAAACAAACCATGTAACGTACGACTGGTATTATAAATTGACTTTAACTTCGTAATTTGAAACTTTTGGAAAGTTTGTTATGCTTTAAGACGACAAAGGAACTTAGAATAATTTCTAAAACACAGGCAGAGGAAATATATTTTAGTCGATTAAAGTTTACATGTAAATTTATAAAATTTGTAGTTTTGTGACTCCAGTGTTTGTATAATATATATATATATATATATATATATATATATATATATAAGAATATTTTTATTGAGTTAAAAGTGGAATATGTAATGTCGCTTTTTGAATAAACCTATAGCAAAGAAAAATTTTAGAACTGCAATGCAATCTGTAATGAGGGGAGATTGCTGCATGTTATCACGGTATATTACAGCATTCCACAAATAGGAGGCAAACGATTTTACCATCATGGTGGGTTCCAGTACCTACTGCAGCCAATAATTTCCTACAAGGAATTCAACATTAGATTCTATATGAATGGTTTTTATAAGGAGGATCAGCTGTTGTACACTTGGTATTAGAGGTTAAGGAATTTACTTACAGTTATTCCAAGACATGACTAAAACCATGAATTTGCCCGAACAGAGGGCTTTTTCAGTGCTTGCTCTAAAAATAGCTTCATTCGTTAGAATTTCTGCCTACTTTATCATCCTCCATAAGCTTGTCAGAACTCTCAGAAACATAAAATCCATGCCTCGAGCATCTTGGATTCTGTGGCCCTAAAATGTTCCAAAAATCGTTTCTTGCTCGCTATTTACATATTCATATCTGCAGAAAGAGACAAAAGGAGAAGTTATTTAGGAAATACTATCACAACATATTCTTGTTAGAGGGTTAAAGCAGATTGTTTAAGTTAGCAAGTACCCTGATTCTAGAGAAGGAATGCTATCTGTACTTGAACCGAGATGATGAGCCGTTGGGTTGATGGTGAGGTCTTTTTGTGTTGGCCATTCCACTATCGCTAAAACTGCCTTCGGCTAAATCTTCATGTACATCAGAGAATTCTTCGTTCCAAGAGTTCAAGGGAACAAGGTAACTATCATCCTTGGTGTTCTTCTTCTGCATCTCATGCCGTTTGACATTTTCAGATATCTGATGGAAAGTTTTGTTTATTCTTGCAATGCCTCTTTCAACTGGTTCAACAACGTGCGAAACTGTGAACTTCATGTCATCGACAATCTACAGAAGATGCAGCAAATCTGAAATTAGAGAGAGAGAAAGAGAGATAGAGAGAGAGAGTACAAAAATAATCAGTCGTATGAACAGTGATCTTACAATTTCACCACTTCCAACAACTACATCACGGACACTTTGATGAAATTTTAACCGCTTCTCTCGGTCATCATGAAAAGGAATGCGTACTCTAGTAGATCTTTCACAGTCTTGAACCTCCTCTGGATCTGGAGGAGACCCTAAAGATGCATAATCTGACAAGACTGCAACATTGCGAACACATCTTTCTCCTCGCTTGTAAGGTACTGCAGGGAAAACATAAAGATGCACCACTGCAGCAACACCCATCTGAGAAGTACATAAACAGAATATTGAAGAAAAAAATAATTAAATAAAAAGCAAACCACTTCACCTATATGCATGATATAGAAATTTCACACATCTGCAACAAAAGATAGAATCCTATAAAGAGATTCCCAGAATTAGGCATTTATTCTTAGTTCCAAAGTACTCTTTCTATATCAATGTCCTATGCTATTGCATTTAATTTAAACTTTAGTTCATTTAATTGTTCAAATTCAGAATTCATCCCCCCAAAAAATGTTCAAATTCAAAAAGGTGAATTGAAAACCAATCTCGGAACCAAAATTTTCCTTGTGCATTAATTCCACAAAAGATAAAGATGCTGAAGAAAAACAAGAAATATGAAGAGCACGCCACCCATAAGAATTTAATTTAAGTAGCACCACATCTTATTCCCAATTGTGAAATAATAATAACAAAGGACCCCTTATAATATAAGGAAAGCCCTGAATTGACCCAGTTAGCCAGTATCGAAATCTTATCAACACAAAGCAGCAGAACAAATTCACAAGGATCCAACCACCATAAAATCATTAAAAAATATAAGCAGTATTGAACTAATTTTAAATACTAGAAAGTAGATAGACGCTGGAGTTATTCAGCGTCCTTCATTAAGATAAAAATTTACACATCATTCTTTTGATTCTCCTTCACTGTTACTTTTGTTCTGAAGAAAAAGATATATATATATATATATATATATATATATATATATATATATATTTGAACAAACTATTCTGATGATCCTCTAACTATTGACTTATTCAGTTTTTGCCCTCTAATTAAAAAAAAGTATAAAACAATTCCTCAAATTTTCTAATCGATCTTACCCTTCCGTAAATTGACCAACGGGTAACTCACAATTCCATTAATTTTTAATAGCATTTCAGTAATTTTATATTTTTAAAATTAAAATTTATAATTATCTTATTTTTTTAAAATTCATTTTAAAATAATTAATAATTGGCTGAAAAACACTTTGTGTTTATTCCATATATCTCAAGGTATTTATACAAGATACCTAGACCTATTTAAGGTAAGTCAATTATACATTACAAATATAGAAACAATTACAGGAAATAATTACAGTTATAATTCCTAAATATGTGCAGCAATATACGCTAAGTCTTCCCCTCAAGTTGGTGCATAGATATCACACATGCCCAACTTGGACAATGATGCATAAAACGGTCCACTAGTAACAGCATGAGTCATTATGTCAGCTAGTTGCTCTCCACTCTTAATGTACGGAACCTCTATCATACCAGAATTCAGACTATCCTTGATATAATTCCGGTCAAGTTCAATGTGCTTAATTCGATCATGTTGAACTGCATTGTTAGCGATCTCAATAGTTGCAGTGTTATCACAATACAGTACCATAGGTTTCTTTGGACCAAACCCGAGTTCTATCAAAAGAATTTTTAACCAAGTAAGCTCTGTGGTTGCATGATGAAGAGCCCTGTATTCAGCTTCTGCACTAGATAATGACACTACATTTTGTTTCTTACTCCTCCAAGTCACCAAATTACCTCCAACAAATGACACATAGCCTGAAGTAGACTTTCTATCTAACTCTAAGCCAGCAAAGTCAGAGTTTGTGTAACCAACAATATCCAAGTGCCCATGTTTGGAGAACATAATACCTTTACCTGGAGAGGACTTCAGATAAGCCAAAATACGATTCACTGCATTCATGTGTCTATCACTTGGATTGTGCATAAACTGACTAACAACACTAACTGCATATGATAGATCAGGCCTAGTATGAGTCAGATAAATCAATTTCCCCACTAGTCTCTGATATCTCTCCTTGTTAGTTGGAACCTAATCAGGATAGACAGCCAGGCCATGATTCATCTCAATAGGAGTATTTACAGGTTCACAGGCAGAATTACCAGTTTCAGCTAAGAGATCTAAAATATACTTCCGTTGAGAAAGGAAAAGTCCTTGCTTAGACCGAGATACTTCAACACCCAAGAAGTATTTTAGAACCCCCAAGTCCTTCATCTCAAATTCCTTGGCCAAATAGCTTCGAAGTTTCTCTATCTCACCAGCATTACTACCTGTAACAATCATATCATCAACATAAACAATAAGCAAGATAATATCATCATGCTCCCGCTTATAAAACAAAGTATGATCCGCTAAAACTTGCTTAAAACCATACGCCTTCATCGAGTAGCTCAACTTGCCAAACCATGCCCTTGGCGATTGTTTCAACCCATACAATGCCTTTTTCAGCTTGCACACCTTACCTTTCCCTAGTGTAAATCCTGGAGGAGGATCCATATACACCTCCTCGATCAAATCACCATGGGGAAAAGTATTTTTTACATCAAATTGGCGTAATGGTCAGTCTAGATTGACTGCAAGAGATAGAATGACTCGAACGGTGTTCATCTTAGCCACAGGAGCAAAAGTCTCATGATAGTCAATCCCATGGGTTTGAGTGTAACCCTTGGCCACCAGTCTAGCCTTATACCTTTCAACTGTCCCATCTGACTTGTATTTCACTGTAAACACCCACTTGCATCCTACTGTCCTCTTCTCCCATGGCAACTCAACCATCTCCTAAGTAGAATTTTTTTTAAGGGCCTTCATCTCTTCTTTCATAGCAATCTTCCACTTAGGGTCTCCAAGGGCTTCCTGAAAATGACTAGGAATAGACACAGAAGACAACTGAAGAGCAAAAGCTAGATGAGCCTTAGACAAACGGTGATAAGAGATAAAATCAGAAATAGGATAAGTGACATTAAAAGATGACTTGGAAAGCCTATCATGTTCTCTACGTTCACGAAGGGGATATCTTCTACCATGATCGTGATCCATAACTGGTAGAGTCAAAGTAGTAGAATCTATCTCTAAAGTTGACGTGGGAAGAGAAGGAACACATACCTCAAGGTTAATAGTAGAAGAGTCATCCGATGGCATGGTAGCATCATCAAGAGGGGCACTAGAATTAAGAGGAGGCATAACAGTGGTATTCTGTTTTCTTCTTGTATAGCCTTTTTGAAATAACCTAGCTGGTCTTTCATCATTTTCTTTAAATTCAGACTCAACCTCAGCTGAACAAGTATTATCTAAAGATTCCTTATTCTCCACAATAGCTGAGTTCTCCCCCTTACTCGACATCCACAACTTCTTCTCTTCTAACCATAATCGTTCCTCTTCCTTACTACTAATCTCCCCCTGAAGAGGAATCATAGAGACATCTCCAGAAAAATACGACTCTTGTTCACAAAACTGAACATCCATGGAAACATAATATTTACCTGTAGGAAGATGAAAACATTTATAGCCTTTTTGAGAATTAGAGTAACAAAAAAAAACACATTTAAGAGCACGTGGATCAAGCATATCCCGATATATAGAGTGAACATGAACATAGCATACACAACCAAAGACCTTAGGACAAATATTTAGAGCAGAAGGGATAGAGTGAAATTGTAACAACATCCGTAAAGGGGTTTGAAAATTAAGGATACGAGCGGGCATGCGATTAATAAGAAAGACAGCAGTCATGACAGCCTCAGTCCAAAAACGTTTAGGAACATGCATAGTAAAGCTCAAAGCCCGAGCAACGTCAAGGATATGACGATTCTTACGCTCTGCTACCCCATTTTGTTGTGGTGTGTAGGCACAAGCTGTTTGGTGGAGGATGCCATGTTCTAGGAAGAACTGGGTAAGACATTGACTTACAAACTCACGACCATTATCAGAATGAAAAACTTGGACCTGAGTATGAAACTGTGTCACAATCATTTTGTAAAATTGAGGAATCACTTGTATAACATCACTTTTAGATTTCATCAAATACACCCAGCTCACTCTAGTGCAGTTATCAATAAAAGACACAAAGTATTTATGGCCAGAAGCAGATGGAGTAGGAAACGGACCCCATACATCAGTGTAAACACACGAAAAAGGAATAGAACTCTTATTGAAACTAGTTTTGAAAGGAACACGATGGTTTTTAGCATAAATGCATTGTTCACATCTTAAACTAGAGATAGCAACATTGCGAAACAATTTTGGAAATAAACGCTCTAAATAAAGAAAAGATGGATGCCCTAGACGACAATGCCATAAAAGAATCTTCTCTCTGTCAAATGACTTGCTCTCTACTTGAAGGCCAAGGCTAGGTTCAGATTGAAACTGCGTAGCCCCCTCTAAGTAATAAAGACCTCCTCTTTCCCTACCAATGCCAATCGTCCTCTTCGTACGTTTGTCCTGAAAGATACAATGAGTGGAATCAAATATTGCAGAACAATAAAGACTTTTGGTAATCTTACTAATGGAAAGAAGACTATTAGAAAGAGCAGGTGCAAATAAGACAGATGACACGGAGAATTTAGGAGAAATTGAGACACTCCCGACTCCTGTAATTGGCATAGAGGTCCCATTAGCAACATGTACAAACTTGACAGGTGAAGACATTAGAGAGGCAAGTATGGAAGAATTACTAGTCATATGGTCAGTGGCCCCTGAATCAATAACCCAAGTGTTAGAATTACCTTGGTGAGGAGACACTTGAGAGACATGAGAAGCAGAAGGTGGAGAAGTATCAATAACAGCAATCTAAGTAGATTTCTTATTTTTCTTCTCAGCTTGTTTGAGTTTATACCACTCCGGATATCCATGCTTCTTCCAACAAACATTATTGTATGCCTGGGACTATTGCAATGAGTACAGAAGCGAGAATTTGAAGCGGCAGAATTCACAGGAACAGAAGGAGTCAATTGAGAGGTGCTCTTTTGGATCGTTAGAGCTGAAGTTTCAGAATGATTTTCTGTTCCCATGGTGACCTGTCTCTGCACTTCACGACGAACTAAAGAGTAGGCTTCTTCCAAGCTTGGTAGAGGGGAAGTAGCCAAAACACGACTACTAACTTGATCCAAATGGTGATCAAGACCTGCAAGAAACATATAGATGCGATCCTCTGCAATACACTTCCTTTGTTTCTCGATATCAGCAGCACATGTCATGTCATTGGGCCTACGATAATCAAGTTCCATGAAAATTGAATTCAACTCGTTGTAATATTCCGGCAGAGGTCGACCACCCTGGCGCAATTGGAATGACCTCTTCATCAGTTCATAGACTTGGGAAGAGTCAAACACATCAAGATAGCTCCTCTTAACCGCATCCCAAACTTCTTTAGATGTCCCACACTGAACAAAGTGTGACATCAGATTATCAGTCATGGAATTAATAAGCCAAGACTTGACAAGAGCATTTTCAGCTTCCCATTCATCATAACCCGGATCATCTTTTGCAGGGGCAGCCTTTCGTCCAGTAATATAACCCTTCTTCTTTCTGCCAGCAATATGCATCTCTAAAATCTTTGACCAAACATGATAATTAGTACCATCCAATTTAATATGGATTGGAGAAGAGGTTTCATGAATGGTCACCGTCGAGAGTTTCTTGCTAGCGGGGATCTCTTCATTGTCAGTTTTGGTAGCCATGATAGATGATAACCAGCGCAATTCGCTACAGTGCGGCACTACAGTTGCCGCTGCTACAGTGTTGCTACAGTTGCCGCTACAGTGTGCCACAATGCCGCGCTAGTTTTGGAAGAGAAAATGACGGCTAGGGTTTGGGAAAAAGGAGGCAACGGAAGTCTTTTCTTTGTTCTGATACCAAATTAATAATTGGCTGAAAAACACTCTTGTGTTTATTCCATATATCTCAAGGTATTTATACAAGATACCTAGACCTATTTAAGGTAAGTCAACTATACATTACAAATATAGAAACAATTACAGGAAATAATTACAGTTATAATTCCTAAATATGTGCAGCTATATATGCTAAGTAAAATAATTTATTTTATCTTCTTTTTCTTTTTCTTTCCTTTCTTCTTCCATCTTCATCTTCGTTGCTCCTGCAATTCTACTTCCACTGGAATTGGAGAGACCATTAGAGAAAATTTGAGAAATCATTGGCAGACAAAGAAGGACAACAACCCTTAGACAACATGGAAAGAACCAATATCTCCAGTTTTGAGAGAGCTAGCAATCTCATCAGCGACAGACAAGCAGGACACTACCCAACCACTAGGTGCCAACCATATCATCTTTGCAATCCGTAGCGTCGTACTCCATGGCAACACCATAGATCTTTTCCCTCGTTTTCCCCTTCAGTTTTAACTTCTCACACTGATTCAAGAATCAATTGAAAAAAGACAAAAATTCAGAGCTTTTCCCCTGAAGCAGATCCCAGAGAACCCCCACAACTTCAATTTTTCCATCTTGGAAACTTGTCAAACTTCAAGATTTCTTGGGTTGGAAAATTCCCTAAAATTCGATAGCTTTTTCTTTGATTCAAAGAAACCTCACATGCATATCAATTTCCATCCGAATTCCCATTGATTACATGAAGAGAAAAAGAAAACCCACCAAAATTTTCCAATGCAAAAACTCTAAACAGAGCCTGCAGCTTTGTATTGGTAGAAACTCCTTCACACCTTAGTATATATAGGTGACAAACAACAACATTGAAATAGTGGTTCTGCAAAAGGAAGTATGTGGGATTTCTCTGAGGAATTGCAGCTGCAATGAAAAGCAAGAAGAAGAGGAAAATGGAAGAAGAAAGGAAAGAAAAAGTAAAAAAAGATAAAAGATATTATTTTAAAATGAATTTTAAAAATAAGATAATAATATATTTTTATTTTAAAAATATAAAATTACCCAAATGTCATTAAAAATTAACGAAATTGTGAGTTGACCATTGGTCAACAAATGTAAGAACAAGTTAATAGTTGGAGGGTCACCAGAATAGTTTGTCTTTTTTTATTTCTCACTTTAAGTAGAATGTGCACATAGACATAAATCGCATATATTATTTAAAAATAAATAAAACCCTTCCTCTCCCCTTTTAGTAATAGAAAATTTGCGTATCTGGAACTAAAATTTAAGTGCAAAAGCCTATCTGTTCATCTACTGTTTAATTCCCTGGATAGGTTTCTGCTACTTTTCCAATCTCAACAATTATACTAGATTTCATTTGAAGGTGGTGCTTATACATGCAAGAATGCTGCCAAGCATCCATATAACGATTTGAACGTTGGTTTCAGGTTAAGGCAAGAAGAAAGACAATTGAACATTGAGTACAGCATTTCCAGTAGGGAATATCAAGAGTTCCCAGAAAGTATTTCAGCCAAGCATCTCTCCCAATGCACCGATGAAAAATAATATGCTTATAACATACTTAATTGCTGTTAGGTAGGGTAAATAAATTCAAAACCAATGAAGATGGAGCTTCATACAATGAAGTCACACAAAGAATGTTTTTTCTCCACTGCACAGAAAGATCACATTTGCTTGAGCAAGCCAAAATGCAACTTACCAATGTAGATGGCAGAAGTACCAACGGCAAGCTTTCTTATCTTTATTTTCAATTAACAATTGGCCGAAAAACACTTTTATGTTTATTTCATATATCTCAAGGTATTTATACAAGATACCTAGACCTATTTAAGGTAAGTCAACTATACATTAAAATTATAGAAACAATTATAGGAAATAATTACAGGAATATTACAGCTATAATTCCTAAATATGTGCAGCTATATATGCTAAGTCTCCCCCTCAAGTTGGTGCATAGATATCACACATGCCCAACTTGGACAATGATGCATAAAATGAGCCACTAGTAACAACATGAGTCATTATGTCAGCCAGTTGATCTGCACTCTTAATGTACGGAACCTCTATCATACTAGAATCCAGACTATCCTTGATATAATTCCTATCAAGTACAATGTGCTTAGTTCGATCATGTTGAACTGGATTGTTAGCGATCTCAATAGCTGCAGTGTTATCACAATACAATACTATAGGTTTCTTTGGACCAAACCCGAGTTTTGTTAAAAGAATTTTTAACCAAGCAAGCTCTGTGGTTGCATGATGAAGAGCCCAGTATTCAGCTTCTGCACTAGACAATGACACCACATTCTGTTTCTTACTCCTCCAAGTCACCAAATTACCTCCAACAAATGACACATAGCCTGAAGTAGACTTTCTATCTAACTTAGAGCCAGCAAAGTCAGAGTCTGTGTAACTGACAATATCCAAGTGCCCATGTTTGGAGAACATAATACCTTTACCTGGAGAGAACTTCGGATAAGTTAAAATACGATTCATTGCATTCATGTGTCTATCACTTGGATTGTGCATAAACTGACTGACAACACTAACTGCATATGATAAATCAGGCCTAGTGTGAGTCAGATAAATCAACTTCCCCACTAGTCTCTGATATCTCTCCTTGTTAGTTGGAACCTGATCAGGATAGATAGCTAGACCATGATTCATCTCAATGGGAGTATTTATAGGTTCACAGGCGGAATTACCAGTTTCAGTTAAGAGATCTAAAATATACTTCTGTTGAGAGAGAAAAAGTCCTTGCGTGGACCGAGATACTTCAACACCCAAGAAGTATTTCAGAACCCCTAAGTCCTTCATCTCAAATTCCTTGGCCAAATAGCGTCGAAGCTTCTCTATCTCACTAGCATTACTGCCTATAACAATCATGTCATCAACATAAACAATAAGCAAGGTAATATCATCATGCTCCCTCTTATAAAAACAAAGTATGATCTGCCAAAGCTTGCTTAAAACCATACTCCTTCATCAAGTAGCTTAACTTGCCAAACCATGCCCTTGGCGATTGTTTCAACCCATATAATGCCTTTTTCAGCTTACACACCTTACCTTCCCCTAGTGTAAATCCTGGAGGAGGATCCATATACACCTCCTCGATCAAATCACAATGGAAAAAAGCATTTTTTTACATCAAATTGGCATAATGGCCAGTCTAGATTGACTGCAAGAGATAGAATGACTCGAACGGTGTTCATCTTAGCCATAGGAGCAAAAGTCTCATGATAGTCAATCCCATGGGTTTGAGTGTAACCCTTAGCCACCAGTCTCGCCTTATACCTTTCAACTGTCCCATCTGACTTGTATTTCACTGTAAACACCCACTTGCATCCTACTGTCTTCTTCTCCCGTGGCAACTCAACCATCTCCTAAGTAGAATTCTTTTGAAGGACCTTCATCTCCTCTTCCATAGCAACCTTCCTCTTAGGATCTCCAAGGGCTTCCTAAAAATGACTAGGAATAGACACAGAAGACAGCTGAAGAGCAAAAGCTAGATGAGCCTTAGAGAAGCGATGATAAGAGATAAAATCAGAAATGAGATAAGTGACATTAAAAGACGACTTGGAGAAACCCAACCTATCAGGTTCTCTACATTCACGAAGGGAATATCTCCTACCATGATCGTGATCCATAACTGGTGGATTCAAAATAGTAAAATCTATCTCTAAAGTTGAAGTTGGAGGAGAAGGAACACATACCTCAGGGTTAACAGTAAAAGAGTCATCCAATGGCATGGTGGAATCATCAAGAGGGGCACTAGAATCAGGAGGAGGAGGCATAACAAGGGTATTTTGTTTTCTTCTCGTATAGCCTTTTTGAAATAACCTAGCTGGTCTTTCATCCTTTGCCTCCTTAAATTCAGACTCAACCTTAGCTGAACAAGTATCATCTAAAGAGTCCGTAGTCTCCACAATAGCTGAGTTCTCCCCCTTACTCGACATCCACAACTTCTTCTCTTCTAACCATAACCGTTCCTCTTCCTTACTACTAATCTCCCCCTGAAGAGGAATCATAGAGACATCCCCAGAAAAATAAGACTCGTGTTCACAAAAACTGAACATCCATGGAAACATAATATTTACCTGTAGGATGATGAAAACATTTATAGCCTTTTTGAGAATTAGAGTAACAAAAAAAAACACATTTAAGAGCACGTGGATCAAGCTTATCCCTATATATAGAGTGGACATGAATATAGCATATACAACCAAACCTTAGGACAAAGATTTAGAGCGGAAGGGATAGAGTGAAACTGTGACAACATCCTTAAAGGGGTTTGAAAATTAAGGATATGAACAGGCATGCGATTAATAAGGAAGACAGCAGTTATGACAGCCTTAGCCCAAAAACGTTTAGGAACATGCATAGTAAAGCTTAAAGCCCGAGCAACTTCAAGGATATAATGATTCTTACGCTCGGCTACACCATTTTGTTGTGGTGTGTAGGCACAAGTTGTTTGGTGGAGAATGCCATGTTCTAGGAAGAACTGGGTAAGAGATTGATTTACAAACTAACGGCCATTGTCAAAATGAAAAACTTAGACCTGAGTATGAAACTGTGTCACAATCATTTTGTAAAATTGAGGAATCACTTGTATAACATCACTTTTAGATTTCATCAAATACACCCAGCTCACTCTAGTGCAGTCATCAATAAAAGACACAAAGTATTTATGGCCAGAAGCAGATGGAGTAGAAAAAGGACCCCATACATCAGTGTAAATACACGAAAAATGAATAAAACTCTTATTGAAACTGGTTTTGAAAGGAACACGATGGTTTTTAGCATAAATGCATTGTTCACATCTTAAACTAGAGATAGTAACATTGCGAAACAATTTTGGAAATAAACGCTCTAAATAAGGAAAAGATGGATGCCCCAGACGACAATGCCATAAAAGAATTTTCTCTCTATCAACCGACTCGCTCTCTACTTGAAGGCCATGGCTAGGTTTAGAGTGAAACTGCGTAGCCCCCTCTAAGTAATAAAGACCTCCTCTTTCCTTACCAATGCCAATCGTCCTCTTCGTACGTTTGTCCTGAAAAATACAATGAGTGGAATCAAATATTGCAGAACAATTAAGACTTATGGTAATCTTACTAATAGAAAGAAGACTATTAGAAAGAGCAGGTGCAAATAAGACAGATGACACGGAGAATGTAGGAGAAATTGAGACACTCCCGACTCCTGTAATTGGCATAGAGGTCCAATTAGCAACATGTACAAACTTGACAGGTGAAGACATTAGAGAGGCAAGTATGGAAGAATTACTAGTCATATGGTCAGTGGCCCCTGAATCAATAACCCAAGTGTTAGAATTACCTTGGTGAGGAGACACTTGAGAGACATGAGAAGCAGAAGGTGGAGAAGTATCAATAACAGCAATCTAAGTAGATTTCTTATTTTTCTTCTCAGCTTGTTTGAGTTTATACCACTCCGGATATCCATGCTTCTTCCAACAAACATTATTGTATGCCTGGGACTATTGCAATGAGTACAGAAGCGAGAATTTGAAGCGGCAGAATTCACAGGAACAAAAGGAGTCAACTGAGAGGTGCTCTTTTGGATCGTTAGAGCTGAAGTTTCAGAATGATTTTCTGTTCCCATGGTGACCTGTCTCTGCACTTCACGACGAATTAAAGAGTAGGCTTCTTCCAAGCTTGGTAGAGGGGACGTAGCCAAAACACGACTACTAACTTGATCCAAACTGTGATCAAGACCTGCAAGAAACATATAGATGCGATCCTCTGCAATATGCTTCCTTTGTTTCTCAATATCAGCGGCACATGTCATGTCATTGGACCTACGATAATCAAGCTCCATGAAAATTGAATTCAACTCGTTGTAATATTCCAGGAGAGGACGACCACCCTAGCCCAATTAGAATGACCTCTTCATCAGTTCATCGACTTGGGAAGAGTCAGAAACATCAAGATAGCTCCCCTTAACCGCATCCCAAACTTCTTAAGATATCCCACACTGAACAAAGTGTGACGTCAGATTGTCAGTCATGGAATTAATAAGCCAAGACTTGACAAGAGTATCTTCAGCCTCCCATTCATCATAGCCCGGATCATCTTCTGCAGGTGCAGCCTTTCTTCCAGTAATATAACCCTTCTTCTTCCTACCAGCAATATGCATCTCTAAAATCTTCGACCAAACACGATAATTAGTACCATCCAATTTAATGTGGATTGGAGAAGAGGTTTCATGAATGGTCACCGTCGAGAGTTTCTTGCTATCAGGAATCTCTTCGTTGTCAGTTTTAGTAGCCATGATTGATGACAACCAGCGTAAAGGCTGCTGGAGTTGGAGATGGCGGCTGTCAAAGAAGGTGACGGATGCCAAAGAAGGTGGCGGCGGCTGACAAAGAAGGTGGCGGCTGAAATTAGGGTTTGGCTGGAAGAAGGTGACAGCTGGAAGGAGGTGACGGCTAGGGTTTGAAAAAGAGGTAGCGGAAGTCTTTCGTAGGCTCTGATACCAAATTAACAATTGGTTGAAAAATACTCTTATGTTTATTCTATATATCTCAAGGTATTTATACAAGATACCCAGACCTATTTAAGGTAAGTCAACTATACATTAAAATTATAGAAACAATTACAGGAAATAATTACAGGAATATTACAGCTATAATTCCTAAATATGTGCAGCTATATATGCTAAGTTTTTCTAATGAGTCCTTTGGTCTTTTTAGAAAAAAGATGGGTTTCAAAATTTTTCTGTTATATTGCAAAATTTATGCTCCTTTTATATGTTACACATCAATCCATTTTTCCTACTTTTAACTGAATTTTCTCTTCTTGAACATTTTCAAGCCCTAATGGCAAGTCCAAAAATAACCAGCATCTAGAAAATATCATGCCATGATCAGGTCTTCATTGCCTTGGCCATTTTTGTTTAAAGAAATATATTGTCTCTAGCTAAAATCTTTAGTGAAAAGACACCATGCATTGATATGAGCCTAGCTAACAGTTCTTTCCTTTCTTTGAAGCAGTACAATACAGGATCACCTAATCTACCTAGCACGAATCCTTAAAAACAGCCAAGAAACCCAAGTTAGATACTCCATCCTCAAAGAAATTGGGAGAGCTTAAAGTTTACAATGAGCTGATTATACACAAGTTGTCTAAGAAACAAATATGGCAACAACCCTAAGAAATTGATCACAAAATCTCCTAATCAATCCCCTAATTACTGCTCACAAGACCTCCTAATCACTGATTACAAATTCCTTTAATTTAAGGGTCAAACTTTCCTAATTTAGTCTAATTCTAGTATTATAATATTTACAGCATTACTTTCCTAAAAAACACCCATTAGCCATTTTTTCCTACACTCTCCCTCAAGCTGGTGAATAGATATTCTCCATTCTTAACTTGGATACAATACTTTCAAACACTGGACCACCTAACCCTTTGGTTAACGCATCAACAAGCTGCTCATTTGTAGACACATAAGGTGTGTAGATCAATCCACTCTCCAATTTTTCCTTGATAAAATGTCAGCCAATTTTGATATGTTTTGTCCGATCATGCAATAGAGAATTGTGGGCTATGCTAATTGCAGACTTATTATCGCAGTAAAGCTTTATTGGGCCCTCCAACATGATCCTTATGTCTTCTACAATGATCTTTAACCAAAATAACTCACATACTCCTTGAGCCATCTCTCGAAACTCAGCCTCTGCACTAGACCGTGCTACCACATTTTGGTTTTTACTCCTCCATGTCACAAGATTTCTACCAAGGAATGTACAATATCTAGTGGTCGATCTTCTATCAATCAATGGTCCATCATAAGTAGCATCTGTATAGGCTTAAAGCATTAGACCCCACTTCTCCTAAAGAGAATTCTTCTTCCTGGTATTTAGATATTGCAACACTTTGTGTGCTGCTTGAAGATGAACCTCTTTTGGACTGTGCATGAATTGACTAATCACACTCATAGCATAAGCTATATCCAGTCGTATGTGGGACAAGTAAATGAGTTTTCCTACCAAATGTTGATACATCCCATTCTCCACTATAGCATCTTCCTCTACTATTCCAAGCTTTATGTTCGGATCTGTTGGAGTACTCACCGGTTTGCATACTATTTTTCCTATCTTCTTAAGTAGATCAGTTATATATTTTTATTGAGAGAGAAAAATACCCTTCTCTGAATGTGCCACTTCAATTCCGAGAAAATACATTAGTTTCCCAAGTGTCTTAATCTTGAATTCTTTTGCCAAGCACTCACTTAAAGAACCTCTCTCCTCATTATCACTTCTTGTAACAATTATGTCATCCACATAAACTAAAAAAACCATATGATCTCCTTGACTTTGTTTGTAGCATAACATTGTCATAACCTTGGCAAATCTGCAGAACCATGCTCAAGGAGATTGTTTTAACCCATACAATGCCTTTTTTAACCTACAGATTCTATGATCAGTAACTCTTTTTCCATAACCAAGTGGTACCTCCATATATATATATATACCTGGGGATCTCCATGCAAGAAAGCATTTTTGACATCAAACTGCTGTAAATCCTATACAAAGTTGGCTGCCAAAGACAATAGGACTCTAACAGTATTCAACTTTGCAACTGGACCAAAAGTTTCTATATAGTTCACTCCATACATCTGAGTGTAACCCTCTTCGCAAACAACCTTGCCTTGTATCTTTCCACTAAACCATCAGCTCTATATTTCACTGTATACACCAATTTACACCCTACTGGTTTCTTCCCTGCTGGTAACTCCACAAGCTCCCATGTTTTGTTCTTTTCCAGTGCCTCTATTTCTACATTCATAGCTTGTTTCCATTTTTCATTAGACAAAGCTTCAGATAGATTGAAAGGAATGGCAATAGTTTCTAGGTTACTGAGGAAGGCTCTGTGTGACTAAAAAAAACGCTGAAAGGACAGCCAGTGTTCAAGGGAATATAAAGGTCTTCCAGTGCACTCTCTCGCACCTTTTCTCAAAACAATGGGCAAGTCTATGCCACTACTACCCCCATGGATCTCACTCTTTACCTCCGGTTCTGTTTCAATTTGTAATATGGGTTCAGAAGTCATTATCTGATAAGATTCTAAGACTTGCGTAAGGTTGGGGGCAGCCGTCTTCTTCTTTGGATACATCTTGCTTTTGCCATATCCAACATCCTTGCGAACAGACTCAGTGTCAGATTGAACAAATACAGGTTCAGAGGAGACTGTAACAGACTCAGATAGCTCAAAGTGAATTGGAGTATGATCGCTAGTAGATGAGGAAGTAAAATGATTTGAAGCTGAAAGATCTAACAGTAAGTCAAAACCCAAATTCTCGTCTTCTCTCACTAACTTCTCCTCCTGAAGATAAGGGTTTGGAAAGTAAGATTCATGTTCGTTGGAGGTAACATTCATAGAAACAAAAAATTTTCAGGAGGGTGGATGATAACACTTGTATCCTTTCTGGGTTGACGAAATCCTACAAATACATATTTTATAGCTCTTGGATCTAGTTTCCCTCGGTTGTGACTGTGAACATGTACAAAGGATGTACATCCAAACACTCGAGGAACAAGATTATTTGTGGTGTGAAAGTTAGGATAGAAAGTGGACAACACGTCCATTAGACTTTGAAATGCTAGGATGTTATATGGCAATCGGTTTATGAGATGTGTTGCTGTAAGAACAGCCTTCCCCCAAAAGATTTTAGGTACGTGATGTTTAAATAACAATGCTCGGATTTTTTCAAAGAGATTACTATTTTTCCTCTCTGCAACTCCATTTTGCTGTAGGGTATTCACACAAGATAACCCATGTATTATCCCTTCCTTTTGAAAATATGGGCTTAGAAATTGATTGAAATAGTCTCGTGCATTGTTAGACCTAACTCTCTTAATGGTCACTCCAAACTAATTTTTAATCATAGAGAAGAAATTTAGTAAAACAATACTAACATCAAATTTTTGTTTAAGAATAAAGACCCAGCAAACTCGAATACCGTCATCAATAAAGGAAACAAACCAGCATGCCCCAAAGATATTAGCAACAGGAGATGGACCCCAAACATCACTATGGATTAAATAAAAAGGAATCGAACTTCTTTTATTGCTCACCGGAAAGGATACACGTTTGTGTTTAACAAGTTCACATTTTTCACAATGAAAAGACTCAGCATCTAAATGTTTAAATAAATATGGAAACAAGAATTTCATGACTCGAAATGATGGATGTCCAAGTTGACGATGATAGAACCAAATTTTCTTTTTATTAGATGACAGAGACTCGGAAACAAATGACACCGGTTGTTTACCTTTAGTGATGGTTGGTTGACTTGCTTCAAGGAAATAGAGGTCATCTCGTTTTCTAGCATGTCCAATCATCTTCCCCGAACCCTTTTCCTAAAATACACAACCATTATGATGAAAAACCACAGTACATTGTAAGTCGTGGGCAAGTTTTTTTATGGATATCAGATTGGTAGCTAGCTTAGAGACATACATTCTACAAGGTTAACAATGGGTCAATTTGGACACTTCCAATTGCTGCCACAGTGGCCAACGAACCATCTACAGTGGCTATTTTTCTTCTACTTGGACATGGGGAATAGGTGGTAAAGACATCTAATGGATGGGTCATATGATCGGTAACTCCTAAATCCATGATCCAAGAGGTGGCAAAAGATACATCCGAAACATTTAATCCAATGGAGAGCGGAAACTCACCTAAACATGCAACAGAACAAGTACTTAAGGGCTTTTCTAGACTGCTGATGAAAGTTCTCACCCTTTCGAATTCATCTTGGTTGAGACCAGCTGTTTCTAATTTTGGTGTCTCATCAATTTGGCCAGCATTAGCATGTCCACTTCTGGATTGTCCCCCATTTTGTTCCCATTCTCAGCCGGGTGGCCTCCCATGAAGCTTCCACCATTTTGCTCTTACAACTCGTATTTGGCAGGTTGACATAGTGAAGGAAAATTATTCACAACAATTAAGGCTGCTCGAATAGGAAGTGGAGAAGGAAAAATAAAGAGAAAATGAAAGTAATGAAGGCTGCTCGAAAAAAAAGACTGCAGCAATGAAGGCTGCTTGAAGAGGAAGAAGAATTCTAGAAAGCCTAGGGCTTTGATACCATGAAAGAAACTGGTAGAGAATAATCTCTTTTCTTTATTCCTTAAAGTTTACAATGAGCTAATTATATACAAACTATCTAAGAAACAAATATGGCAAGTACCTTAATAAATTGATCACAAATCTCGTAATCAATCCCCTAATTACTGCTCACAAGATCTCCTAGCCACTGATTACAAAATCCCCTAATTTAAGGGTCAAACTTCCATAATTTAGTCTAATTATAGTGTTATAATATTTACACCATTATTTTCCTAAAATACACCCATTAGCCATATTTCCCACACATCTCACCAATAAACACTTTGCTTTCCTCAGTGAGTAGAGAAGTGCCATAAATTAAAAAGCTTGACACAAGACGTATAACCATGAAAAATTTCACCACTCTTAAACACCAAGATAAAAGAAACTGACCACCAACATAATTTAGAGAGTTGAAAACAAATAATGATGCTTTATATGTCACCAATTAGAAGTCAAAGTTTTTAACTTCTAGCATTCTAGTTTTGAGTTAAAAGTTAGCAGACTTCACTAGGTCATGCACAAGATGTTAAAGAATGATTCCACAGATCAAGAGCCACATAGGTTTATACAGAACAAAATAATATCCAGCAAATGCCATAAAGGATTCTAGCGAAACCATGGCACTTACGATCTGGAATTTGAGCTCTCAATGCTGAAGTGGACAAATAATAGTGCTCATAATATGAGAAGGAATAGCTTAGCCAATGAACAAAACCAAAGTAAGTACATGAGTATTTGCTACACACCTCAATGCAGATTATATAGTCCTGTATACGTGCTTTCAACACCTGTGCTAAGGATCCTTTAAAGGCTCCCATTGAGAACAGAAATGCCACAGCTACGCCTTGCCACCATGTTAGAAAGACAATCGACTTGAATGTCAGAAATTTAGCCAAAGGTTTAATTGGTGCCAATTTATTCTTTGTGACAGAGTAAAACTGGACAAGGCAATATAAGGCCCAGGTCTGGCTAAAATTTAGAACAACCGCCAAGTATGGATAACTGCAAGAAAAGTAGGGTAAAGATCAAATAAGATAAATTACGAGTTTTTGACACAAGTTTTTAATGTATATTAAGCACATAATGAATTAACACAGATGAGTCGTGATCAGATAATTAGAAAGAGAGCGAGTGAGAACAGTTGAGCAGAAGTGAATTTCTAAGAAAAACAATATAGATAAAGGATCACGCAGCAACCAAATAAATAGGATTACTCACGCATATGTCCACTCAAATTTCCCTTCTCCATATACACCGAAGAACTCAAAAACCATTGCCAGTGCAGCACATATCATTTTCAACATCATCTGACAAAAGCAGAACCAAAGGAGAAACAATGAAGAAAATGTCAAAAGATATTATCGGGGGGATATCATTAGATATTAGACTAGGGACATACATATTGAACAATGCCAATTTTTACTGCTTGATAGAATTCAGAACCAAGATTCCACCCCCTAAGACAGCAATTTAGTGGAAATGGATGCTCAACATTTCCATATGCATAAGCCTCATCTAGTAGAGGAACACTTGAAGAAGAGACTACACTTCGGCTTTCCATGAATTTGATAGTACTTTCCTCTCCACCTACAGTCCATGACACAAAAATAAGAAAATAAGTTTTGCAAGATTTTGTTAAGTAGAAGAAATCCAAAATATAGATCAACACAGAGGACAAGTATTCTGTTGATTAATGAGTGGCAGATATGCAGTGCAATTTGTGAATAGCATTCAGAATCACAAACTCTATTGTGCAATGTCAAAATATTTCCAATGGAAGATTTTCATTACTCTTACTTCAACAAAACAAGCTTCTACATCTCTGTGTAGACACATATTGTATATGAAACACACTACAAATGAACATTCCATGGAGGTTCCATGGAGATGTAGTACAAGGATAACTGCTTCTATGATATGTGAAACAGAAGCTAAAATTCAGCAATAGCCAATTTAGCAAAAGATATGAACAAGTTCTTTTCCTATTTAAGTTAAAAATAAAAAAGAAATTCAGATAAAACTAATGATAACCATTTACATATTCAACTAGAAGCTTGAGAGCACCACATGGATCTAAATCATAAGTTTTGATGAAATATACCAAGCAGTCTGATTCCAGAATATGGCAACAGAATGAGAAACAAACATAGGGTCCAATATTATAGACATTCAGCAAATTCATGTTCAGCTAATTCAAGAAATAAGAGAAAGCAGGCCATGTGGTGAACATCTACAAGCTTCCTGCAAGTGGATAGACTGGGCAAACTAATAGTTCAATATGAAACTTCGGGGATTTACCAAGAAAGACAATCTATTATAGAAAGACCAGTTCCATCCAATTATAATTTCATATTAATCATGTAGACAGTCACCATCCCCAGTGAGAATATGTTGACTTTACATCAACTACACCAGACAGCTTTCAGCAGTAAGGAAAGACACGTGAAGGTTAATGTTTCTTCTTTGACAGGTAAGCAGTTTATGCAAGTTATTAAAGAATCCTTTTGTGGCTTGGCCATGCCTTGCCGATTGCCATAGAGGACTAGATGCTGACTGAACATAATACTCATATTTCTTGAAAAGGGACCAACAGGGTTGTTCAGATCACACCAAGAGAACAATTAATTTTTAACTAAACAATGTATGTGAAACATGGGGAAAAAAAATAAAAACAAGTTGACTTTTGACAAGAATATTACGATCTTCTTGCAGAGCAACACATTTTTTTCAGTTTCTTGTGACTCTTAAAATTCTGATATTACACAAATGGGGATAGTTTGTTGAGTTAAAGGTATGAAATAACAAAATAGAGAAACAGACATATTTCTTCATCCCCTAAAATGGAGAAACATACATCTTCCCTCATCTCTTACCCCACTCCAACCATTCCCTTCGCCCCACCCCCCCCCCAATAAAATAAAAAAAAAAAAAGCCTTCTTGTTCCATTGTCTTACAAAAATTACAATTCAAATTTGAAAATAACAAAGGACAGAAAATCGAGAAGGAAAAAAATGGCAAACAATTCAATCTCAATAAAATTATATACGTACAAGTCAAGAGTTTGCCAACATAATAATTTTAGAACAAGTTATATTATGGAAGAAAATTTTCTTGATTAGTTTGGTAAGAAGAAAGAGACAGATTCATCACCTGCATGGAGTTTGCTTCACTGCCATTTCTGATTCTCAACACTACTTATAAGAACCATTCATTGTGAATAACAGTACAATATGAATTTACATCAAATTCTATACCCAAACATTACTTAATCTACACTAAAGATAGAAATTGGAATGTTCAATGAATAAGCAATTTCATTTTACTGCACAAGCACACAAACATAACTTGCTAAGTAATCAAATTTTATTTACATAATTGTACCCCCCCAAAAAAAAAATCCATTATTGTCCTTTAGACAAGTAAAATGCAAGTTCTTGTTTCCAAGTCCACTACATAGATAATATGATCTTTCATGATCCCTTCAGATGCTTCGACAGGAACATTAGAAATTATAAATAACTAGTTTGATATCCCGTGTGTTGCACGGGTTGTTAAATTCTTAAGATTCAATGTATTAATAATAAATACATATATATCTTATTAATTAATTTAATTAATTAAGATTTTAAATGAATTTAGATACTATCTCCATTTCACAATATAAGTCGTTTTAAACTTATGCACAGGAATTAAGGATTCATAAATTCTAGATATTTTAAAACTAAATTTTCAAAAATACCCATAATTAAGTATTTGTTTACTTTGGTAATTGGAAAGAGTTGGGTCATAATTAATGGAAAAAGAGAGATTGTAGGGAGGGATAGAGCTGGGAAAAAACGACCTATATTGTGAAAAAACTTTAATATTGTGAAACGGAAGTAGTAACATTCAGATAATATTCAAAGAATCAAGCATTTCATAACAGTAACCTAATAAATGTCCAACAGTCACCAAAACAGAAGATAATAATGATGGATTATCTATTATGAAAATGTAGAGTCATCTGATGTAAGTATCTTGAACAAAGCATTTACATTAAGATAAACAACAACCATGCCACGTGTCAGTTTCAGAACATGTAAATGTTGTCACATGTTATCGCGAGAGGATTCCACTTCGACTTATATATATTCTACAAGTTTCAAATTATTTGCAGAAAGAATGAATTTCTTCCTTTTGATCTGTCTTCTTGCATCTCTTATAAAATTGTATACAAAAAACTAGAATGCTATTGAAAACCCCTATGTCAATGCCTACGTTATTGAAGAACCTAGATCTCATACACAGGTCTCTCATTGAACATACAGTCTATTTTTTGTCATTAAGGCTTATGATCTGCAAGAAGAGACAGAGAGTAGAATTTAGATTTATAATTCACATCCTTCGCCATCTAGCAATCTGCAACTTTATCAACTTCAGACGTTGAAGTTACACATATAAAGAAAGACTGCCTCATATGACTAATATTGGAGGCAAAGAAGAACTAATGTACTTTATTAATCACTGAGTACAATAGTTGCAAAACCAGATAGCATTTATGCATGTTTTCTCCATCCATGTTCATGTGTTTTTGCATCTGTTCTCTCAGTTTCTGCAGACATTCATATTTATAATACATCTAGCAGCATTGATGAGTTCCAAATGCTCAATACACTTCTTTAGAAAAAGATCAACCTAAACCAATGTCACACAATTGCCTTTCTTTCTACTTCCTGACTCAGACCTATACATTAACTAGCACAAACAGAGATGTGTACACCCAAGTGTACTTGTGTACATGAACAAACAATAGTATTTCATTTCTCCACATAACAATTGTCTGAATATATGTGCATATTTGCAATGATTGTGAAACACAATATATGGTAAACTCATCCAGCATGAACAATATCCCACCCCCAAGCTGGTGATCATTGCTCTATACATGCATAAGAACATCATATGCACTTTTACAATTTCTGCAGCATGTTTCCTTCCACTACCCACTACCCAAGGTTCAGATTATGTTTAGCCACCCTATCTAAAATTTCTATTTGATCTTTAATCCATAAGCCTGTGAAGTTCCCCAACAATGTATTCTTAGCACTTAACTGGTGGAAGTCACAACAGAATGCAGAGGAAGCTCTGACTTATTAGGTCATCTTCAATTGTTCCAATAAATTACACGTATAACATGTGAAACTTTTTAAACTTGTTGCTCTGACTCCACACTACCAGATTATTTCTGCATCAGAGGACAAGCTAAAAAACCAACGCAGAAAAAAGAAAAATTATGAACACTGAAATATAGTTTGCGTGTATGCATATCTGGGAAGGACATCAAAATGGATCTTAGAATAGCTCAATAAAATACTATTCTGCATAAAACAAGTTAAACCATGGATAAAAAAGAGCATTAAGGACTTCAAAAAGTACAGCTTCAAGACCAAATGCCTACCAATCAATGAGAGAATGAGTGAAAAATATTTCCCACATACCTAAGCAGGCTATGAGATATCTCTCGAAGCAATATAATGCCAAAGCTTCGTAGCAGTCCCTTATGATCTCACAGTAGAATGCAGCATTCGAATCTAAGAGGGATAAGAACTGTTCCATAGTGGAAGATTATCAACAAATTATAACTAAAAAGTTGAGACAAAGAAAAAAGTAGTTCCTAGATAAGTTTTGAAACTAAACTCCTACCGATTCCAAAGCATAAACAGGAACCATGAGAATCAGTCCAATTAAAAACTTCTGCTCCTGAAATTTAAAAAATATATTTCAATTCAGCTAGTTCTGGAATATCAAATGAAACAAAAAATTTAGAGTCTCAATAGTCAAGCAAAAAAAACTCAACAAGTCCACTAGTTTGAAGTGTCCATGCCTATTTGAAAAGTGACAATAAAACATGCAACTAGTAAAAATAGATGAGAAACATTATACCTCAGGCTGGTGGTAAGCTGCTAAATGCTCGAAGATAAGATACATGGACAGAATAAGAGCCACCAAGACAAATATTCCAGCACTGCATATTGCCCAGTTATAGAGTAGTGATGACCCTGTAGAGCCATCACCAAGATTACCAGACCAACTTTCTCCTGATATGACTCTTGAGTCAATAAGAATGACACAAAACAATATTGAAAATAAACTTTCCTTCCAGCACATTACAGCACTTTAAACAAAAACAAAATGAAGTACTACTTCCACTACTTCAAATATCTAAGTTCTGCTGGAAATTATGTCTACTTCTGTCCTCCTAGGTAGAACTAATAAAACTTTCTTTTTCCCTCATGCATAATGCAGTTAGAAGGACAGGACATATATTCCACCGGAACCACATGACAACAGCCAGCCTAATTTACAGGCAGCCCCCAGCAATTTCAATTGGCACCAGAAAAATAAGTATGACTCCTTGCTAGCAGAAGATGGGCAAATTCAAGGAATCAGCAAGATGAAGGCTGCCACAGATATGGGAGAGCGTTAGCAACATAAAAGAACAGACACATTTAAAAAAATAATAAAAATAAAAAACAACAAACAAACACAAAAAAAAAAAAAAACAAAAACAAAACAAGCGGCACACACTTCTTCACATAAAAACAATTGAGGAAACTCTTGATTTAGCGTTAACAAAGTAGGAGGAAACTTACAAGGAAAAGAATTGCAAACAATAAAATCATCAAGTGCATTAAACAACAGAACATCCTTTCTAATCTCAACTGAATTTGTTTTAGCATTCAACAACAACAAAAATGAAGATCAAATAACTGGGGCCAAGGCTGGAATTCAAAATTAATGTTTGAAATGTAATAAGGCTTTTGCTAAAATGAGTTGTGGTAAACAAAAATATTATTTAAAAAAAACATTTTAAGAACCGTATTATATATCAGTTCCTTCAAGAATATGCCGGCACATATGGTAGATGAAACTTCATACAAATATTAAACATTTGGGAAACTAGTGGTATCACTGATCCACCATGGATATTCAACCCAAGTGTAGGAAAAACTATTCCCCTAGTTCTTCAGATATCTAATAAACTGTGTACCTACAAAAATATTTTCTCAAAATATCCAAAATGTCATGCATTATTTCATCTTTGCAATGTCAAAAATGCTTTCCAGTGAACATGCTCCTTTTGTTTGTTTTACTTAAAAATTTCACCCTCTGTATCGTCAGCTATATAATTACAATTGGAAGTATAAGAAAAGGCAACAGTAAGACAGTGTATCTGGAAAAAATCCAATTCAGTCAGCAAACAAAAAATCATACTTTTGAGCACGAAATAACTAAATTTTTGTTATTTCACGGGACAGTTCCACTTTACCAATGAAACCCTTCACATAAGCAAGAAATCTACTTAAAAAAATTCATTTAAGAACATGGACAGCTCCAAAGATAAAAATTAGGCAAAGGAGTTTATTACCATTTCGGTCTATAACATCTCAATGCATTGGCTTCCTTTTTTGGTTTCATAGGATGGGCATGGCAATTTCAGAATTTTCTGTTAGATAAAAGCTCCACAAAATATGTTGATCCAAAATATTTTCCAGCACTTTCCTAAATTGGGAATAGTTAGATTTCTAGCTTTTTCCTCTTTCTTGTTCTATTACATGCCTTGTTCACTACAAATACGCATAAACATACCCCAAGGCTCTAGTAATACAGAAGCTGGTGTAGCATATTATTCAAATGGATGTCTCTAAATATGTGCCTTGTATCATTATAATCATTTTAAAAAATCCAAGAGAAAATGTAAGTCGCATATCATTCTCTCACAAATGATTTTATGGATTCATTAAACTTTACAAATTCAAGACTGTTTTAGATAAATATGCTTGTTTGGTTGTTGATTTAATAATCTCAAATTTTGCACTGAAATGTTATCAGCTATATATTGACCATGAGAAGAATATGAAAGAACTACAATAAGCCATTTGTCTTACACATTGGGTGACTGACTTTATATTATCTCAAGAAAGTTTGTTTTACCCCTAAAACCCAACAAATAAGCATAAGTTTGCACCTTTGTGTGTGTGTTTGTGTGTGTGTGTGTGTGTGAAGAACTCAAAATGTTTAAAAGAGAAAAATAAGGTGAAAATGCATTATCAATACTCAGTTCCTGCATGAATCCAAGCAAATTCAATGATTAGTCATATTTTTAACCTTACAACTTTAGCACAAGAACAGCATGCTAACCCCACGCCTCTGGACAATGGAAATGACAATACCCATAGAAAGTCAATCCTCAGTTTTTCTAGATAATCTCTTTCCTTTAGAAACCCTCTAAAAACATTTATTATAGAATGTAGAAAAGAAAATATCAAGATTAATATGGACATAATGCTGCCCCTACCAATCAGATGCAGAACCAAAAGAAATATACTGTCTGAGTTGAACCACCAAATCCAAACATATATCTTCTTGCTTTAAAATAGCTTTCAAGTTTGCAAGATTTCAGAATGTTCCATAGAAACAAATCCAAGGAAGTAAATTCAGCCAAAACAACTTAAAAAATAGAATAAAATAAAATCCCCAACCACCAGGCTTCCAAAATTAAAAACAAAATAAATAAATAAAATTAAGAAAAGGAACCCAAGAGATAAGTTAGTGTTTATTACTGCAACAGCTTCAGCATATCTGATCACTGCCACCACCAAGCATTGTCCTACTTAACCGTCATTAACAAGCACCTATCACTAATACCACATTGCTTCCTTAATACCAAAAAACCATAGTAGGAAAAGAATTCCATGCCAGTATTACACTCCAAGACCAAACATTGAACAAGAAGCAAATGAAAGAGTCAACCAAACAAATCTCAACCTCTAGTATTTTAACAACTGGAACCTAATTTACCGTTTATATAAGGCACGAAAATTTGATTCCAATTGTCACAATGAATTCACGCACGTCAAATTAAAATACACTCAAATTCAATGTACCAAAATTCAATAAACTCACAACAGAACTTTCCACTTCTTAAAAAAAAAGGGCGCAATGACATTAAGGCTGAGCCGGTCCGCACGAACAAGTTTAACAAAACTGGTGGTTATAGAAAATCAAACGGGAAAGAAAATATAAAAAAAAAAACCCTAAAAACTTCAATTATGTAACTTGAGCGAGTGAATTAAAGAAGATCAAACAGAAAACGCCAGAAAGAAGATGAGGCAATGCAGTTCAGATTCTGACCTGCCTTTCTCGAATTAGTTTTCTGGAGAAAGCCTTGAGATTTTCTGATCGTGTGAAGAAGAGGAATTTTCAGTTTCCCTCTATAAAGTTCACGCATGGATTTCTGCGATTTTGTGATTATATATGTATTGCTTCGGCGGTCGGGAACAGAAGGCAAGATCGACGACGGAACTACAAAGGTCAAGTCACCGGCGACCACATATTAATTAATGTCAACAGCTAATGTAGACGCCGTGAGATATGTGGGCCCACACTTTTGTTGCGTTGATTGATGGTTAGGATTTGCAGAATGGGATTTTGTTTGGTGCCGTGGAATATCAGTTGAGACTTGTTGGTGAATACAAAGTGTTTTCCCACGTAGGCATGGTTGCGTGGCAGAACTTTCTATTTACTTTTCCATGTCAGCTTCAAGGGGAATTACGATCATCAGTTAATCTGATTGAGATTTTTTTTTTCTTTTTTTAATACGTATGTGATATTTGATATTTTAAATTTAAATTTAATTTTTTTTAGTTTTAGAAAGAAATATGAACCGCCCAGATACTTAATTATAAAGTTATAAACGAATGGAATATTTACTATTAAAAATTTGTTCAAATTCATTTAAATTCAATTAGTAGTTTGATTAATAATTAACTAAGTTGCTGTATGGAAGTATACCTTATGTTAAACAATTATTTGGAACGCCCGGAAGTATAATTTATGTTAAATAATTATTTGGATGGAATGTATTTGCATGAAAATGGATATTGAAATAGTAGACATTACAGATTTGATCATATCAAAACAATAGTTTTCCAAGCCTTTTTACGCATATCCCAACATAATTTTCTTTATATTAAGCACAAATTCACCCATTTAAAATCTTACTCAATTCAAGTGTATTCTTCCATTGCATGAATTGAACAATAAGATCTCAACACAGGAATGAGCCATTAGCATTTGAAGCATAGATTACAGACTACATAAATGTGGCATTTTCCACCCATATTTCTCAAAGCCCCCCCCCCCTCTCCCAAACAACAAAGAAAAGAATTGAAGTTATTAAACCCGTTCCTCCTTACAAATAGATTATTGGCGGCCCTAAATTAGTCCATGATCCAAATTCTAACAACTCTTATGGTAGAAGGACTATATCCCTGTTACATATAAATTTGCATAGGATGGATTGTAGCTCAAAGATAATGCTTGAATACATTTCTCCAAAAAAATAGGGTATTGTGTCTAAAATCTCCGTCCATTTCTGTGTATAGTACTAGTAATTCTCTCTCTTCTTTTACTCGTAGTCCTCAGCTGCTGCTTCTTTCACCACTAAACCTGCCTACTGCAAATCCTCCACCGGGCAACCTCCAAATCATCAAGCCCACAAACCATCGATATTCATCCTAAAAAATATTATAAATAAAATTCCTATCTTTCCTTCTCAATTTCATTTTTTGGATTCACCAAAAATTTCTATCTTTTAGGCGTGCTTTATATTTCTAAAATGCAATTGCATTTCCCCTTCAGCCATCCAATTCAAGCATGCTTTGTATTTTCTTAGTTATAGGAGCAGTTTTTGCAGCATAAGCAAGTAAAATTCAATTTAAATCCCCTATCACTTCGTCTAAAAATAAGAGATAGTAGGAGAATGATATATAGAGGAATACAATACCTCTTTATGGCTCTATAGCCATGACTGTCAACAACCAACATAGAGGCATTATGCTTCTCAACAGCCTTGCAAAGAACATTCTTGGCATCTCCTTCTACAATTTCCAAACTAATATCATTTACTTGCATAGAACTGAAAATCTCAAAGGGGGAAAAAATACTAATATGACTACAGAAATCTGATCTTTCAACTAAATATAAAGACAAAGAACTACAAAAATACTATTCTTATTTTGTGGTGTAGAATCTTTTGCTTCAAAGATGAAAATCAGGAAACATTGATTGAGAAACAATATAATATTTCTAAATCCCAACTACTACTTACTTAAAAACTACAAAAAAGTTTGAAAAGGGAAAAAACTAAACTATTAGATGTCAAATTCGTCTAATTATTCCCAGCCACAGGAGCACAACAACTACAATACTGAGAAAATTAATGTTTTTGAGTTTTTATAAGTGACATTTGAACTCTGATGACAGATTAGATTTTGGCAAATGAATGAACGGGACAAAAGGGATCTTCAATAGAACACATTGACTCTTTGGGAATTTCAGCAATAAAATTGAAAATGCCATCACCTAAGTGCAGTGGAATATCATGCCAAGGTGATACCTACTCAACACATGAACAAAATGAATTATGGCAATGCACAGAAAAGACGAAGACTACGAACAAAAACTCTTAAGTCTATGCATGAAACCTTGACTACTTCCAACTAACTTCACATATACAAAAATTCTCTTGCAAACAATAAAGAAAACATCCCAAAACAAACCAAGATTAGTAGCCCTGATCCAGGGTGCGTGTCCCCAATCATTTTGCATTTGTCATATCCGTTTCTGTACTTAAAATTATAATTACCAGAATGCAAAATATGCAATTCTCTCTCACAAATGTTAATTGACCAATCTATTATCAATGATAAAGTGGTATTTTATTTTCAAAATTGGATTATAATCAGAATTCACCTGAGCTAAACCACAACAAATTATCTCTCCTCAATGTTACGGAAATGAAGTTCATTCAAATCCCAATTGAAACTACATATCTGAAACAATAGCCATTCTCAAAATTCAATTTTTATCATCACAAATCAAAAGAGAAGCATCTTGAAATGAATTTCATCAATGAAGAATATTATGCAATAAACCAAGAGAAACCCACATAAAAAACGTGTTTTTGTCTGGGAGATATAGTAAATACCTTCTTGTTAGAATTATCAAGGAAAAACACTCTGTAGTCAAGTGCCAGAAACGTGCTTAGTTCCAATAGCAGCAAGGCTTGGTGCTTATTCATGGAAAAGCTAAAGAAAGGAACAGAAACAAAGTGTACCATAAATTTCAATATATTACCATTAACTCCAACATATATGAGATGATAATGGGAGCTATTAATTTAATTGTAATTTGAGCAAAATAGAAGGAAATGTATCAAAGCACAAATTTAGGGGAAATAAATAAAAGAAAAATAAGGAAGTTGATGAATTTATTGATTTAGCAACATAAATTATTTCTCCTCAATGTTACAGAAATGAAATTCATTCAAATCCCAATTGAAACTACATATCTTAAACAATAGCCATTCTCAAATTTCACCCCGTAGGGATATCAAGCTGCAAAATCGCCTCCTTGCTCAGAACAGAAACCTTAAAATTCGTCAAAACCATCACCAACACAAATGTAACAGAATCAACATCGGAAGAAAAAATCAAACCCAAATGAAAGATAAAGAAAATGAATAAGAAAAAAAAAAGCTAATCTTTTACAAATTAAAGAGTGACAGAGAGCGAGAGAAGAGAAGAACCTATTAAAATTGGTATTTTCTGATGGATATGCTGAGAGAAGGTAGGTATATTGGAGAGAGAAAGAAGATGTCAGGCGGCCATTGAAAAAGGAGACGAAGCTATTCTTCTTTCTTCGTTCTTCCTTCTTGTCTTTCTGAAAAAGAACACAATCCACATGTGAGCATTAAAGTTGAAAGGACCCTTCTACGTTGCAATGTTTAAACCATTGTCAATTGCAATCGCAGTTGCAATGGGAGTCATTATCCTTAGTGATGTACTATATCTAGGAAGGTACAATTTCAAATTTTCTAACACTCCCCACCCTCTCCTTCCCCCTCAAAAAATCTTCTGAAAGCAAGTAGAAAAATGGGGGGAAAAAAAGAAAACAAACTACATATGGAGACATGAATATATGCAAGACTTCATTTCTGTTTGTTTTGGTTTTGCAATATTGTTGGAGCAAAAATCATAGCCGTTGGATTCTACACTGTAATGTAGGGGAAAGCAAAGGAGGGAATGGGAGAAATGATGAGACTACTAACATTTTAGAGTCCTCTTCAATAGAGAAATTGCCCTTATTGCAAAATTTCAAAAATGGGCACAGGTGAAATCAATGTACCAAGAAATATAATTTGTCAATTGCATTGTGAAACATCATTTAAGTAATCCGGATCAGAGTAGACTTACAGCAAGAAATTTCTCAAAATTAATAGCCATGAGAATTCAGAAGCTAAGAATTTTTCCCAGCATATTCCAATTTTGGCTTAAAAATCCTCACAGCGAAATAATGAACCTATAAAAATCTGATTTAGATTCTAGATATGTGAGAGATATACAACCTTCAACAGATGGTGAGAGATTTGTCAACCTTAAGATCATCAGGCACAATGCGTTTTAAGAATATCTGCAGTTGCCACTTTTACTTCTTTCTTCCATAATCTACACAAAATGGA
Organism: Voacanga thouarsii; assembly: GCA_026120185.1. Taxonomy (NCBI): domain Eukaryota; kingdom Viridiplantae; phylum Streptophyta; class Magnoliopsida; order Gentianales; family Apocynaceae; genus Voacanga; species Voacanga thouarsii. The sequence goes on from JANUWF010001425.1 coordinate 3,028,274, forward strand.
AACAAAATTAGATACTTCTATTTTTAATTAATGGAAACAAAATTAGATACTTTTATTTTTAATTAATGGAAACAAAATCACATATATCAACAGGCAAAATGTCCCGCATCTGCCACCAGGACAAAAAAAACATTTATGTATAATATGAAAATTACATTAGTAAATTAGTTTATATGTATAAAAATATTAAATTAATAATTAATTATAAAATATAAAAATACGCAATCAAATGTATTCATGAACTCTCAAACTGAAAATTTGAGCATTCAAGCTCAATTTAATTAAAAAATTGAATGTATCAAATTTAAAATAAAATTATTAAATTGGAGTTAAGATTGAATGTCTCAATAAAGGTTTAACTAAAAAATATAGTATAAAAAATAAAAATACAATTTAAATGAAGAATTCAATCAGAAATAAAATATTATAACAACACAAACAAACAAATAATTTAATTAAAATTTATCATTAAAATTGAAAATAGTAAAAAATTAATAATATAAACAATATATAATAATCTTAGATAAAACATAAAAAATAATTTAATAAAACAATAAAAATAAAAAACAGTAAAACAAATTTAACTGACAAATCAATTTTTAATATTATCAAATTGATAAAAAAAAAATCTCATGTAAATCAAACAAACCATTGGTCACATCAAAATAGTTGTCCAAATAGTAAAAGTTGCCAAGATGTAGTGCTTTGGCAAAGCAGCAAAATAATCGCAAAGCCGTAATGAAAATTGAAGGATCAAGTGAGGATCACATATTCATAAATTTATAAATTTATAAATATAAATACAAATTAAAATTTTAATCTAAGAATAATAATAAAATAAAAATAAATAATGATGGAAGAAATAATTTGGAATTAAAAATAGCAAATTATAAAGAAAATTAATTTAAAAAGTATTATTAAAAAGCTATTTATGCATCCTTTACTTTTCAAAAATACAACAAGTAAAAAAAAAAAAAAAAACTAAGAAAGAGCCTCTTGTGTGCCTTTTTTCAAACTTTTTAAAGGAGTTTTTATAGGCAAGGGTGATTTTCTTAAAAAAAAAAATCTCATTTAATGGATGTTTTCATTTTAAAATTTATTTACTGCAACGATAAGATAACCCTATTAATCTCCACATTTTGGTTTAATCAAAGAACTTCATTGCTGATGGGGAAACCACCATGACAATTTCATCAAAAGCAAATTAACTTTAGCCATGGAATTAGTCCTACAGATACTAACTTGAGTACACATAAAGCAACTATATTATATGTTTTGCAAAATCATATTACTTGAATATTACCAAGGAAAGAGGTAAAAAAGGCAAAAGAAGAATTTGTTGTGTATTAATGTCCACACCAGAAAGCCAACAGCCAAATCGAACCAGCTGTATCTGAGTCCTCCGCTGCGGCATCGCAGGCTTCCAATCAGTGGCTTTTCCAGGTCAATTTTGCAGAGAAACATCAGCGACGTTAGAGATGATGTTGAGAAGTTGGATCGCTCACCAAACCCATCACTTTTGATGACCCTTCGCCCATCACCGCGACGGAGGAGTTTCCTCTCTCAAAATCGACCCCATCGTGTTCTCTGAATTCACGATCTGTTACTGTATTCAAGAAATCCTTCAATTTTCTTTTTTTTTTTAAATTCCCTTGCTGTATTCAAGAAACCCTTCAAATTCTCTTACTGTATCCAAGAAACCCTTCAAATTTCTTCTTTTTTTAAAAAAAAAAAATTCCCTTCAATTAGATTCATAGTGCCAGATGTCAATAGGTAACAATATCAGATAATAAAATTTTAAGATAAAATATGAAATAAACAATCTCGAATTCAAACAACTTTAGCTCAAGTACTAATTGGGTTTTTTCAAACTTGAATTCAAACTCAAACTATCATCCAAACATTTTTAAATAATAATTGAACAAGCATAAATACAATCTTAAATTAAATTATTAAAATAACAAATTTGTATGAAAGTCGATTATAATTGAACTCAAATTAAAAAATATGATACTTAGTAAACTCTACTTAATCACAAATTTATTATATAAATGTTACCTAAATGACAAAATTGATATTAGTTAATCCAACTATTTCAATGGTGTGTGATGCTAGTTAGAGATTAATTTTAAAAATAGTTGTTAGATTAGCTAGTTTCGCAAATAAATGATGATATGGACACTTAGACCAATTAAGAAAACAAAAAAATAATATCAAAATATATAAAATAATTCAAATTGCTCATTCCGAATGGTTCAGGGTGTTTTTGAATTGCCATTCATTCCAATTGAAATTAAAATTCAATAAAAAATTCAATTCAAAAATTTCTATTTTTTGATAAGTGTCACTTACTTAAAAAAAAATATTTTTTTAATTCTTATTTTTTCATAATTCAGATTCTTTTTCAATTCAAATAATTTTTTTTCTTAAAAAAATTACAATCTAAGTATACCATCAAAAAGGAGGGGAGGGCGGGCTCCACAGCATAATGCTTGTGGCTAAAGTTTGGGAAAAATATAGATAAATTCAATTTTCATAAACTATTGATCCACTATATTAAAAATTTATATTTATATATTATATATATATATATATTTTAAATGATATAAATTTTTTATTTCTAATCTACGAAGATGTTTTGCGAGAGGGAGGAAATGCAGTATTCGTCCTTTTCAACTCAGCTTTACTCATACTTTAGTTCTGGTAGGACTTTTTGTAGTTGAACTTGCCTCTATAAAAGTTAGATTTTTTTCTTTGGCAGGGTCATGGGAAGCCTTAGGCGCGGCGGAGAAAGGCAAGCATATATGGTTTTAGCCTAGAACAAGGCCTCAGGCTCCCAGACCTGGGCCTTTCATTTTATTTTTTTTTTTAATTTCATTAATATCCCGGCAAACAGGGAGCAAGAAGAAAAGCCCCATACAAAAAAAAAAAAAAAAAAGAAAAAGCCTATTTATGAAAATCACTAAAAAAACCAGCTGTAAAGACAGGAAAAAAGAAGGGAGGGCCACAGCCCACATTGTCAAAAAGGAAAAGAGCAGATAAAAAGAAACGAGGTCTCCACATGAAAAAAAAAACTAAAATTATATTAAAATTTTAAAAAATATAAGTATAATTTTGAATTCTATAAAAAAAATTATGAATTAAGATATCAATATTATGATTTAATTTGAGTAAATAACAAAATTATCAATATTTTACAAATAAAATTTATTTACATTTTGACTATCTTTTGTTTTAAAAAAACTAAAGCAATATTCTTTTTAAAAAGAATTGCACAAAAAAAAAAAAGGAGCCAAACAAGCGGTTAGTCCATTTTTTAAAAAAATGAAAAATCCTTTAAGAAAATGCAAATATCCAATCCCCTTGCTTTTTATGGAAAACATTTAACTTTTTTTTTTTGGGAGTGGCGGAGGCAATTGAGGAGTGAGAGAAATGCAAAATGCCTTAAAAAAAAAAAAAAAGCACCCCGTCATCTTTTCTCATAATTTTATTAAGGATAAAATATGTTAATCATCTTTGATCTTTCACAAATTTTTATTTCTATCCTCAAACTTTAAAATACATTATTTTAACATTCAAATTTTTGAAACACCTAAAAAATAATCCTTTCAACAATAAAAACTTAAGTACAATACAAAATCACCAAATTTTAACTTTTATTCTCCCGTTTTTTATTTCTAAAATATTATTTTTTAACTTTAATCTTGCTCTATTCTCTTCTCTTTAAATTTCTTCATTTATCAACAATAATTTTAATATCTAACTTCAAACATTTTATACGACTCAATAATTTTGAGATTACTCTTTTGCACTTTTTACCATACAATAAAAATAACATATTTTACTTTTTAATAAAAAAAAACTAAGACATAAAGATGATGAAGAAAAAAATCGATTCAATTCTTGACGAATAGTAATTTTCTTGGCATCTCTACATAAAGGAAAAATAAATTTGAAAGTAGAAGTGAATTATAAAAAAAAAAAGTAAAAAGAGAAGTCAGAGATGCACAAGTCGCAGTAGTCTTTTCCTGTCATATATAGAAGTTATTTTGTAAGAATTAGAAAGATGGTATCACATTGTGAGAGTTGAGTAACTGAAAATACCTATAAAATAAGTCATATGATGAACTTTTGTGAGCACTTAATAGTTTTAATTGATGGAAGAATTATTTTTTAAATGTTTTAAAAGTTTGAAGGCTAAAATCACATATTTTAAAATTCGAAGGTAAAAATTAAAATTTATAAAAATTTAAAAATGATTGATATATTTTACTCTTTTATTAATTTTCTACTAAGTCTCCATATCATCCTGCAAATGAAATAGAAAGTTACAAGTCGAGATTCTCTTAAAACTTTCACATGTGACTACTTAAATTTCTAAATACGACCTATCTTTTGGTATTGCTATTTTGAATATTGCAAAAAAGTCCTAAGCTATTCAGGCATCTATGATCTAATTGGAAATGATGTTTGCATTGTGATTTGATTGCTAAGATAGTTTTCCAAGGGGAAATTTTTATGTGGACCCGATCCACTGTGGACCGAGTGCTTTGTGTGTTGTACCACGTACTTTGTGTGTTGTACATTTCTAGAAAGGTACAACACTTTAAAGCACCGGTCCACGGTGGACCCGGTCCACATAAGAATTTCCCTTTTCCAAGCACTGTTTGATTGCAATTTTGCTAGGCTTATTCGGGAATTGATTAAATTTTTGCCAAATGGAGAAAGTGTCCAAGGATGTCTAAAGTGCGATAATAAAGTATACAAATACTTTGAATTCTGCCACTGAGATTATTTGTGGAGCGTTTAAGGTCTGTTTGGGGAAGGTTTCGTACCAACATCGTGTCTTTAGAGTGATTCATAAGTGGTTGTTTAGTGTGATGTCTTTAGAAAGGGGATTTTTCCTCTAGGGGCTGGTCATCTTATTCATTTGGTGCGTAGTGAGATTGCTTCTTCAATTTTCTTTCTCTAAAATTATGTAAGTTCGTTGTTAGGTGACAATTAAATTAATGTACTATGAATAATTTAGATCAAGTCTCTACCATTTTCTCTGTTTCTTATTACTTTACCATATTTGAATTAATACAATACTAGCTTTTCTTCCCTCTAAAAGAATAAAAATATTTATACCGTTATTTATTTAATTTCCAATTAATTACAATTCAACCATTGGCTAAGCCCATGAAAGCGTCCCAAGAGGTGAGTAAAGAAATGAACAAAAATTCGACGATATGGTATTATTTTTAAAAGAAATTTTAAAAGTGGGACTGCTTTGGGAGAAACATTCAATTTGAGAAAGTTTCATTTGGTAAATATGATATCCTAAAATGCATCCCATTTTCAAAATACGATTTTTCTTGATTTATTGAATTTCCCTATGCAATAAGAAATTAGATAAATGGGAGCTTCTCCCTGAAGCTTTCTTCATTTCTCCCTATCAAAGCTTTCTTCTCCACCGCAGCTAGTTGTCGATCTTGGCCAGATCAGAGCTTCGGCTTATGCCGGAGCTCGGATCTTGGCAAAAGGTCATGTCTTTTTCTCTTTTCTTGTCCTTCCACCCCATTTTGGGTCACAAATCATAGAAATCTCCTTTTATTGTCTTCGTTCTCAAGATTCTCGCATCTTTGGCATGATTTCTGGTTAGATATCTTCAAATCTCTGTTTCTTCAGAGTTCATTTGTAGCACATTCAGTTGTGCCCCACTCCTCGTCTGTCTTTCAGGTGGGTTTCAAGATAACTAATCCACCTAGAGCCTTCTAAATTGCTATTTACGGAGTTAGGTGAGTATGGATGTTTGCGGATGGCGATACGAAGGCTTGTAAGAAGCTTTTTATGAGTTTTTTTGTATTTTCTGTACTCACCTCAAGTGTGGTATTTTGTTCCCTGTACTCACCTTAGGTTTTGGGGTGTGGTATTTTCTTCCTATTCCTAAAGATCTCATAATCCCTCTATGTAATTTTTTTTTTCTCTAAATGAATGAATTACTTAAAAAAAGATAAATGGGAATAAAAATAGAAAATCTCATTTACTATCTGTGACCATGTCTAGAAATATTGGATCACAATTATTGTATCCCTACTTTAAGCACTTATTAAGGTTTTGAAGTTGTGCCTTCGTAAAGGAGTCTCATAAGTGATAGTTCAAACTGATTCTGAAGTTCTAGTTAAATATATTCATCAAATTGCAGTCAGGCCCTGGCGTATAAGAAATTCTTTCAAGCAGTTAGATCATCTCATTCAATATGTTTTCTGTCATACCCCGAGTCCGGGGATAACTTGGCAGCACCTCAAAATAGAGTACCGAACTCATAATAGAATGTAATAGATGACCCAAAAACCTTGTAAGCAGATTAAATAATAATAACTGAACTTCAAAGCTATATAATCTCCCAAATATAATCATGAAATAGTTCGTGAAAGACTCTAAACTTCAAAATCATCATAATCTGGTATCATTCTAACTAACTGAAAGCTTTAACATACATCAGAGGTTCAAAAGCCTTCACTCCAAATCATCCTCAAACTACTCATCTAATTCCTCTTCTTCTAACTGATACCCTACAAAATGGTAATAAATGGGTAGGCTCACTAGCTCAGTAAGAAAATTTATAACTTTACGAGGATTGAGCATGTCATATATACCATATAGCTTTTGAAAACAATTAACAAATGCTTTGAGTGTCAAACATACTTAATTTGGTGTCTTGGTTGTGGTGCATCGATCATGCAAATTATACAGAGGAAACATGAGAAGTCTATATCAAAGAATCAGGGGTTACTCAAACCAAGAAAGCAGAGGTACTCGGAAACAGAGGGTAATCAATGCCCGATCAATAAGGGAAATCGGTGCCGATTCTCAACAGAAACCTCAATGTCGCATATAAGGGTTAACCGGTGCCGGACTAGGGTTGGAAGAGGCGCTTGTTCATTCAAGTGGACTCACCGGCACCGGATGAAAAGTTGAACAAGCATTGGATATTATCGAGTTTCACAAAAAAAAAAAATATATCAAAACTGCAGAAAACGTAACAGAACAATAGTAGGCACAATTGCAAATTTTCATAAGGCTCCAAAACACAGCCAAGGGACCAACATTCAAATACTATCAACCACTAGTTTGAACAAAAATATACTTTGAACTCACAAACACCGAAACAAAATTGATTACATAACCAAATTTCAGAATTTGAAACATGCTTGTGGAAAGGTTTTGATTTACTGATATTAGCTCTTTTAGGAGAAGGGCCTGAACTGAAATTAAGTACTGTTTCCCCCTTGCAAGGGCCTAATAACCGAAAACTAAGTATTGTATCCCCTTAGCCAAGGGCCTTATTACAGAGATTAGGAATTCTCCTAAAACTAACCACAAGCATCAATCAAACCATATCATAATACTGACTTAAAATAGAGTTCACTTTGCACAATTTATTTAAATAATCACAATACTTAGAGCATTAAACACACATCATGCTCAATCTATTTTAATAATACTAAAATAACATTCATTGACAAAAGATTTATAATTTGATATTTAAAATCCAAAAAGTCAGAAAATGCATGGAAATCATAAATCCCTTACCAATCGATTCAGCAATCACAACAATCCTCAATCCAACACCAACTTATCTAGCTGCCTACAAAACCCCAACAATCATAATTAATTCATAGATTCTTGTCAATCTCAAAACCCTCAATTCAAACCCTACACAACCAATTCATTCATCAATCAAAACGCTTCAGAAATTAACCTAATCTAAAGTATAATCAACGTAGGACTTACTTAGAATCACAGGCTCTCGATTGATCTCCTTATCGGATTCTTTCCTCTCGTTGATTTCTTCTTCTTTCAAGGCTGTTTTTGCAGGAGCATTCTTGTCCGCCAGAAATAACGCAACGTTAATCCCAACATAATTGACTTTCTAATTAACTAATGACCCCCTTACAAAACTAATTACAAAATAGCCCCAAAACTAATCCATCTACTAAAATGATCCCCTAACCACATGGGTTTAGCCCACTAACCCAACTATAAAAAGTAACTATAAAAAGAAAGGCCTAAAGATGATCTGGGTCGTGGGCTCACATTCCACCCTCCTTATGAAAAGTTTTATCCTTGAAACTTACATATCTGAATCATCGAACAAATATGGATACTTCTGACGTGCCTCATCTTCTAACTCTCAAATTACTTCATGTTCTGAGTGATTGGACCATTGCACATGTTGGAAAGTATACCCTCAAAGACTATGTATTCTGTGTAAACATATAGCAATAAAATATTTATTCATTCAATTTGGTTTTTTTCTTATATTATTGCACATTCAAGGTCCAAGGGTGACAAGCATTGGTCTATGTGTTGGGTCATTCTTCACAGTAAGGTATAGACTATGGGTACTTGTTATACAAGTAAAATTGAGTTCTTAGTCGTTTGATGGAATTTGACATTTCATCAAGGTTAGAATATTATGCCATGAGTTCCAATGAGAAATGGTTTACCTTGAATCAATGAATAGTTCACTCACATCATTAGTGAAAAACCTTAGAGAGAAGGGATGAATAAGGTTTTTGGCAAATTTAAAATGTTGTTTGAAAAATCTATTTTGAAAAACTCTTTCGAATTTTACATCGAAGAGACTTGCTAAAACGAGAGGCTTTCGAAAGGATTTAAAGATTAACTACACTCTGGATAGGACAAGACACACGATGCAATTAATGCTAGAGTAAAAATGAGTTGGTAAGAATCATAAATATTTCTTTTAAGAGATTAAAGAGAATTTTGTGCAATAAAGATTGTAGCTGACCGAAATTGAATGCAGAGAGAGATACACAAGATTTATAGTGGTTCGATCTACTAAAATCTACAGCTACTCCTTTAAGTTCACACTTAAGGATTTTCAACCAAATTTCATTCATCCAACTCAATTGTATTAATCTACACCAAATACATAAGAGGATCACCACATTTAGTTTTACCAAAACCTCTCAATCAACCAATGAATCAAGGTTTACTCTAAATGGGTTTTACACCAAAATCTTGATACACAAAGATAATTGTAGAAATGAAAATAGCTCACTCTTTTGAGCAGATATATAAGACAAATGAGCTCAAACAACCTTTACCTCTTTTAGACAATTTGACTTTACTTTGAAGCATTTATGAAAAGGAGATTTTTGTATTCTAGAGTGCAAGAGAGTTTCTAATGAAGATGGGACAAAATTTTATTTTAAAATTGAATTTTGAAACCTTTTATAAAGACAAAAAAGCAAAGTTCCAACGGCTAAAAAAATGGCTAGTTTTTTGCTGCCAGATTTGCCAAAGTTTTGGACTCAAGTTTTGGACAATGGTGCATCCAAAATGGCACCTTTTCAGGTAGAATCGATTTGACACTGTTCACAGGATTTTGGACAAAGTTTTTAGATGCGGAGTCATCCAAACAATTCAATCTAAAATTCTAAAGATTTAAAACTTTAAAATATTTTTGGTTTGAGTGCTTTAAGGTAGAATTAACTGAATCATGAGGTAAGGAAGACATAGGAATTTACATAGATAATACTTTAACAAGGATTCCTAGTCTAAGGTTCTTCCACAACGAATACTTGGTATGCAATCTCTTAAGCTTGGTTTTCTACTTGATCACTCATTCTCGGATTCTATTGCTCAAGAGTTGCTTAGCAATCTTATTTGCATGTCTTGGAAGAACTGAAGTCAAACATATCCTATAACATATAAATCACACAAATTAGTCATCATCAATATTTGTCATAAGTCAAAACATAGGAAAATGCCCTTAGAGCTAACAATTGGCATAAGTGTATTTCGAATACGTAGAATTGGATTTTTAGTAGTGGTCTTTTTTAAAGTACTATAATTATAGAGATCAGACTATTATTGCTATAGCGTAGATGGATATCTTTACACTTGAGTATGAGTTGGTGGTCTGGCAAAGCTAGGGTCTTGTACTTTGATGTATGTTGGGTGAGATTTCTTTTGGGAGATCAATAACCTTGTACGTTAAGTGTATTACTCTAGTTAGTTAAGACAGACTCATACAACAAAGTTTCTAGGCTTCATTTTATGAAGGTAAATCACTCCTTTATGATTGTTCAAGATAATCTAATAATCTAGGGCATTGGGAACGTGACTTTAGAATGTATGTTTGGGTAGCTTCCAATGATAAGTAAGTACATTCGAGTGAGTCATGAATTATCGGACTAGAGATCTAAGGATGGTAGATATCTTTGAGATGGGTGTTAGTACATTTATCATGTCTTATTGAAGGGTGTTACATAAAGGGGTATTTCCATTATTTCACCTGTAGGTCGAAGATGTTGGTTTAACAATATTATGCTTGGGGTCAATATTTCCATATAGTGATAAATGAGAATATTTAAAACGGAAAAATATAGCTATTTAATAGTAAGGGTATTTTAGTCATTTTAGTAGCCATGAATAATATGTTTCTTGGTCCCTGGAGTAGCTCAAGTTACATCGGTATTGTTTAGACACAATCTGCGCTTAAAGTATAATTCTTTGGAAGAGAAATAAAATTTATTCTAAGAGTCCAATTAGAATAAATTAATTAGTCTTGGGTTTTTTGTAAGGCCCAGGAAAGATAATTAATTAATTAAAAGAATCGAACTGGAATAAATTAATTAATTAGGTTGACATATATTAAGAGTCCAATTAAAATTAATTAATTAATCTTGGGTATTTAATGAAACCCATAAAAAATAATTAATTAATAAAGAGGATTGAGTCAGTCCTGGACTATTTATGAGCACAGCACCAAGCCCATTAGGGCTTAGTGTGTTTCGGCCCCTAGGGCTTTAAGTTGGCCGAAATTTAAGGGTAACATAGGTAGGGTTTTGGCTAAGCTCTTTCTCTTTGTGTGCAACTACTCTTCCTCTTGTTTTCTCTTCCTTCTCTTCTTTCTCTCTTAGAGAGTCTCTTGGTTATCCAAAGGGGCTTTCACCAAGCTAACCTAAGAACAAGGTAGAGTTATACTTCGAAAGATGAAAGGAAGAAGTTTGGATACTCTTGATGCGTAGGAGTAGAAAATTGGTGTGAATGCCGGGCACCTCCTTCTCCCTTTCCAACGCAAGATCCAGTGCAACCTAACACCTTGTTAGTTAATCCGTGACCAATAAAGAAAAGTAAGTACTCTCTTCTACACATGGCTTGGAAAATTGAAAAATTTTCCGCTGCATTTTCTTTCATTTTCCATTTTTGATCCTTCAACACCTTGACATACAGAATGGTTCTACGCCTTAGAACTTGTAATTTCCTATCCACAATCTCTACTGGTACTTCATCATAAGTTAAATCTTCCTGCATTTGTAAAAGCGATATCTCCAACACGTGACTCGAATTAGACATATACTTTCTCAACTGTGATACATAGAATACGTTATGAATTCTGAACAATGTCGATGGTAAAGCTAATTGGTAAGCCAATTCACCAATCCTCTCAAGTACCTCATATGGACCTATGTATCGTGGACTTGACTTCTCACTTTTGCCAAACCTCACCACACATTTGGTAGGAGAGACCTTTAAGTACACATTGTCTCCACACTGAAACTCTAAAGGTCTTCGCTTGCTATCTGCCCAACTTTTATGACGATCTTAAGCTGCTTTCAATTTTTCTCGAATCGCTTGCACCTTCTCATATGCTAACTGTACCAATTTCGGACCAGTTATAGCTTTTTCAACCACATCATCCCAATATACCCGTGACCTATACTTTCAATCATAGAGTGCCTCATACTAAGCCATGCCAATGCTAGCCAAATAACAATTATTATAGCTAACATCAAATTGTCCACCTAACTACCTTTAAAATCCAAAATAAATGCTCGAAGCATGTCTTTTAGAGCTTAAATCATCCTCTTTGATTGCCCATCAGTTTGAGAATGAAACGCAGTGCTGAGGGTGATAGTCTTTCCCATTGTCTTATTAAAACTCTTCCAAAACCATAGTACAAACCTGGTGTCCCTATCTGACACAAAGCTCACTAGCACTCCGTGTAACTGGACAATCCTATCTATGTACATCTGGACTAACTCCTCCATAGAAGCAGTCATCTTTATAGGTAAGAAGTGAGCAGACTTTGTTAATTGGTCCATTATGAACCAAATAGTGTCTTTCTCAGTCTTGGACTTGGGTAATCCAACCATGAAATCCATCGTGATATGCTATAACTTCCACACAGGAACGTCCAGAGGTTTTAATAACCCTACTGGCCTCTAATGTTTCGCTTTGACTTGTTGACACACCAAACACTTAAAAACATAATTAGTTATGTTTTACATCATGCCATTCCACTAAAAGATCCTCTTAAGATCTCTGTACATTTTAGTTCCTTCTGAGTGAATCGAGAGTTTTGTGTTATGCACTTCCTTAAGTACTTTAGCCCTCAAAGCCTCATACTTAGGAACATATAATCTACCATGAAAACGTAAACTGCCTTCCTCATGTATTTGAAAATCTGGTTGTTCCCCTCCAAAAGTTGTTGCCTTCAACCTCTCTAATCCGACATCCTACAATTGAGCTTCTTTAATGCGTTCTACCTACGATGATCTAGCTGTTATGGCGGTCATAATACCTGTAGTTGGTCGAACCACTTCCAATTCTAGTCTCTCAAAGTCCTTAATCAACTAATCGTGGTCTATGAGCATAGCTACCAAAATTCTTGACTTCTTCCTACTCCAAGTATCAGCAACCCGATTAGCCTTCCCTAGGTGATAGTGAATCCTCAAGTCATAGTCCTTGAGTAGTTCCAACTATCTTCGTTACCTGAAGTTGAGCTCCTTCTGTGTGAACAAATATTTCAGGCTCTGATGATCAGTGTAAACCTCACATGTCTCCCCATACAAATAATGCCTCCAAATCTTCAAAGCAAAAACCATTGCTACCAACTCCAAATCATGCGTAAGGTAATTCTATTCATATGGCTTTAATTAAAGAGAGGCATAAGCTATCAATTTATCATTTTGCATTAGTACACATTTCAATCTATTCTTTGAGGCATCACTATAAATAGTAAATCATTTTAACTCCACTGGTAATGCCAACACCGGTGCCAAAGTCAAAAGCTTCTTCAGCTTTTGAAAGCTCTTCTCATAGGCTTCACTCCACTTGAATTGCACTATCTTCTGTGTCAGTTAGGTCAATGGAGCGGTAATCTTTGGAAAGTCCTTCATAAACTTCTAGTAGTAACTAGCCAGTTCTAAAAAGCTTCTAACCTCAGAGGCCGTAGTCAGTCTAGGCCAGTCCACTATCGCTTCAATCTTCTTAGAGTCTTCTGACATACCTTCCTCAGAGATGATGTGACTAAAAAAAGTGACACTCCTCAACCAAATCTCACACTTGTTGAACTTGGCATATAACTTCTGTTCCCGGAGTCTTTGCAAAACTACCCTTAGATGTTCTTGATGAACCTCCTCCGATGATGAATATACTAAGATGTCGTCTATGAACACCACACCGAATTTATCCAGCTCATCTTTAAACACCCTGTTCATTAGTTCCAGGAATGCTACCAGTGAATTAGTTAAGTCGAAAGGCATAACTAAGAACTTGTAGTGCCTATAACGAGTCCTGAATAAACTTTTTCGTATGTTCTTCTGTATAATTCGCAACTAATGGTATCCTGACTGTAAGTCTATCTTGGAGAAAACTCTGGCATCCCTCAACTAATCAAATAAGTCATCAATTCTTAGCAATGGATACTTATTCTTCATGGTGATCTTGTTCAATTTTCTATAGTCAATGTACATCCTCAGGCCACCGTCCTTCTTCTTCATGAACAAGATAGGCACGCCCCACAGTAATACATTGGGTTGGATGAATTTCTTATCCAACAACTCCTGTAGTTGAGTCTTCAATTCTCTCAGTCCTACTGGAGCCATTTTGTATTGAGCTTTGGAGATTAGTTCTGCTCCTATAATAAGGTTGATCTCAAAGTTGACTTTCCTTTTTGGTGACACACTAAGCAAATCTTCTGGAAATACATCCAAAAACTCCTTCACAATAGGACTATCCTCGATTTATGGTTCTTGCTTCTCCACATCAACCACGTATGCCAGATACGCCTCACACCACTTCTACAAGTTCTTGCAAACCCTAATTACAGAAATCACTGGAACAGATTTCTTACCATACTCTTTTTCCTTACTCTGAAAATGGAAAATTGTTCTACTCAAAATAGCAAACTGCACCCTCTTCTCCTGACAATCCACTGAGGCATGGTTTTTGGCTAACCAATCCATACCCAAGATAATATCAAAATCCACCACGTTGATCTGTATCAGATTAGCATCTAACTTCTCCTCACCAATACTCACCCGACACCCCTTATGAACTAGGTTAGAGACTAACACCCTAACATTAGGGACAAACATCCTACAAGAATCAGTTATGTATGTAGGGCCTGTCCTAAGAGTCTTAGTGAATCTATAGGATATGAATTAATAAGATGCACCATAATCAAACAACACCACAACAGGCATTGAGTTAATCAAAATAGTACCTGTTACTATATCATTTGCTACATCGGCCTCCTCGTGGGTGAGGGCAAAAACTTGTACATTGGATCTTTGCTTATATTCCTCTGCCTTGGGTGGCCTTGAACTGGTCACTGCCTGTCTCGATCCCGAAGCTAACTTTAGACAATGTCCAATCTGGTGGTCTTGCTTCCCCTACTTAAAACAATTGCCAATAACCCATCTACACTCTCTCGGATGCTTTCTACCATATTGAGTACAATCTTTCCATACTGAGCTTGCATTCGATGCTGTAGATCCTACGACACTATCTGAATAGGGCCCTGAAGCAATTAGCCTTAGAATACCAGTAATAGTCTTCCTCTTAGTGTCTAGTGGACCTGATGGTATTGCTCTAGCTCCTTACCCTAGGTAGAAATCGGGTAACCCTGACCCAAAACTCTGACTGAAACTGTACACTGGTTTGGGACTCTATCTCTGACTCACTGCTGATCAGGTGTCCTGCCTCTGCTCAAACTGTGATCTATACCTCTTTTTGTCCGTCTCAGAGTCCGTTCGTCCATCTAAACTCAGCCTCGATATCTAAACTCCTCTGGTAGGCCTCCTTATAAGTACTAGGCCTAACTGTTGAAAACCTTCCCCTGATCCTTGCCTACAATCCTTGAACAAACTTGTTCATCCTCTAGGTAGGGTCTCACGTAATAGTTAGACCATACTTTCCCAAAGAATTGAACCTGAGTGCATAGTCTGTCACCCTCATTTGATCCGTCTGTACCAACTCCTGTCCTAAGTCAAAAAACTGATTCTCCTTCTCCATCTTAAAGGTGTCGGAAAAATATTACTCCAGGAAGATCTCTCTAAACTTCTCCGAAGTAAATGGCTCCTCACCCTAGCAGTAAATAGATTTCACTAGGAATGGTACTAAGTGCTTTGTTTACTAGGAATGGTACTGCCACTTTTAGCTTAACCTCATTGGGCACCTCTATACTTTCAAAGTGGTGCTCCAACTCTTCTATCCATTCTTCAGCTCTTTCTGGACCCCCAATACCACTGAATGTCAGAAGCCCAATCTTCTTCATTCACTCAAATAATACTCGAGCCCCTGAGTCATTCTGCTGGAATGTGTGCTCCTAATCTCGTCGTATCCTCTGCTACTCTGCCTACAGTCGCAATTGTTCCTGCTGAACCCCTATCTATTCTTGTTGCAATAATTGCTGGCTTTGCATTACCTGAGCCACCATAGCCAAAACTATAGGCATATCCAACAATGTGCTAATCCCCGATATAGCTGAAGTAATAAATGTGGGCACCTTAGTAGGCATAGAAGTTGGGGGTGGCCCTGAGGTAGCTGGCGGTACAAACGGTGGAGTTGGAGGTAGACTGCCCTCCATAGATGATACATCTAAGCCTTTGCATAGTGCTGAAACTGTAGCGGAGGAACTCGAATCCCGAACTGCCCAACTAATCTAGGCCTGAGCCCTTGTGACTGCCCTGTCCCTGTCCCTGTCCCTGTCACTGTCACCATCGCCTTTTTGAACCGTTCTTCTGTTTTCTCTTACCATTGCTAGTTCTTCAAGACGCACATGCTAGTATAATAAAAGAAAGAAAAGAAAAAAAAAAGTATAAAAGAATCAGTATAGCACCAAACAGTCAAACAACCAGAAGTATTTCCTTACTTCTACTTATATCATGATTCAAACTTAATTGTGATTCTTAATTCCTAACTTAGTTAATTGAAAATTTAAACTTAGAGAATCAAAACCTATTTCTCTGATACCACTGAATGTCACGCCCTGAGTTTGGGGATGACCTGGTAGCACCCAAAAATAGAGTACCAAACCCATAATAAAACGTAACAGATGACCCAAAAATCTTGTGATCGGACTAAATAATAATAAATGAACTTCAAAACTACATAATCTCCCAAATACGATCATGAAATAGTTCATGAAAGACTCTACACTTCAAAATCATCATAATCTGGTATCATTCTAACTAACTGAAAACTTTAACATACATCAGAGGTTCAAAAGCCTTCACTCCAAATCCTTCTCAAACCACTAGTCTAATTCCTCTTCTTCTAATTGATACCCTGCAAAATGGAATAAATGGGTGAGCTCACTAGCTCAGTAAGAAAAATTATAATTTTATTGGGATTGAGCATGTTATATATGTTAGGATTCATGGACTCCTAAACGCAGAAAACATCCACGAATCTCTTCCGAGGACCCAAGCCAAATGATTAAGACGATCTAAGGATTATAAAATTACCTTTGTTCGGCGTAATCAAGATCCATGGATTCTGATTTCACTGTTGTACGTGCAACTCGAACGATCACCAGACGCTGCAGTGTGCGAACGCCTTCTATCGGATACACACGACGAACTAACTCGTTACCCCGAGAATGCTAGTGTCTAGGGTTTGAGAGGCTTAATTTTTCTGGTGCATAGAGGCATGAATATTAACAGAGAGCTCTATTGAGAAGACGATTAGGGTTTTCTTTTAAAACCACCCGAACCTCATGGAGTCCAACTCTGATAATATCTTATCATATTTTATTTTAAATTTAAATTAAATTAAAATTGATATAATAAGATTCTGTCATTATCTCGGTAATTTAACTAATTAATTTACCGAGTTAGATTCTTATAATCTGGACATTATCCAGATACATCATATGTGAACATATTTCCAGATTCATTGTATCTATTAAATTTTATAGATTTGATTAATTTAGACATATTTTCAAATTCATCGAATTTGATTATCAGAAAAATAACCTAATGATTTCTCTTATTTTGTAACCCTATAGGTTCATTTAACACTAGCAGTGTGCCTAAATCACATTTAAATGACCCACAAGTTATAAGCGATTTCTAGTAAAATATTATAATTATCTAGGTTAAATGAAGACCAGTGATCTCTTTGAACCAAATCATAATTTTATATTTAGTCATTTTGTTACACGATATCCATATTAAGCATAAGGCACGGAGCATATCATCCTTATTAAGTTTAATCAATTTATTTTTTTATCTCATAGTAGACTGTTCAAACAAATGTTATCAATATCTTAGATTGATATATTTGAGCACGACCATGCATTTTAACAGTCTAACTTATCAAGGGACCCATAGATATCTCTCCCATAATTGAGAGGGACAAATTCCTTCACTATCAATCATATTTCTCTCATTGATTTATTCTATATCCAACAGTAGTTTAATTTATTATCTGGTTAAAGATAATTTTAGACAATGTTAAAATATAGAATTTATCAAGTAGGAAACTATGATGAATTCAGGTTGAAGGACTTTTAATATCATTACGGCTAGAAAGTACTTATGACATGTTCCATGAAATATTCTCACAGTGGGTCATGTCTAATACAATATTCTCTAATATATATTTATGTTTTGACTTGATATCACATATATCCATAACCAGTAAACCATATCCATCAAGTCACAAACATATTAATCTTAATTTATTATTGTTCCACTAATAATAATCGATCAGTAACAGTTTAAGAATAGTCATTGTATTGATTGTAGGGTTTTACTATCAAGTCACATACTTGATGATCACAAAACTAAATGCACTATGCACTATTTATGGAAAGAAATGACTCGTATTATTACATAATAAATAACGATAATAGTATAAGTACAAATTGACTCTAGGGCATATCCTAAACAACATATACCATATAGTTTTTGAAAATGGTTAACAAATGTTTTAGGTGTCAAATGTACTCGATTTGGTGGATTGGTTGCGGTGCATCGATCATGCAAATTATACAAAGGAAACATGAGAAGTCTATATCGAAGAATCAAGGGTTACTCAAACCAAGAAAGCAAAGGTATTTGGAAACAAGGGGTAATTGGCGACCATTTAACAAGGGAAATTGGCGCCGGTTCTCAACGAAAAACTTGATGTTAAGTACAGGGGTTAACCGATGCCGGACTAGGGTTAGAAGAGGCACCGGTTCATTCCAGTGGACTCACCAGCACTAAACAACAAGTTGAACAGGCACCGAATATTGTCGGGTGATAGGGACTAAATTCATCAATAATTTTCTAGGTATTTAAGGATATTTTGTGATACATATGATGTAATAATTAGTCATATTCTTTCATATTTGATATTTTATCTTTAAAATGGTATTTTGGATTTTTTGTGCAGAATTGAGGAAAAAAATGAAAAAAATGTCACCGTTATAGTGCATGGCCGGTACTAGCTATGTCCCATGGAACCGGTGCCGGCCCTAGGCTGGAATAGGGGGAAAAATCGAAAAAAAAAACAAAGCACGTCAGGCACGAACAGAGCACATTCAACAACGGTCGTGAGGGACTAGGCTGATACCAACCCAACGTTGTCCAGAGGAGGTGAATTTTTCTGTCACGCATTGATTTGAAAATTTTCTAAGAGTTTTGATATTTTTCAACTTGTACCTTGCCTAGAACTCTTAGGGAACGAATTTTGGCATCTTGGGAGCCTATTTAAGCAAGGAAGACACAAGAAAGACATATGGATCCAAGGATAGAAGTTGCCAATCAATCATAAAAGAGGACATTCATCACTCAAAGGAGTATTATTCAAGAAGGTCTTCAAGGGAGAAAAAGGAAGGGTTGTCGATGAGTTCTTTCTTTTACCTTTATTTTCTTTTTCTAGAATAATGATGTGATGAATATTTTTATTGTAATTTGACATTATTTTGGGATTTATGATTCTTGAGTTAATTTAATTTTTTGATCAATTGATTATTATTCTTGGCATTTGATTACTTATTTTTATTAAGGAATTGATTGATTGATTCTTTTGGTTAACTGGCTTGCAAAAGAGGTTGATAGTTGTTTCAATTTAATTAATTTTATATTTGTTATCTCTTAACTTACTTGAAAAATAGGTTAATTGTCAAGAACTTAGATAATCAAAGATTAGTTAATAACTGGTAGAATATAGATTCATTAACTAATTTCGTACTTTAAATTACCTAGAATATAGGGATTTATGTGAGAATTAATTTTAATACATTTTTTGGGTAAATTGGATGAGACAAAATATGTTCACTAATTTAACTAGAAGATAGTAATTCTATGATTTGCAAATGAAGTGGGTCTATTTTAATTCCTTTATGATACCAAGATAATAGTTGTTTGTGATACTTGCTAAGTAATTCATTGCCATGTCTTCAAGAATATTTGTCTAAATTGCATATTCTTTCATCTTTGAGTTGTATATATTTTTCTTTATTTTCTTTTTTATTCTCTTATTACTTTATTAAATCGGTTAAACAATGAATGAAAGGTAACTAATGATAGTTATTCCTTGAGAATCGATACTCTGCTTGCGATGAGTATACTACTCATGAGGTAATCCGAGGAATAGGGCTCGTGTTTAAGGTGTACATAAGGTTGATGTTGTATCTGCTTTGAAAGCTAAAGTTAAGGCACTTATGCAGAAAATGGAACAAATGGTGATGACCCATTTTCTAGGCCAGGTAATGAATGTTAATTGTAGTTTTTGTGGAGAAGGGCATCCCCGCAATCATGAGTGTCAAATCATGGGCTCATCCCAAAATTCTATAGAACAAGCTACTTTTATGAGTAATAGGCAACAAGGCAATAACCCCTATAGTGCCACATACAATCCTAGTTGGAAGAACCATTTTAATTTTTCTTGAGCTAATCAGAACTAACCTAGGCAAAACTCTTCTAACTTTGGTGGACATCAAAGGACACCACCCCTTTTACCCTACAATGCACTACCATCAAAACCATCATTGGAGGAGTTGGTTAACAAAATAGAAAGCTCAACTGAGGCATGGTTTCAAGGAGTGGATGCTGTGACAAGGAATTTGGGGGCGTCAATGTACAATCTTGAAAGTCAAATTGGGTAATTAGCTAAGTTTCTTGGAAATCGTCCAACTAGATCTCTTCTTGGGAACACCGAAACGAATCCACATGATCAAGACTGTAGAAAAAGATAAATTTTCACTGCTTTAAGTTTTCTTTTTTATTTGGGACATTTCTTTAATATTTGTTTTCTTTTGTTTATCTTTTCATATTTTTAATTTATGGGATAATTGCATTTTCTTCATGATTGTGTATATTTCAGTATTGTTACTTTCATTAAATAATAAATAGGAAATTTTTTTACCCAGGCCAGACAGACCTGGGCCGGCGCTGACTAATATCGTCCTTCCTCAAAATAGTCCGAGATTTGCCATTTGTTTTCAAACTTTTCCAATTTTTCTTCATTTTTCTCTCAACCCTGTGCCGGTTCTTCATCTTCAAACACTACCAGATCAATTTTTACCTTCAAAAATAACAACTCAACATCAAATCTTCTTGTTTTTGTTGAATCTATGGATTAAATATTCGAAAATCCCAACTTTTTCTTCAAAAACCCACTTTTAAATATCTTCTTTAAAGTGAAGATTTCTTCAAAATGATTGCAACAATTGCTTGCCCATGTATCAAAGAACATAAATGTATGATTTTTCTTGCATTCTTACTGTTAAATCCTTACCATGGTTTTTTCACTATTTTTAGGTATATTTTTGGGTGAAAATTGCATAATTTGGAATTATTGGTTAAATTTGGATGAATTTGTGGCTCCATCATGATTGAAACGGATTATTTATGCTACAACATGTTCAATAATTTGATCTTATGTTGGCTATTTTGGGGTAATCGAGATTATTCTAGTGATGAATTCATGCTACATAGACAATGTTATTAGCAAAAATACATTCTTCATGAATTATAATATGGCTAGGTTATTCACATGCTATGATCAGGTTCTTTATAAGTGGGGAATTATATTGTGGTTTGAATTGTAGTGGTATATTTCTTTTTGCAGGATTTAAAAGGAGATTAGGATTGTTTGGTTTATATTGTGGATTGATTATTGTGAATGGTTGAGGGTTGTGTTTTGTATTGGGGAGTAGTGGATTGATTGTAATTGGTTAAGGGTGGTGTTGTGTTGTTGTAGTGCTTAATTATCCTTCTTTCTTAATACTCATCTTCAAACACCCTTATCATGTTCAATTGAAAGGACCCTATTGCCCTGTCTTGGTTAAAGAGTTTTATGCTAACCTGTCACAGAAAAGGAATAATCATCTTGAGACCATTGAAACCAGGGTAAAGAAAACTCCTATTTTTGTGGATAGAGAGAGATTGACTGCTATCTTAAATATTACTAATGAAGGCCCTTGATTAGCTGTAGATTACCATAACCAAAAGATAATCTCTGACCTTGAATAGAAAGTGAGTGATACTAGAGCTACCCTAAGGATGTATAAGAGAGGCCCAGTACGACAAGTAGGTTTCTATTTTAACAATGACGTTGAGGCTAACCTACGTGCCCTAATCTATATCTTTTCCTACAATGTTGTTCCTAAAGCTAATGGGTTTAATGAGTCCCGAGTGATTGACTTTTATATCTTACATAAGATGACACACTCAGCCTATCTTGCTTACTCTTTTAATTATCCAATCTATGCGGGATGTGATCCATTCTCGCCTTTCCTTTAAAGCCTTTGTTTTTCCCCCTTGTGGTAATGAAGATTCTAGAAGTTTTTAGCATTAGTCTTGAGGGGGAACGTACTGAAACCACCACTGAGAGCGATTTAGTCACTGACCAAACCTTAGTTAGCTGTGGTTATTAGTATAGTGCTGAGGTGAGATGATGGTTGAGGCCCTATAATATGCAACACTCGGGTAAAGTTGAGTTTCCTCTTGTGGAAGAGGAGCACCCTGCCCCACCACCTAGAACTCGCACTAGTGCTTCACAGTCCCAATCGATGATTAATTTTGAGACTGAGGTGAGAGGTCAATTGGAGCAATTGAGAGTAGGTATAGAGGTATAGATGGAGATCTTTCTTGAGCTTCGTGATTCCATAATTGCACTTAGTAGGTGGCAAGACACTCAGGAGAAGCAATAGGCTCAATGGATGCAGTGATTTCCTGGACCACAAGGAGGTGATAGCAGCCATATGACTGAGGATGATGATGATGTTGATGACTATGATGAGGAGGAGGATGCTGATTGAGCATTTTTCTATTGATCCCTGTTTATCTTTCTAGTTTTCTTTTCTATTTATATTTTCATGACTTTTCTTAGGTTCCTTCTTAGTTTGTTTTTATTATTTCATTTTAGTTTATTTTTATTTTCTAGTTTTATGTTTTTGTTTTTTTTGTGTTATTTTTTTAAGTACATTCACCAATGCTCCTTATGATAGATTCACCTATTTTGAGTCTACTACTCCATTATAGAAGTATTTTCTTTTCTTATCTTCTTCCCCTCTATTTATTTTGGTCCATTGGCTTTGCTTTAATTGTTCTATTTTTTACCATTGAGGACAATGTCTAGTTTAAGTGTAAGGGAGAATTTAACATTGGAAATATGTTCTATATATTCTAGTTTTGGGCTAAATTAGCTAAAATTTTTTGAATTTCTTTTGGTTTTAAATGTTTTGATTTATGATGAGGTTGTGACTGTCTTTTCTTACTTGGGATATGATTTTTTTCATTTAATTGGTTGGATTTTTATTAACAGTGAATTGGTTTATTGGGTTGGATATGTTAAGTCTTGAGAATTTAAATTAATCTTGTTTATATATTAGTGTGTGAATGCTATTTTACTCATCTAGTTTGAAGGTGAATAATGTGATGAATGTAGGGAAAGTTGTTGACTAATTCTTGTATTATGGATTTGAAATTTGCTTGACTTTAAGCAATAAATAGGGAATATGCGAAAGTTAGAAAAATATGGAGCGAAAAAATTCATTGTTATGTGAGTTGAAAAAATTGAGTTGAATAACAATAATGCTCTTATTTTTAAAATTTTATTGAAGACATGTTGCTAAAAAGACGGTTAATATAGAGAGAAATAGAAAGTATTGTTTGGTGCACTCTTTTGAGACTATCCCAAAGGCTAAGGAAAAAAGGCAAGAAAGAGTAAAGAAAGAGAAGTGTTGAAAAAATCTTGAAAAAGAAAAATGTATAATAACTATAAGGGAGCTAATACGGTGTGTGAAGAGAAATCTATTCACTTGAGGATATTAATTCTCTAAGTCATTGAAAAAAAAAGAGTGGAGTGTTATTCTTAAATCATTACTTGAGTTGTGCAATTTTTGAGTTTATAATGCTTAAATTGGTAGATAACTTAATTTGTATGATTCATATTATCTATGTTTTTTCTTGAGGGATAAAATAATATTTTTAGACTAAAGTATAAACTTATTTAGCTTGACTTCAAGAGCCTTGGTATGTCTGACATAAGGCTTCAATTTGCAAATGTTTTCAAATGGTTGAGAGAATGACAAGATCATGTCTAAAGTTTGAAGGAAAATTGTGGCTTTGTTATAGTCAAAATTTTTGAAAGTTTGTCTTAAGTACTTTACTTAAGGACAATCAAATATTCAAGTGTGAGAGAATGTGATAGGGGCTAAACTCATCAATAATTTCCCAATTATTTGAGGATATTTTGTGATATATTTGATACAATAACTAGTCATATTCCTTTATATTTAAGATTTTGCCTTCGAAAAGGTATTTTGGAGTTTTTGTGAAGAATTAAGGAAGAAAGATGAAAAAACTGTCACTGTTGTAGGGCACAGCCGACGCCGGTAGTGTCCCACGGAACTGGCACCGACCCTAGGTTGGAACAGGGGAAAAAGCCAAAAAAAAAAAAAAACAGAGTACGTCGGGTACAAAGAGAGCATGGCCAACGCTGGCCATGAGGGACTGGGCCTGTGCCGGCCTAACGCTGTCTAGAGGAGGTAATTTTTTCTGTCACGCGCAGATTTGGGAATTTCGTAAGAGTTTTGCTATTTTTCAAGTTGTACTCGGCCTAGAACTCTTAGGGAACGAATTTTGGCATCTTGGGAGCCTATTTAAGCAAGGAAAACACAAGTGAAATATATGAATCCAAGGATCAAAATTGCTAATCAAGAATCAAACATATGTATAATTTGGGGATTAATATTTTAATTAAAACTTGGTTAAGGATGTGTTTAAATTTGTATGCTTTTTATACACTCAAACTTTACGCATCATCAATTTTAACAAAAAAAAAACAAATTATAACTGTAAAAAACATGATAGAACAACAGTAGGCACAACTGCAGATTTTTATAAGGCTCCAAAACACTGCTAAGGGACTAACATTCAAATATAACCAACCACTAGTTTGAACAAAAACATACTAGAACATAACTGATTACATAACCAAATTTTAGAATTTGAAACATGCTTGGGGAAATGTTTTGATTTACTGATATCAGCTCATAACTATTATATCCCCTTAGGAGAAGAGCTTAAACTGAAACTAGAAACTATGTCCCCCTAGCAAGGGCCTTATAACTGAAAACTAGATATTGTATCCCCTAGCCAAGGGCCTTATAACAAAAATTAGGAATTCCCTTAAAACCAACCACAAGCATCAATCAATATCACAACACTGACTTAAAACATAGTTCACATTGCACAATTCATTCAAATAACCACAATACTTAAAGCATTAATCATACATCATGCTCAATCTATTTTAATAATACCAAAATAACGTTCATTGACAAAAGATTTATAATTTGATATTCAAAATCCAGAAAGTCAGAAAATGCAGGAAAATGATAAATCCCTTACCAATCGATTTAGCAATCACAACAATCTTCAATCCAACATCACCTTATCTAGCTGCTTACAAAACCCCAACATGCATAATCAATTCATAGATTCTTGTCAATCTAAAAGACCCCAATTCAAACCCTACACACCCAATTCAGTCATCAATCAAAGCCTCTGTTAGTGTTATGCCCTAGAGGCAATCACATGTATTCTGTATATTGTATATTATTAAATAAAACAAGGCATTCTTTCTTTTTTAGTTTGTTTAATTTATACTTTCATGTAAAATAACTGTTAGATAAAGTTTCAAGTGCAACAATGTGTTAAAAAAATCATGATAGAGATTATGATGTGAAGTTCTTACTACACTAGACAGTGTTTGTACTTAAATTATCCCTAGGCATAGTATTAATGAGATGAGACATATTTAATGTGTTAAGACTAACACATGTTATACTTCCTGATTTGATCAGGCGGTGTTTCTTACATCCGTGAGTATTGTGATACTCAAAGTTAACACATGGATACTTCGTACTTATACAAGTACAATGGATGACCTAACTATAATATAATCACATGGATAACTATTTAGTGCCAGCGATATAATCTCATCATAACAAATGTGCAAGTATCCTTAGATTTGAAATCTCTAAGGTACTTTATTTGCTAAGTGTTGGATTTTGATTCCAATCTTTGGAGTCCTGACAAGATTGCCTATGGGATGGATATTGAGTACAACATAAAGCAAATGAAAGTAGCCGAAATGATCAATAAAAGATTCATCACTCCTAATAGTATGGGCGAATATCTCACGGCTACTTGTAGGAATTACTACTCGAGAAGTCCTTGGCCAAGGCGATTGTATATTGGAAATGGTTCCAATTGATACATATGTTGAGTAGCGTATTCCGGGAACAAGTACTAAAATATTTGGGCCAAAATTAATTATTCTGGAAGGAGTTGGCACTAATTTCGTATTTCAAATCGAATGAGATATTGTATGATGAAAGGAGTTTATTGCAATGTTGTTTGCTGTTGAAAGGTTCATGTCAAGTCATTTGACTTTCTGGACTTTTGAGCGGTTAAAATGTGTTGTTGGATACCGCTCATGATCTGTTGAATATAGATTTATTAATTAAAGAATTAATAAATCAATCCTTATTAGAATTAATAAGTTAATTATAAAATTATTAAGGATTATTAATCTTAAAGATGTTTAGATAAATTTATATTTTACTATCAATAGACCAAGAAATTTAATAGGTCACACACAATAGAGAATTGAGTACTCAAGATATTATTTGACAACATTACAGGGTTGGTTGTGAGAAGAAGAAGTTGTTATGGTCAAATTATAATTAGTTATAATTTGTGGGTTACATTATAATTCATGATAATCATAATAATAATTGGTAATTAAGAATTCATACACACTATGGATTCTGTTTACCAAAAAGCTGAACGGATGATACACACACACACACACACACACACACACACACACACACACATATTTACACTCCATGGGATTATGTTTTTTTTTTTTTAGAAATTACACAGAAAAGTTTTTTAGAAAAATCGAGAGCCCTCTCTGTTCATCTTCTTCTTTTGAAAGTCATAAAAACCTAGCCACCATAATTGTTTTGCTAGCACAAAACTGGTGTATTCATGAGCACCATTCTCGTGTGAATTTTATTAGAGATAATCCTATACTTGGATTATGGTGAATTGACGGAATAGAAGCAAAACCATTCTCAGGCTTTGCTGGATCACGCCTCAGATCAGAGAGTTTTTTTTTTTTTTTTTGTCATAGAGGCTTCACGTAAGGTAATTTTCTTTACCTATTTTAATCCTTTTTTACGCATAAATGTGATCCTCTGTGTGGAATTCTTATTTTTTTTCCGCTGCACTACAATGATTTGCATGGAGAATTCCCGACAAACCCTACAGAAATTAACCCAATCTAAAGCATAATCAACATAGGACTTACTTAGATTCACAGGCTCTCAATCAATCTCCTCACCGGATTCTTCCCTCTCGTTGATTTCTCCTTCCTTCAAGGCTATTTCTGCAAGAGTGTTCTTATCTGCCAGAAACAATGTAATGTTAATCCCAACGTAATTGACTTTCTAATTAACTAATGGCCCTTTTACAAAACTAATTGCAAAATAATCCTAAAACTGATCCCTCTACTAAAATAATCCCCTAACCACATGGGCTTAGCCCACCAATCCAACTATAAAAAGAAAGGCTCAAAGACGAACTGGGTCGTGGGCTCATATTTTCCATCAACCATGTCTTTAGGGAAGGAAACTAGGTTGTAGATTGTTTAGCAAATATAGGCTGTCCAGCGTACATGCATGAGTTTCACAGCTTCCTCAACAAGCTCGTGGCCTTTGTAATTTAAATTCTCTGCATATTCCATCCTTAGGATGCAAGATGTAACTCATTATTGGCTTTCCAGTCTCTATTAATAAAATTTTCAGCTCTATGCTGTTTTACTGAAAAAAGGGTCAAATGCCTAAAATGTAGTTTTCCATTCCTGTTACTACATGTTGGATTTGTATTTAACACAAGAGGTAACCGTTTGACTTTTAAAAATGCAAAACGAAAAAAAAAAGTGCTGATAATAAGAAATTATAGGCTTTAGAGTGGATAGATCTTTACTTTTGAACATAAATACAATATATGGTGTAGGAAAAAAAAAACAAAAAAATACTTTTCAAAAGCCTTATAGAAACGAATTCAAGATTCTAAGGTTATCCAAAATTCAGGACCATAAGGTTATGCAAAAACGCTAGACTTTTAGATAACAGAAAAACTACATCAATGATGACCTATAAAAACTTTTGGAGACTACTTATTCCCTTAAATTTTTTTAACAAATTTGTATCTACACATCAACTTACCAAGCTCTTTTAAGGGCTCCCACTATAGCTCCCACTAATGGGGAACAAATTCACTTGGAAAAAGAGAAGAGACATAGGAGAAAACAAATACACAAACATACTGGCAGAGGAAGATTGAGATACACAAAAAGGTGGTAAAGCTATTGATGGTAGGGATTCAAATTCGACAATCCTCAACGTTAATTCACAAAAAATTCCCCTCAAATTCGAACTTTTTTTTGAAAAAAATTTCCGAAGGCACACATTTTCTTTCCTAACATTATCAAGCATCATTATATTACTTTTTAGGGTATTATATTTTCTGATACCTATAAGATGTCATAATATTATAAAAGTTTAAACATACTTATCAAAATTACGTTGTTTTATTTTTATTATCATGATATTATCACATTTTTAAAAAATATCATTTAAAATATGTTAGCAAATATATTTTTTCTTGTAGTATCTTAACTAGCGATTGGGCTTCTTACCACACAAGAATGGCCGTCAGCTAGCATACGAGTGGTCCTTCCTCGAAAACAAGGGGATTTCTGCCTTAGAGAATGGCCATAGCTAGTATAAGAGTAGTCGTGGGTTGGCATAGGAATTCAGTCTCATGCAATTATGAATATCATTGAATTCTAGTCTCTTAAAAAATTGGGAAAATCTATGTTTTGATAATAATGCTCCAGTTACTTGTGTTCTATGTTAGCTTAACATTTGTAAAGTATTGAAGTTCTTGAAAACTTATAGTTATAATTGATATTTTCAAAAAATTCTACTTATGATATTTTGACAAGTTTATAAAAACCGTTTATATGATAGAAGAAAGTTCATGTATAATATATATATATATATATATATATATATATATATATATAACTGACATGTACACATTTGGGATTCATTGAGAATTGTATCTCACACTATTTTACGATATATTTAGGATTTACAAGATTATTTTAGGAATTTTACACATCATGTTGACGTTTTCACATCTGAATTATTTGGAAGGATTCTAATTATGTTTACTATTGTACCATTTTATTTTTGTTAGCTTACTAGCACTTTTGAGTGGTATATGTATTCAAGTTGGAAGGGCCTGGAATTTTATTACTTCTATTTTTATCTATTTTGAACTTTTATTACTTCTAATTTTATCTGTTTTGATAATCTACTAGTATAACTTTCTTGTTATAAAGGCATCTTGCCATGTAGATAAGGCGACATTCCCACCTTATAGGACATACAACAAGAGTGTTACTATGCAGTTTGGTAATTGGACGACGCTAATATGGGAGCCATCTTTGGAAATGATAAGGGAGGTTCATTTAGCTCTATCCAAGTGGCTCAGTGGTGTAATTTTGTCATTCTATGGAGAGCTTCTAGTGCTTATCAATGGTCTCTTCCTTGTTCTAGATATGGGTCTCATAGATATCATCCTAGAGAGTGACTACTAATGCCATACACAAAAAATGTCTTTATTATACCAAGATATATCCGAGATTGATGCAATTATCACGTGGATAAAATATACTCTTCTGGTGTACTATCAAATTGCACTTTTTTTTGTACATCACAGGGACAAAACCTGAGACTTAAGGTTGGGGAGAGGGGGGGGGAGGGGGAAACTGTATACCAAAAATATAAAAGGACAATACTATGAATTTTTAAAAATTTTTTAGAGGACGAAATAGAAATTTTTAAAAGGTATTTTTAAAATTTCAAAAATTTTTAAGGTAAAATATGAGATTTAAAAACATTTTGGGGGTCGGCCCCATAATTCCGTCTCTGGTACACCAGATGGGAAACTATCCGACTTATCTACTTGCCACTACTGACTTTCCCTCATATACTCCATCTGTATGGGATCATATATAGCATATATTTTTTTTTCTATATTAGTAGATATATAGTTTGGTTAGTTAAACTCTTATTTTATTATTAAACTTTCCTATTAAGGTTACGTTAGTTTGACAGATATAAATAAAAAGTTTAACGAACACAACAAATTGGTAATACAATTCGACTATCAATAAGGGCTCGTTTGATAAAATTAAAACTTTAAAACTAAAGTTTGAATATTTAAGTATTGAATTCTGAAAACTAAAGTCTAAAAACTGAATTCTGAAATTTGAAATCTGAATTAATTCTAATTTATTTTTACACTATATTTTAATACAATTTAGATTAAATATAAAAAAATATTAATAATTAGATGAGTATTTAACATATTCAAACTTCAAACTTAATTAATTTTTAATTTATTTAAAATTTATAACAGATCAGTACATTTTAATCAATTGTCATAACAAAAATCTATTATTAAACAGACTTAATTAATTAAGTACTTAATATTATTCGTTATCAAATATACTTCATGAGATAAGTACTTAATTAATTAATTTTAAGTGCTTAATTGGATTATCAAATATGCCATAAGTCTAAGTCTACGGGTTCTAAACTGGTAAAAAGATCCACTAAAATTTTAATAAAAGTTACAAGAATACCATTATCTCAATCACCAAGTAATCTTTAATGCACTCTAATAGAACACTGCAGTAGTATTCCTTTGTCTAATTCCAAAATATCTTTACTAGATCCAACTACGTCGATTGAACTTCTTTCAACCTTTGTTGCTATAGCATATTGATATTTCTTTTGATTCCAAGAAAATTCCTAACTAGAAAAAGGTATTTAATTTGAAGAATAATGATTCAAGTTCTCTCCTAAGATATTGTAAAGTTGTAGCTAATAGCTTAAATTGAGAAGAATACTTCAACAATGAATATTAGTTACCATATGAATACGTATACTTCTAAATCACTCAGACAATATGCATGAATTCCTCCCTTTGTTTCTCTAGACCAAGCTCTTGATGGCCTCTCTTATATTTCGTGCTTTTTATCTTCACACTAAATCGAAGCTCCTAGTCATTTTATATAGAACAACAAAGTGTCAATTTCCTTGTACAGATAGAAGTCTGCTTCAAGATTCTTCTCTTAAATCTTTGCAATTTGTAAACATAGTTAGATTCCCAAGTATATTCAAATCCCATATTCATTGTATCTATTACTAAGATTCAGTCAAGGTATTCTGGAATCCTTTCACTAAACCAACTCCAAAGAATTATGCATCAAACATTGCCAAGTCTCTGATTAAGTAACTTCAAAAACTCATCCTTGTCAAGGACTCACTGAGTATTGTCAAGAACAATTGCTATAGTAACTTGTAGATGTTACAACTTGACAATGAACCTTAACAATATCTCATTTGGCAGTATTTGATTCAAAACCATAATTTGCTAAGTTTTCATCATAACATACTGTAGACAAGGAAATTTGGAAGAAAAATAAATATTAGTTGACAAGACTAAAAAAAATTAAATATTTTAGTCTTGATTAATTAAAATAAATCTATGAATAAATAAAATTATTCTTGGATTAATGCAGTTGGGCCATCATTAAAAATCCATTAAATCTAGTATATTGTAGATTAAATGGAATTAGGCTAGGCACAAATATGGTATGGACTAAATGAAATTGGGCTAAACTAAATTAAGTCTAAGTCATCTCAAGTCCAAGTACATTAAGGTTTGTTAGGAGGTTTCTTAAAAATTTCACTTCGACTATTTATGCTAAAGTCAATAGATTTTTAGCCTATAAATAGGACTTTTCTTCAAAGGTTGAAGGCATCCCCAGCGCTTCAACAAACAAGAGGTATCTTCAATTTCAAGCTCAAACTCTAATAGCATTTAAGTTTCAACAAATTCAAAGTTTAAAATCTTCATCAAATCAAGGTTTAGAATCTTCATTAAAGTTTCAAGGCGTTCATCTTGTTCTTTTTCAAACAAGCCTTGAAGGCTTAGCAATTAAGTGTTCATCAATCAAATTCCATTCGATTCAAGATTAAAATTTTCAATCCTTAAATCAAAGTTTTTCAAAAAGAGAAGAATTGAATGACTCATCTTGAAATTTAAGACTTTTTCGAAGATTTTTAACCACTTTTTATATTTACTAAGTATTTTGTATTTTTTTAATTTTTTTGGTCTTAATTTGTAGACTTAAAAATTCGTCGAGTTATAATTTCTGGCACACCCAGTGGGACCATCTCTGCTCCCATCTCTTCTTTTCAACTTTCAAATCAATCACAAGTTCAAGTACAAATATAAAGTAACTCAATGGCTCTAAAGAATAGTAAATCTGCATCTCCTTGTTCAAAGGCTGCTAATATTATGAGGCTGCTGCAACTGTTGGCAAGTACAAGCTTCAAGTCAAGCCATGTTGACAAGAACTAAGGCTTGAGATCTTTCACAAAGTAAGGCTCAAAACTTCGACATCGTCTAATCTCTTGCAACTACAAAGTTGAAGCAAGATGCTACTTTTACAATGCATAAGATGTCATCTTCACTGAAGAAGGGCTGCAACTCCAAGCAAGATGACCAAAGCTTAAGTAGTAGCTCTATGTCTCAATCCCCCCATGGGGATCTCAAATCCAAAGCTTCCTTTAATGAAGAACCGCTTCTTTTGTGGCACTAGTTATGATGACCGACATACAAAATCTAAAGGAGCAACTCGCGCACCTTACAAAATTGGTGGAGGGACTCACCAAACGCTCCCAAGAACAAGATCTCAACATCGAAAGCATAAGAGGAAGTGGAAACTTCCAAGAAGACACAAGATATCTAGATATTATCCAAAGAATTGATTTCTGTTGATTAGCTTAAAGACATTATCATGGGCACGATTAAGGACAATTATAAAGTGTTGGAATGTATACTCTAAAACTATGTATTTGATGCAAATTCAAATTAATAAATAAAGGTTTTATTCTTAACAATGGTTGTATTCATTTACATTAATTTATAAAGCACAATTTATGTTGGAAAAGACCCATTAAGTGGTCTATATGAATAGAGGTTTTTCACAATAAGGTATGAATCATGGGTTACTTAACACATAAACAATAATTCTTAATCGGATAATGAGAATAAGAATCTCATTAGGATAAACGTTATTATATTATAAATTTCAAATTTGGAATGACTTATCTTTAGCTAGTGAATTGTTCACTCACTCGTAGTATATGCATATTTAGAATACATAGAACTAGACCCATAGGAGTAGTTTCTCGAAGTACTAAAATAAAAGAAACTTAGATAACTACAGCTACAGTGTGGACTTATATTCTATGACTTGAGTATGGATTAGTGGTCTAATAAAGCTGGAAGCATGTACTTTAATGTATTGTAGGTAAAGCTCTATTGTAGGACCAATGTACTTATTTGTTGGGTATGTGTGACCATTAGTTAAGACAGATTCATACAAGAGAGCTTCTATGCTCCTATTAGAGATATGACCCCTTGTGACTGTCGGAATGGTCTATGGATCTAGGGCCCTGTGGAATATGACTTGGATGTTTACTTAAGAGTAACTCTTTGGTGAAGTGAAAATATTCTAAAAAGTTGTGGATTATTGGACTAGAGGTCTAAGGATGGTAGATGTTATTTAAAGAGGAGTCAGTACATTATCTCCTTTCTAAATGAATAGCGTTACGTAGAGGGGTAGTGTAGTCATTACACTTGTAGGTCAGAGATATTGCTACATGTAGCATTGTCCTTGGTGGTCAATATTTTCTTATGGTGATAATAGAAAATATTTAAAATGTAAAATACAGTTACTTATAGCAGGGGTATTTTGGTCATTTTAGTAGCCAGGGACAATGTGTTTTTTGATCCTTGAAATAGTTTGCAAGTTCTAATTAATTTTTGGACTAAGGAAATGGTCTTAAAGAAAGTGGGTTTTATTTTATTCAGGTAGTCCAATTTATTATTGGGTTAGAATAAAATCAAAGGTTCAAAGAGAGAATAAACTAATTATCTGATTTAACAGGTTAATTAATTATTTAGGCTTGAGCCCAAATTAAATAATTAAAATTAGCCTGTGCCTAAACTAGAAAAAGGTTTAAGAAATTATCGTGATCCATTTTGGGCTAGTTTATTATTTATTTACGGGCTTTATTAGTTCAAGATTAAATAAATAATAAAGTCCAACTTAATAGCTTGGACCTAGGCCTAAATAGTAACGAGATAGGCTTGTACGATTTCAAATTCTGGAAGAGATATACGTCCTAAAATCTCTAAGGGATAAGATATCTAGAGAGTGAGTTCTGGTTAGGGGGAAATTGTTGTGTGGAGTTCTAATTCATCATAGAACATAATAGAAGCCTCCCGAATTCTCTCTTAGTCATTCTTCTTCTTCTCTACTCACTACTAAAATACTGGTCAAATACGACGGTCGAGAAGCTATTGTATTTTATGGTGGTATCGTCGTATTAGCCTAAAATGACAGCTCAATGACGGTTACATGACCATCGTAAATACCTCCATCGTTTTAGCTATAAGACAGCTAAAAAATTGTCAGTTTAGAGTAACACGACGGATAAATACAACACCTTTCAAGAGTGCCATACTTAATCGTATGGATGGTTTAACATATCAGTTTTTTGAACTGTTGTATTTGATATTAAACCGTCGCATTTGTCCACTTAAAATGACGGTTGAAGCTGTCGTATTTGTCAAACAATACGACAGTTTAGGCCGTCGTATTAAGCTTACATTAATACGATGCTTTGAACCGTCATATTTGTTATCCAATATGACGGTTTGAACCGTCGTAGTTTATAACAAATACGACAATTTTGGTCGTCGTATATGTCTGAGTATACTGAAAAATATGACAGTTTTAGGCCATTGTATTTGATCCCTTTTTTTTAAAAAAAAAAAAATACTAATTTCCTTTTTTTACCTTATCTACCTGCAATTTCAAACCAATACAACACAATTAACTTATTCAAGCCACAAACACAATCAACACCAATCACACAATCTCCTCCATGGCAAACAAATCAAAACCAATCTCCTTAACCATCAAATCATAAATAATCCATAATCTCCTTAAAAAGATGTAATACTACATATAGGAAATAGGAAATAGAATATATCTTTCCTACAATAGGACATAGGAAGTAATACTACATATAGTAATACAACAAATAGCCATAAGTAGTACTACACATAAAATAAGTAAAAATTGAAAATGTGTCAATCCTCACAGATAAGCTCGTTAGCATTGCATGATCCAACAGGTTGAGAAGTGGATGTAACACCAAGAGATGTCGTAGATGCACTAGATGGAGGTACATGCATTGCAAAAAATGGATCTACATCAAATCTACGAGATAATGATTCCATGGTAGTCAAAGCGCTACTATACTTGACTTGTGAGCTCTTGCTCACATTGCATTTCAGCTCGCATCTCAACTTGCACACTTTGTATACGTGCCTC
The DNA here is from genome assembly GCA_026120185.1 of Voacanga thouarsii. Taxonomy (NCBI): domain Eukaryota; kingdom Viridiplantae; phylum Streptophyta; class Magnoliopsida; order Gentianales; family Apocynaceae; genus Voacanga; species Voacanga thouarsii. Next base: position 3,063,653 of record JANUWF010001425.1, read on the forward strand.
CACCTCAACCCTGACGACCTCCTTAACATTTATAGCACAAGTGGGTTATTGACTGAATGAAGTTGGTGTTGGTCATTTTCCCTTGCACCTAACACGACCCCTCGTATCAGGATCGAACAATCACTGGAAGATATGATCTTTTGCTTCCTCAGTGAGCTCAGACTTAGGCAGTGCCTGCCACTATGCCTTTCATCGGTCCTATAGAATTAAGAAACAATATATCAAATTAATATTAGATTAATGTATTATCTTTTTCGTAATTTAATAATTTAGAACAATTATCCTTTGAAAAATCCTTACAATCATCTCTACAATCAAACCATTAGCTTGCCGACCACGCCACCTTCTTATTGCAAGAAACACATCATACTGCGATATCGGTTGGCCTTGTGAGGCCCTTTGTAAAGATTTGTGTGAATTTTCAAGCAAAATAGATATTTTTTTTTTAAAAAATGTGTATAAAACAAAGTGAATACCTAGTCCTATATAATAGAATGTGGCATCGTTCCTGTGACCGGTGGATATGTAATATGTGATCGATTCTCTTTCTTTCATTCGGCCTTCATCTGTAAGTATAAAAAATTGTTAATATATAAAATGAGTGTATAAAAAATATCTTGTATATGTAAATAACTTTTAACCGGGAGAAATAGTTAACTTTTATACATATGACCTGTGTATTCTCTAAGTGCTAGTAATCAATTAGTATCCTCCATGGATTTTCATTAACCTACCTATCTCTGCAAACAATTGCTTCCGTGCTATGCCAAAAGGAATGTAGTATCTCTGCTTCAGCTTACACTTATAATCCTTCCAGGCTACACATAGCATCTTCATAGTGACATTACGTCCTTTTGGTGGCATGGTTGTGTTGTCATTGTACATGTTCAACAAATAAACAATTATTTGAACTTATGAAGAAAATAATTTTGGATGTGTTAGAATAAAATTATTTACCTGTATTTCTTCCCAAACCTTATCTTTAAGTCTTTGAGGTGCAGAATGCCAATCCCAATAATTCAGAGGGATCCTGCTACTCATGCGCGCAAAACAACCCACAACTGAACTATTGCGAGACTCATCCACTCCTATAAGACCATTGTGTTGGTTCACACCAACCTCGTATTTTCAGAAGCTCAACTTACCCCATCCAGAGGGTAACCTTCCACCTCCGCAAGAACTCCTCGAAGTGGAACCTACAAAATATCAATTAAAAAATTAATATAAAACAGCTAAACAAGTAAGTATGATTTTATTAAGTAGAAAAATAAATGCTTAATATGATTTTCAATAGCCAAATAAATCAATTTCTTCTAAATTACTTTCTAAAAACTTAGTAAACCTGAGGCGTTAGGGCCCGAGGAAGAAGGTCCTGTGTAATTGGGACCAACATCAGAAACAGGTGCAGCAATCTCTTGACTAGACCCTTGATCTCTGAAGTCCGTCTGGATAGCTATATCTAATCTCTAGACCCCTATATCTATCTCTATACCATGTGAGGAACTAGTCCTTAATCTCGAAGTAGCTATGGCATCCTGTATCGATGCACGTTAAGAACGTTTGGTAACCATCTACAAAATACAAAGAACAAACATGGACTTAGTCAAAGAAATTTGTACAAAAATCACTGAGTAAAGATTTTAACATTTCAAGTATCTTTCAACCGAAAACATCCATCGACATTGAACTGGGCCAACTAACAATACATCATCGACCAAATGTATTGGTAAATATTCCGTCATACAGAAAAAAACTTGGGATGAATGTCTTCTCAAGAAGACATATTGTAACTGTGAATTGATTTTGAAGATACTCAAGATGCTTCTCTTTGTTAACTTTTGAACGTAGTTGCCTAAAACATGAAGCAAACTCAAACAACAGTTGCACTACATTCTTAGATAATGTTGTGCGAGTAGCCAATGGGATTAATTGTTGGAGTAAAATATGAAAATCATGACTCTTTTGACCTCCCAAAGTCTTTCTCCTCATATTTACCCGTCGAGAAATATTAGAACAATAGCTATTGGGAACTCTCAATTCTTTTAATACTGTAAAAAAAAAAAAAAAAACTTCAACTTCTGACCTGCTCATTGTATAAGGGGCCTGTAGCAAATTGATGCGCAAATTGTGGATGTATAAAAATCATCAAATTTAAATCCATCCCTTAGTCAAGTTTTAATTAAAACATTAATTTCAAAATACACATATGAACAAGTATACTCATCGCAAACATAGTATAAGGAATTAAAAAGTATCGATCTTCAAAGTAATAAGTACACACTAATCACTTTTTATTTATTATTTAACCGACCTAAATAAAGTGAGAAAATAAAAAAAGAAAAATAAAGAAATATATACAACTCAATGATATATGTTTATGCAATTTAGACAATTATCTTAGAAAACATGATAATGAACCAATTAAAATTCTCTTAAGTAATTATCAACTTGGCATCATGAAGGAATGTATAGTAAAATTCAATCATTTGTCAAGTCATGAATCTACTTAGATAAATTTCACTTTGTTTGTCAATCCATGGAATTACTACATTTTAATTCGTATTAACAGATTTGTCAATTAAGCTAACATAACCAAAACGTGCATTAAGCTCATCATTATATTTTGATTCAATTGGCAGATTTGTCAATCAAGCCATCCTAACCAAAATATGCATGCATCGCAATTCCTTAAAAACAAAAAATTAGCTAATGACCCTTTGTCAAGGCGAAATCAATTAATCTTTGATCACTTATTTCTAAAATCCTAACTTCATTGTTCAAATCTATTAAGATTTAATAAATACGAAATCAATACAATAAAACTCCTAATATCGTTTTGTCTAAGTCAATTAGAAGAACCTGCATCAATAACCAATGATAACAAGTAATCAAACATCAAAGATGATAAAGAATTGATCAAATAACTACATTAACACAAAATTATGAATCCCAAAATAATGTTAAAATTACAATAAAAATATTGAATACATCATTGTTTGAGGAAAAGAAAACAAAGATAAAAGAAAGCACTCATACACAAGCCTATTTCTTCACACTTGAAGACTCTCTTGAGCAATCCTCCTTGATTAGGTGAATTCCTTTTTTAATGAGTGATTGAGAATTTTTACTTTTGAATCCACCTCCACATGTGTATGTATGTCTGTCTCTTGTGTGTTTCTCCTGCTTTTGTAGCCCTTTTGGATGTTAAATTCGTTGCTTGAAAGATCTTGACCGAGTAAGAATTAGAAAATTCTGAAATCTTTAGAAAATTTCTAAATTCGTGCACATAATTTTCGCCTTTCAGAGTGGGGCCTGGTGTTGGGTACCATCGACCCACCTGAGACCAGGTACATTCTGCTCTTCTTTTGAATTTTTTCTTTATTTTTGCTGGCCAGACAGAATGGACTCGGTGCCTGGTCCATTTGCCCAGTGCCAGGTTTGTTTTGTTTTTTTTGAAGGTTGGCTTGATTTCCCCTGCTTGACTAGAATAGACTCGGCACTTGGTCCCTTGCCTGGGCCTGGCGCCATGTCTGTTCTGGAATTGTTTACTTTTTACTCGAATTTGACTCAAATCTACACAAATTTGCCAAAAAATATTTTTCACAAGCAAAATGTCAAATAAGAAAGAATATGCCAAGTTATTACAATAAATGTATCACAAAATAACCTCAAATAACTAGGAAAACAAGGGTGATTTTAGCCCTATCACGTACCCCCACACTTGAACTTTTGCTTGTCCTCAAGCAAAACACTTTAGTCAAGAAAAATCATTAAGAAAACACAAGTTCTTTCTTATTCGAAAATTGTTTACCATAGCAAAGATTACACCTTCCCTTCAAACTTTAGATATAACTCTTGTCGTTTATACCCTTTGAAAATAATACAAACTTTGAAACTTTTGACAAGATACCACAAAACTTTTGAAGTCAAATTAATCAAGTATATACCTTAATCTAAGAAACTTATTTCACTCTTCAAGTTAAAAGATAGATAACATGAATTATATAAGTCAAACTATTTACCAACTCAAGCATTATAAATTCAAAAATTGCACAACTTAATTTATGATGCAAGGAAAACACTCCAATCTTTTTCTCTCTATTGTTTTTAATAACTTAGGAAATTGATAGCTTCAAGTGCGTGAATTTCTTTTCACACATCATATTGGCCCCCTTTTAGTCATCACTCATCATTTTTTCCAACAATATTCTTTTCTTTTGCTCTTGGGAATTTATAGCCTCAAGAAAGTGGATTTCTTTCATTATCCGTAATGGTCCCCCGTAACAAGCAAAAACAATTTTTTTTTTCTCATCTTCAAAGAGGAACCAATCAACTCATTTTTCTAATTTTTCAACTCACAAGAATGTTTCACAATTTTTTTCCGCAATCTTTCCTCTCAAAGATCTTTTTTCAACTCACATTCCTCATCACAACTCAAAGCTAAGTAAAATTTAAACTTATAATACAAGAGTCCAATTAACTCTTCCTATAGTCATCATATCCCCCATATTCAAACTAGACGAGTCAAATAACATTCAAATACCAATGCATAAATAAGATTAATCAAAATTGTCAAGTCTTGCAAATTATCCTATCCAACAAAATCAATTTCATCAAAATCCACCAAATGAATTACAAAACTCATATTCAAATAAGAAAAAGAATTACAACCTTGCTAATCAATGAAAACCACTAAAATTTTTGAAAAATTTTCACAAAAATGATATAATAGTATTTCTTTAAGCTCATTCTCTTCCCCACACTTAAATTAGACAGTGTCCTCAATGGCTAAAGATAGAACAATAAACATACAACTAAGAAGACTGAAATGAATAAAGGAGAAGAATAAAGTAAAGAAGATACTTCCATTGCATCGTAGTGCCACCATGTTTGAATCCACCACAAGGAAGAGTCATTACAAGAGTACCTACTTAAAAAGAAATAAACCAAAGCAAAATATAAAGCAAGAAAAAGAAAAAAAATGACACAATAAAATAACTAAAACAATAAAGAAAACAAAGTACAAAGAAGTAATGGATAATCATGGCTCATAAAGGAGAACATTGAGATGCTCTAAAGTGTCAAGGTCTTCACCCAAATATGATTTTGATCGACTTCCATTCACCTTAATAATCCCCTGAGTTGGGTGAGAAATCTCAATAACTCCAAATGGACAAACTTGATGTATTGTATTTAGCCCTAACTATCGAGACTTTAACTTACAATTAAATACTAACACCTTATCTCCTTTTTGAAACTCATGGGGAGAATGAATATGCCTATCATGCCACCATTTCATCTTCTCTTTGTAAATACGTGAATTATGGTAGGTATCGTTACGCCACTCATCCAACTCATTCACTTGAAGCGTTCTTTGTTGTCATGCACGATGAAGGTCAAAATTGACAAGTTTAATTACCCAATGAGGCCTATATTCAGCTTCTACTAGTGGATGACATGATTTTTCATACACCAATCGATAGGGGGTTGTACCAATGGGAGTTTTAAAAGTAGTCCTATAAGCCCAAAGAGTATCATCTAGCTTCAAACTCTAATCCTTTCGTGTATGATTAATCACTTTTTCTAAAATTCTTTTTAATTCTCTATTGATCACCTCAACTTGGCCACTAGTTTACAGATGATAGGGGTGTAGCAAACTTATGAGTAACCCCTAAATGTTTGAGAACCTTATCTAATTGGGAATTACAAAAGTGGGTTCCTCTATCACTAATGAGCAGCTTCGGCACTCCAAACCGGGTGAAATTTTTTTTTAGAAATTTTACAACAACCCGCGCATCATTAGTGGGCAAGGTTTGCACCTCAACCCACTTTGATACATACTCAACTGCAACTAAGATGTATTTGTTACCTAAAGAACTAGGAAAAGGGCCCATGAAATCAATCCCCTAACAATAAAAAATTTCACAAGCTTGAAAAATTTGTAATGGCATCTCATTAGATTTAGAGATGTTACCTGTACGTTGATACCTATTACAACTTTGAACAAACCCGCGAGAGTCCTTGAAGAGTGTCGGCCAATAAAAATCGGACTTAAGTACTTTTCTTGCAGTGTTGTTAGTTTGGTAGTAGCCTCCCGTAGGTCCTTCATGACAATGTTTCAAGATATTGATACTTTCCACGGAATCCACACACATTCGAATGATTTGATCCACATAACACCGGAATAAGTGCGGATCTTCCCAAAAGTAATAATTTACTTCAAAGAAGAGTTTCTTCTTTTATTGTGCATTGAAATCTTCCAGAATAATTCATGCAACCAAGTAATTAGAAAAATTCGCATACCAAGGTAGTTGAGAAATCTCCCTATCAACAAGTAGAAGTTGTTCATCTGGGAAGGTGTCATTGATGTCTTTTTCGACCAATGGCTCATGGTTGGAATTTTCCAACATTGATAAGTGATCCATAGCTAAATTTTTCGTTCCCTTTTTGTCCTAAATCTCCAAGACAAATTTCTGTAACAATAAAACCCATTTTATCAATTTTGGTTTAGAATCATACTTGTTTAGTAGGTACTTAAGGGCAGAATAATTCGTATACACAATGACTTTGAACAAAACAAGATAAGAACGGAATTTATCAAATGCAAATACTATTACAAGCAATTCTTTTTCCATTGTGGTGTAGTTCTCTTGTGCTATCGTAAAAATTTTGCTTGCATAGTAAATTGGTTGAAAGTGCTTATTCCTCCTTTGTCCAAGCACTACACCTACTACATAATCGCTTGCATAATACATTAATTCAAAATGAAGAGACCAATCTGGTGCAATTAAAATAGGAGAATTGATCAATTTCGTTTTAAGCACATTGAAAGCATTGAGATATTTTTTATTAAAATAAAAATAGCATCATTTTCAAGAAAAAAAGTAAGAGGTTTAGAAATCTTTGAGAAATCCAAGATAAACCACCTATAAAAACCTGCATGACCAAGAAAACTTCGAATAGCCTTCACAGAAGTTGGAGGAGGGATTCTCAATTACCTCAAGTTTATCCCTATCAACCTCAATACCTTTTCTTAAAATTTTTTGTCAATATTATACCTTCTTGCACCATGAAGTGGCATTTTTCTCAACTAAGTATAAGGTTGGTCTCTTTACACCTTTGAAGTACCTTTTCTAAATTAGCCAAATACAAATCAAAAGAATCACCAAAAATAGAAAAATCATACATAAATACCTCCATGATGTTGTTGGGGATATGCCCTAGAGTCAATTTGTACTTATACAATTGTCATTATGTTTTATATAATAATATGAGGCTTTCCTTTCCATGAATAGTGAGTTTTGTTTTGTTGGTCATCAAGTACGTGACTTGATAGTAAAACCCTACAATGAATACAATGACTATTCTAAAGCTGTCCCTGATCGATTATTATTATTGGAATAATAATAAATTAAGATTAGTATGTTTGTGACTTGATGGCTATGTTTTACTGGCCATGGATATTTGTGATATCGAGTCAAGACATAAATAAATGTTAGAGAACATTGTATTGGACATGACCCACTGTGAGTGTACTTCATGGAATATGTCATAAGTACTTTCTAGCCATAATAATATTGAAAGTCCTTCGACCTAAATTCATCATAGTTTCTTACTTGATAAATTCTATATTTTGACATTGTCTAAAGTTGTCTTTAACCAGATAATAAATTAGACTACTGTTGGATATAAAATAAATCAAGGAGAGGAATATGATTGATTGTGAAGGAATTTGTCCCTCTCAATTATGGGAGAGATATCCATGGGCCCCTTGATAGGTTAGACTGTTAAAAATGCATGGCCGTGCTCAAAAATATCAATCTAAGATATTGATATCATTTGTTTGAACAGTCTACTATGAAATCAAGAAATAATTGATTAAGCTTAATAAGGATGACATGCTCCGTGCCTTATGCTTAATCTGGATATCGTGTGACAAAGGGACTAAATATAAAATTATGGTTTGGTTCAAAGAGATCACCGATCTTCATTTAACCTGGATAGTTATAATGTTTTGCTAGAAACCGCTTATAACTTGTGGGCCGTTTAAATACGATTTAGGCACGCTGCCAGTGTTAAATGAACCTATAGGGTCACACAATAAGCGAACTTGTTAGGTTATTTTTCTGGTGACCAGGTTCGATGAATCTGGATGATATCCAAATTATAAGAATCTGACTCGGTAAAATAATTAGTTAAATTACCGAGATAATGGCAGAATCTTATCATATCAGTTTTAATTTAATTTGAATTTAAATTAGAATATGATAAGATATGATTAGGGTTGGACTCTAAGAGGTTCGAGGGTTTTTTAAGAAAACCCTAGCCGTCTTTCGATGGTCCAATTTTTCCGGTTGAGAACATTCGTGCCATTCTCTACCAGAGAAAGAAAAAAAACCTCTCAAACCCTAGGCGCTAGCACTCCCCGGGTATCGAGGGAGTTCGCGGTGTGTATCCGTAGAGGACGTTCGCATACTGCAGCGTCTGGTGATTTTTCGGGTCGAACGTACAACAGCGCAACCAGAATCCAAGGATTTCGATTACAGCAACCAGAGGTAACTCTCAAAGCTTAGATCTTCTTAATCGTTTACTTGGGTCCTCGGGAGGGATTCGTAGATGTTTTCCGCGTTTAGGAGTCCACGAATCCCAACAGATGTCTCCCACAAGCCCTTCGAAAATAGTCATCATATACCGTTGGAATGTTCGAAGACCATTGCAAAGACCGAAAGGCATACGTCGATATGCAAAACTACTGAAAGGGCATTAAAGGTGGTCTTCTCTTGATCCTCCGGTGCTATAGGAATTTGAAAGTATTCAAAAAAGCCATCTAAAAAATAATAAAACTTATGTTCGGCTAACTTTTCTAACATTTGGTCAATAAAAAGGAGAGGAAAATGGTCCTTCCTAGTTGCGTCATTCAATTTTCTATAATTAATGCAAACCCTCCAACCGGTTACCAATCTCATTGGGATCAACTCATTTTTTTCATTTGGGCTTATAGTCATTCCTCCCTTCTTTGGTACCACTTGTATTGGGCTAACCAAAATACTATCAGAAATAGGATAAATGATGCCTGAATCTAAGAGTTTAATCACCTCATATTTTACTACATCACTCATGTTTGGGTTCAACCTACGTTGGGGTTGTACTACCGGTTTGACTCCTTTTTCCAACAAGATTTTGTGAGTACAAAAGGAATGTCTAATTCCCTTAATATCCATGATTTTTCATCCAATGACTCCTTTATATTTTTCTAATAGACTTACCAATTTGATCTTTTATTCACAAGTAAGGTCTTTTGCAATGATCATGGATAGTTTTTCACCTTTTGCTAAAAATGCATATTTCAAGTGCTTGGGGAGGTCTTTCAAGTCCAATTCCAATGGTTCCTTAATGGAAAACTTCGTCCTTTCCAAACTACTTTTTTCAATTTTCTCAAACTTTCCCAACTTATGGCCCTCATTCGAGTCCTCCAAATATGCAATGGATTGTTCCATATAACATTGGACAAATGATTCCTGCAAAAATTCAAAGATAAGTTCATCAAGAATATCAACCCTTAAACAAGAATCATCGTAAGAAATAGGATGTTGCATGCTTTTGTAGATTTTGAAAATGAATTCCTCGTCCCCAACCCTTAGTGTCAATTTTCCTCCATGAACATGAATTAAAGCTTTAGCAGTTGCTAAAAAAGGTTGACCTAAGATTAAAGGGACTTTTGAATCTTCATCCATATCAAGAATAATAAAATCCATAGGAAACATAAATCTATCCACTTTAACTAGTACATCTTCCACTATTCCCCTAGGATATTCAATAGATCTATCTACAAATTGAATACTCATCTTAGTGGGTTTGGATTCATTTAGGCCTAGCTTTTTGAAAGTTTTATATGGCAAAAGATTAATACTAGCACCTAAGTCTGCTAATGCATTACAAAATGTAAAAGTCCCAACAAGACAAGGAATAGAAAAACTCCTTGGTTCACTTTCTTTTCGTGGCAAAGTCTATTGGTCCTGCAGGATAATTGAGCATTCTTTACTTAAAACTACTGTAGATAATTCCTCCAACATCTTTTTGTTAACAAACATGCTTTTTAGAAATTTTGCATATTTAGGCATGTGCACCAAGGCCTCATTAAGTGGAATGTTTATGTGCAGTTGTTTAAATATTTCCAAAAACTTGTCAAATTATGCATCCTTTCTTGCTTTGTGTGTGTGAGTGGGGTAAGGTACTAGTGGCTAAAAATTTGGTTTTTTAGTTTTTTTTTCAAAAGGTTTAACAAAAGGGGCTGGTTCTGACCTATCTTCGTTAGATGGTACCGATTCCGTGTTGGGATCTAATAGCTCATTATCACTTCGTAATGTAATGACAGCTGAATCATGTTGTGTTTCCACCCCTAATGGTAACTTTATCACTAAATCCATTAAAAAACCAAATTTGCATTTCCATATTTCTAACCATACCCTTAAATTTTGCCAATGTGTCATCTATCTCATAAAAACGTTTAGTACATGGGTGGTAAAATTTTCAACACCCTTTCTAAGGCAATGGAGTCGGATGGTTGAGATGTCATCCTGTGAGACATGTTAGGATACCGTCCCATGCTCCAATTAGGTATCTTACCTATACGAAATCATGTGTTAGCATTACAATATGAAATCAAGTTAGTTAGTTAAGATACATGTTTACAAGTTTGGTTAGAGAAAATTATAATACGTAGGGACATTAAATTATAAATACACCAATTTGTACAAGGAACATATATACATATTCCTATATTTATATATAAACATATTAACATATAAATATGGTTAAATTAATAAAATCCAAGCTTTCATGGTATTGTTCTTTGGTAGTAGCGCAAAAAACTTGATGCGTAAATTTTGGGTATATAAAAATCATCAAATTTAAATCCATCCATTAGTCAAGTTTTAATCAAAACATTAATCCCAAAATACACATATGAGTAAGTATACTAATGCAAGCATAGTATAAGGAATTAACGAGTATCGATCCTCAAAGGAACAAATACACACTAATCACTTTTCATTTCTTGTTTAATCAACCTAAATAAAGTGAGAAAATAAGAAAAAAAAATAAAGAAATATATACAACTTAAGGATGTAGGTTTATGCAATTTAGACAATTATTTTAGAAAACATGATAATGAACCAATTAGCAATTCTCTCAAGTAATTATCATCTTGACATCATGAAGGAATGTACAGTAAAATTCAATCGTTTGTCAAGTCATGAATCTACTTAGATAAGTTTCACTTTGTTTGTCAATCCATGGAATTACTACATTTTGATTCAAATTAACGGATTTGTCAATCAAGCTAACATAACAAAAACATGCATTAAGGTCATCATTATATTTTGATTCAATTAGCAGATTTGTCAATCAAGTCATCCTAACCAAAATATGCATGCATCTCAATTCTTTAAAAACATGAGCTAATGACCTTTTGTCAAGGTGAAATCAACTAATCTTTGATCACTTAGTTCTAAAATCCTAACTTCATCTTTCAAATCCATTAAGATTTAACAAATACGAAATCAATACAATAAAACTCCTAATATCATTTTGTCTAAGTCAATTAGAAGAACCCACATCAATAACCAATAATAACAAGTAATCAAACACCAAAGATGATAAAGAATTGATCAAATAACTACATTAACACAAAATCATGAATTCCAAAATAATATTAAAATTACAACAAAAACATTGAATACATCATTGTTTAAGAAAAAGAAAAAATAAAGATAAAAGAAAGCACTCATAGACAAGTCTCTTTCTTCACTCTTGAAGACTTTCTTGAACAATACTCCTTAATTGGGTGAATTCCTCATTTAATGAGTGATTGAGAATTTGTGGTTTTGAATCCACCTCCATATGTGTATGTATGTCTATCTCTTGTGTTTTCTCCTGCTTTTATAGCCATTTTGAATGTTAAATTCATTGCTTAAAAGATCTTGACCGTGTAGGAATAAGAAAAATACCAAAATCTTTAAAAAATTTCTAAATTCGTGCATAGGATTTTCGCCTTCCAGAGTGGGCCTGGTGCCGGATACCATCGACCCACCTGACGTCAAGTACATTCTGCTATTCTTCTAAATTTTTACTCTGTTTTTGCTAAGCGGATAGAATGGACCCGGTGCCTGGTCCACTTGCCTGACCTAGTGCCAGGTCTGTTCTTTTTTCCCCTAAACATTAGCTTAATTTCCTCTACGCAACTAGAATGGACCCGACGCCTGGTCCCTTGATTGGGCCTGGCGCCATGTTTGTTCTGGAATTGTTCACTTTTGGCTCAAATTTAACTTAAATCTGCACATATTTTCCAAAAACACTTTTCACAAGTAAAATGTCAAATAGGAAGAAATATGCCTAGTTATTACAACAAATGTATTACAAAATAACCTCAAATAATTAGGAAAACAATGTTGATTTTAGCCTCTATCACAAACTGTATCCAGTTCTAGAAGGTTTTAAAATTGAATATAAAGACTTTCTAATATTCATTACCTAAAAGTCTTGACATGCTTTGAAGTTATCTTTCGAAGAACTACTATCACATAATATTGTACACAACAGATTGTCTGCAAAATTTTTCTTTATGTGCATCGAATTAAGATTATGCTTCATCAAATTACTCTCCTAATATGGTAGCTCCAAAAAAAAAAAAAAATACTCTTCTTCTTCTAATTATATGGATTTATGCCAAACTTTCATTCGTAGTTAGATTGCATTTTGATTTTTATTTCATCTACTGCATATTTTATCAAACAACCCTCAAGTTATGTTAATATTTCTGTCCCTATGCTTCTTTTTGGTGCTTGTCGTATTTCAATTCTACCGTAGAAAGAAATTTTGTCCATACGAAGCTTATTGGACAATTCAAGAAATCTACGATGATATAAGAAGCAATATTTACCACCATTAGGCAATCGGTAAGATAAACAGTCAATATCGCATATCAAACAAGCCCTCTCGTAATGGACACTGCAGCCAGATAGATTGCCATAAGCTGAAAAATCACTTATGGTCCACATAATAGCTGTACGTAAACAGAACATCTCTTTTACCCTAGCATCATAGTAATCACACCATCATGCCACAAATCTTTCGACTTCTCGATCAATAATTGTAAAAAAAACATCAATCTTGTTCCCTGAACTCTTGGGGCCATCAATAAGAATTGATAAAATAAAATAAGGCTGCTTTATGCATAGCTAGGGTGAAAAATTGTACAGTATTAAGACAACATGCCAGGTACTATATGGTGTGTGCATATTTGGAAATGGATTAAATCCATCTAAAGCCAGTCTAAGCCTAACATTCCGGCAGTCATTTGCAAATTCCTAATAGTCCTCATCAAACTTTCTCCAAGCCCTAGAATCAGTTGGGTGTCTGTAAACTCCATCTTTCACACTACATTCATCATGCTACCTCATAGGAAATGCAGTTTTTCGAGACATGAATAATCGCTTCAACCTCAGAGTCAATGGAAAGTATCTTCCACGCTTACTTACAACTGTACTGCCCTGTTTCTTGTACCTTGGAGCATTACACACCTCACAATGAGTAATGGCCTCATTTCTTCCCTCATATATCATGCAATTATTTGGACACGCATTCTAGACTTTGCATTCCATTCCCACCACATTCATTATCTTACTAGCCTCGTAGTAATTTTTTACAAGTTTCACTCCTATCTCACTAAAAGCATTTGTTAGAAGCTCAAGTAGCATGTCAATAGACTTATTCAATCACCTATTGAGGACTTTAAGTGTAATAATCTCATAATGGATGACAGTGAAGAAAACTTAGTACAACTTGGATACAACTTTACGTTTGCCTCTTCTAACAATTTAAGTATTTCCCTCAAATCTTCAGGCTCTTTAGTTATATTATCGAAGTCACTAATGCCAGTAGCATCTTGAACCATCTCAACCATATAATCCCCTTGTACGTTTTTAGTGGAAGGAATGATACTAGTTGTATTGCTAGAAGATAAGTATGTTTTCACATGAACATTCTATTTTTTATACCAATGCATAAAACCCTATATTTGCAATGCTATTTGACCTCTATTATAGTATAAAAATGCATATTCTAGCACTTCATACAAGGATAATAGATTTTAGATCCATCAGGTTTGTCTTTTAGCGCGAATTCTACAAAGGCATCCAAACCCCAATTATATTCATCGCCTAAATGGTCTTGTAAGTCAATCTACGATCGGTCCATACTCCTAATTATATTTTTAGTCAATGTATATCATGCAATTGTTTGAAAGTAAGAAAATATCATGTTCCTAAATTTTTAAAAGTATAAATTAATCAACACAAATTTAATTTTAAATTTTTGAAAAAAATTTAACAAAGTTTGCCCTATAAGTACACGTTTTCCTGGCATTAAGCCACCTAAAAAAGTTTCAAGAATTCAAATCAACAAATAAAAAACTTATTCAACACAATCCTAATTCTTGGAAATAAATGTTGAGGGGAAAGTTGCTTGAAAATAATCTCAGAAACTAAAAAGAAGCATTCATGACCATTGAAGACTGTTTAACAGTGTATTCCATTATTTAACCAAGGAATCATCACGTTTCTTTAACACTAGAGTTGAATAGCCAGCAATATGAAACATGCTTAGCTTTAGTAGCACTTGAATGTAAAAGCATCGCACGACCTAGTAAACCCAATGCCAACTCTCTTAGGACATAAAGGCAAGGTTTAGTCAAAAATGTTGCTAACAATACAAGCTCAATATTAAAAGAGTATCAACATAATGAGGAATTAAGATGTTGATGTAGGATACATTTAGCACTTCATATATTTATTTGCGAAAATCCATTTTTCTTTTCTTCTTTTGCTCTTTTCTTTACTTTTATTTGTTAAAGTTTTATTAGTAGATCAATCCCAAGGTTTTGATAATATTGCACAAAAAGACTTCACTGTTTTCACCACTATGTATACAATAAAGTCAACACCTCCTTAGCAAGAAGCATTTACATGATACAAGTTGATAGCAAAATTCACCTTAAATTGTTAGGATTAAGCTGGTTCAATACTACTTGAATACTGTTTGGACTACACTCTGAGGGCAGCGATGTTCCCACCAACTAATCTTTTGGAGGAAATAGCTACAGAATGTTTATAACAAAATGTATCAATAAATATGTATGTAAACAAACACTTAGTTGCACAAAATTTGTAAATATGCAGGCACCAAAAGTGGGGTGAATGAAAATTTAGTTCAGAATATCAACCCATAAACCCTCTTAAATTTGAAAACATTACTTCCCTTCATGCACTAAAACCCAACACTAATATATATATATATATATATATATATCAAGCATGATGAATTTGTAAATAATAATAGCCACTCTTATATAATAAACAAACATACCTTGATAATATTCAAATTGTTTTTCCTCATATCCAACTAGTATCTAATGGAAACCATACATTCCAAAGACTTTACACTCTTACATAGACATTTTCAATATTATTTCTTTAACTCATTAATATATAGGAAAACACCATCTATAAATAAAAAATTTTAATTTGTATATGGATGACGTAAACTTTCGCGAAAAGAACTTATCCACAATTTATGCACCAATCACAATAACCAGTGGATGATGGTGGAATGAAGTGGTGGTATATAACAGTACTCATTGCAAAATCAGTTAAAAATGTCCTTTTTTGTTGATACTACCATTCAGTCCAACATAAAGGGTAAAAGGCAGATTTCCAAAGTTCAAGAGGTTAATTAGTTCAGATGCTACATCACATTCAAGACAATCGTGCAACACTTGCACAGACAAGCTTGTTTTCTATTCTTTCCATTTGTACTGAACATCTACCTAAGTTCACATTCAATATTGGACTGCTAAGGAAAATGTTGTAATCTCACAATTCCTCTTTATATTGAGAATTTCATGAATTCAATTTCTATGGTGAGGTATGAAAGCATGTTAAGGAATTAATTTGAAAAAAGAAATTCAAACTACCTTTAATTGAAATGCACTATTATATATAGCTTCTTAAATAACGTCATTATAACCTAACAAAAATCTGAGTGCGATACCAAAGCTCACCAGAGAAGAAGGAATCGTGCCGAAGAAGAAATGGCAAAATGCAAGTGTTAGGCCGAAGAAGTAGAAAAGGGAAAAATGAGGTGCCGGAGAAGCAGAAAAGAGAAAACTGATGGCACTGCGCGGTTGAAGCAAAATGGAAACAACACGCTGGAGAGGAAGGAATCGTGCTAGAGAAGACAGAATCGCACTAGAGAAGCGAATGGGAAAAATGTAGTCATCACGGCATAGAAGTAGAAAAGGTTTTTTTTTTTTTTTTTTTTTAGCGAAAATGGCAGAAAGGAAAAATGAAGGCGTATTAAATGTGTTCGAAATATCTGGGGTTTAAATTACATATATGACGGTATGTAACCATCGTATTAAAATTAACAAATACGACAGTTACGTCATAACCATCATATTAATGTCACCAAGTATTAATTATTATCAAATATGACGGTTATTATCACTGTCGTATTAGATTATTAAAAAAAAAAAACTCACATTTTTTACTTGAGACATATTTTTACTTATATGTACAAATATATATATATATATATAATAAATTTTACTAATGTGACAACTATATGTATATTACTAATGAGACAAATAAAATTATATAAATTTTACTTTTACAATAATAATTATATACATACAATGTCTATGTATGAATGGATTAATAATTAAGATAGTATATAATATTATATATATATATATATATATATATATATTATATGCACACACATATATGTATGTTCGTAATAATTATTTATAATTATGTTATGGAACATATTAATTTAAGACCCACTAATCAATGAAGGATATATTATGGTGCATATAAACATATAGTAGAATAACTAATAATTAAATGAAATTCCATTTTATCTCTTTAATACAAATATATGATAATTTAAGATGTTTACAAAATTTTAATTGACAAATGATTGGGCCTAAATTAGTCATATTTTTCCTAATTATTTGAGGCTAAATTAAGACACTTTTTATACAATAACTAGTCATAGTTCTTCCTATTTGATATTTCCCTTATAAAAATGCTTTTTTGTAATTTTATGCAAAAATAAGAAAAAATTAGAGTTAATTGTGTGATTTTCCAGAACAAGACCAGCACCAGCCCAAGAAGGACAGCCGGTGCCAGTCTTCCACTAGAAAGAACAGAGAACAGTGCATAGAAATTGAAGAAACAGAGCAATTCGACTGCAATTGGAATTGAAAAGGAAAAAGGAGAAAAATGGCTAAGTGGTTTTCGGTTCATGGCTCACGGCTAACAGCAAAACAAAGAAAAAATTTCGGCTGACAGCAAGAAGAAGACAAAAGCAACAGAAGCAAGAAAAGAAAGAGACAATTCGGTGGAAAACAAGGTCAACAAAGGTAGGTGGTGGCTTGATTCGGCAGCTTCAATTAAGCTGATTCAAGGGAATCAAAGGAAACAATTTAGACAGCAGCTTCAGTGGCTCAAATTTAGCCGATGCAACAAAGACAAAAATCTCGGTGGCTTTAGCAAATTCTGCACGGCTTGATTGAAACCCGATTTTAGCAATTGAAATTCAACATAATTTGGAAACCAAATTTGAGCACAATTCCAATTCAACATCAATTTCAGCCTTTCAGCACAAGACGACAAAAGCTAGAAGAAAGAATCCGAATTAAAGTCCAAATTAAATTCTCAATTTCACAAAAGTCAAAGACGGTGGAAGTATTTAGGTTTTTATTTTAGTAATTTCTAATCCTTTTTGGTTTTGAATTTTTAGGTAATTACTTCTTCTTTATTTAGGATTCTTTTAGGAACTTTGTAAGCCTATAAATAAAGGCCAATTTACCCTAGAAAAGGGAGGTGCACAATGTAGAGACTTAGATATATTTTAGAGTGCATCACCAATATTTTTTTGAGATAAATAATTCAAGGAGGATTGAACAAGAAGGTCTACGAAGAAAGAAGAAGAAGGCTTGTCTATGAGTATCTATTTCTTTCCTTTGTTTTCTTTTTCTTCAACAATGATGTATTAATTATTTTATTGTAATTTGACATTCTTTTAGGTATTCATGATTTTTAGAGTTACTTTGATCTTTTGATTAATTGATTGTTCTTCTTGATATTTAATTACTTGTGCTTATTACGAAATTAATTGGTTGTTACTTTCTATTAACTTGCTTGAAAAAGAGGTTAATGGTGGTTTCAATTCATTGATTTCATATTTGTTGTCTTTTAACTTGATTGAAAAAGAGGTTAATTGCGAAGAACTAGGTAATTGAAGGTTAATTGATGTCTGCCAGAATATGGATTCATTGGTTAATTTCATGTTTTAAGTTTGCCAGAATATGGAGATTTAATCAAGGATTGTGTTTAATGTATCTTTTGGGTGAATTAGTTGAGACAGAATATGTGATGCTAATTTGTCTAGAAGATAGTGATTTCATGGATTGAAAAAGAAGTGAGTTTACCTTAATCCTTCATGAGGCCAAGAGAATAGTTAATTAGGATGATGATTAGGTTCTTTAAGATCATGTTTGTCTAAACAATGGTGTAAGTTACATAATTCTCCTTCCTTGTCATGTATATTTATTTTATTTTATTTTATTTTCCTTTTTATTTTCTTTTTCACTTTATTGAGTTGGTTAAACATTAAGAGAAAAGTGATTAATGCATACTTGTTCCTTGAGGATCGATATTCGTTTGAACCCTATGCTCTGTTAATGATGAGTACGCTTGCTCATATGTGTAATTTGGAGTTAATATTTTAATTTAAACTTGATTGGGAATGTGCTTATTTTTATATGATTTTTATACCCAAATAAATACGCATCAACAAATCAATAATCTAACAATTAAATGTATTTGTAATGTTAAAACAAGTTCAATAACCAAATTTGAATGTCATTTGCTGTATTTTACCATATTTTCGGGTTAGTGCCAATATAATAGTAAGAAAACTTAGTGCAATTACAAATGTAAGGATATCAAATTAATGATCTAACCATTAAATTTGTTAAAATTATTACCAAAAGTATTGACTACATTTGAAAATAATAAGATAAAATTTAAATTATTTTTAATGATTTTATTATAAATAGACTACAAATGACAGCTACGACCGTCATATTAGGATGTTATAAATGTTAGTTCAATTTAAAACCATGGTATTAAATATAATACAAATGACGGTTCAAAGTTTCATCTCATTACTTGACCTAATACGATGGTACCAAATCGTCGTATTGGACACAAAAAATAATATCAGCCACAATTTTGTTAACAAAATAAGATGGTTAGAAATAACCATCATATCAGTCCGGTAATATATGACGGTTTAAAATACCCATCGTATTAGGTTTAACAATTACAATAGTGTGTGTAAATCGTAGTATATTGTTGAATTAATACAACGATTATGCCATAACTATCATATTAGGTTTATTTAATATGATGGTTATGTAACTGTCATCTATATTAGCCTATTATGACAGCTTTGTGACTGTCGTATTAACTTTCGTCGCATTTGTTCCTTTTTTTGTAGTGACTTTTCTTGCTCTAGAAAAGTTGTGAGGGAACTTCCTTGATACTGCTTGTATAGCAAACGGTCAAGGAAGAATGCCAATAGTCCTTTTAAACCCTTTGTTTTCACTGTCAAGGATGAGGCAAGGATATATTCCAAAAGTCCATAGGAGTTGCGTTAATGCAAAGAAGAAGTAGAAGGCTTGCAGGATACTCACCAGAGGCTACAATGCAAATGCCAGTGGTTGAATAACCAAGCACATTTGTATAGCCTAAGCAATTAAGGTCTCTTCCAAAATGCAGAGGTATAAAATTTTTAAGCTTTCCTGCTCCTATATCATTTATTGCTTTTGTGTTTTTCTCTATTGTTTGCCACGATCCTACTTTCATATGGTATCAAAGCCTAGTTGTTTCATGGAAAACTTAGGAGCATGCTAGGATAATAAAATTAGTGACACTAATATGTTGTTTTTGTGCTTGAGATCCCTCATGTTTTTGGTTTGGGTAGAAGTTCTATAAGCCTCGCGAGGGGAGGCACAGGACCACTGTAAATTTTCTTCAAGCTTTATTGTTTTTCTAAAGATCTCATGTAAAGCCTGGTTTAAAAGGGTATATGTGTTTGTTTTGTTTGGAGAATCATTGTATTGTATTCTTGCAACAAAAGGATAGCTAGATTAACATGGAAATCTAGAGAAAATTGGATGAAAAAAAAGTTGCAGAGGCTTCATTACAGAAGCTGGACGAAGAAGACAAAGATTACAACAACTTTAGTGAGGAGATAGCCCAAAAAGGTTGCTAGACCACCTAGGGAAGGAACCCTAGGCGGCCTAGAGAGGATCTCGACAGCATAGGGGTACTCCTAAGTGGCTTAGGGAATTCCTTGGTTGCCCAGGGTTCGCCCAGGCAGCCTAGGCTCAAGGACCTCCTAGGTGGCCTAGGGTACTCCTAGGCAGCTCAGGGGCAGTCGTAGGTAGCCTAAAGGTGGTTCTACGTGAATTCGGTTTTGGTTTTGATCTGGGTTAAGGTTTTTGTCCGATTCGGGTCACAGATCTTCTAAAGAGTTGTATAAATTTTCTCAATATAATTTTTTCATTTTCTTTTTAGTCCCAAACCACATGAGGTTATTCTTATGCAATAGTTATATTTTTTGAAAATATTTTGCATTTAAAAAGTAGTGAAGGAACTAGGGTCAAACAAGACTATTAATTAAATTGAATTAATATGTTTAATCTATTTTTGTAATCACTTAGGATTTAAAAGAACAGAAAATGCATGAAAAACGTTTATAGTTTTTGAGCAAGCTATTTCCTTTTGGTCAACCTAAGTGCATGTTTTTCAAAACCAAATTATTGAAAAAATTGACAAAGAAAAACGCTTTTTTAATTACAAGGTTTATTAACTTAAAACAAAATTAATCCTCATTTATTCTGTCAAAGGTTTTGTATCATTGACATAAAAAATAATTAGATTTAGATATTTTGTGTAAGTTAATGGCACACTAATTTAATTAATTTTTATTGAAAACATTTTTGTCATAAAACTAGATACCAAAGTCTCAAAAAAGTTTTTATGGAAATTTTTTGAAATTATTAAGTTTTTAACTTAAATAAAATTAATCCATGACAAATCTTTCAAAGGGTATACACCTTGACATAGAGGTTTTATAGGCTGAGATATCTTATGAGAGTTAAGGGAAAAAATTAATGCAATTTTTCAAAAGGATTTTTTTTCCTAAAAAAAACCCTTATATAAAAGAATAAGCGGGAGAGAGGTTCTAATGACCCTACAATTTCCATCGCGATTCTTATTAGAGATCATGAGTCTTCTCATGTCACCTTAGGAGTAAACTCGTATAGGATGGAGAATCTATAAGGATCTAGAGCTAATGAATGGACATCAATACCCAAGATAGGTGCTATGATCGGCCAGTCCACATTAGAGGTCGTAGTGCGAGGCTTATCTATAAAGAAATGAGAAGAAGCGATCATCCAATCAATGGAGTTATCTTTTAGATCATTACCTAGAAGGGTAGTTGATTAGTGACAGTTAATACACTTAGCTTAAAAAACTGTTAATCTTTCAAAGAAGTTATGTCAATTTTTCTAAGAGTCAAAATTGATCATATTATAGATAATAGTGATAGAATTAGTTATTATTAGTCTTTAATGTAAGGAAAAAGTGCATACATTATTTGTTTATTTTCACAAATCGAGAATTTTTATTTTTCAAATTTCAGAAATGGTCAGTGGTGATTCTTTCAGTCCTTTGGCCATTATTCTCTGTGAGAATAAGTTAATGGGTCTAAATTATATAGATTGGAATAGTAACCTGGACATAATACTTACTGCAGAAGAGTATAAGTATGTCTTGTATGATCCCTGTCCTGTAATTAGGGAAAGTTCCATTAATAAGGAGCGAGAGACTGAAAAGACATGGAAAAAGGCTGACGAGATGGCTCATTACTACATGTTGGCCTCCATGTCATATGTGCTACAATCCAAACATAAGCATGTGACCATTACTTACTATATTAGCATATCATTGGCTATCATATTCGCTGACAAAAGCCGAACCATAAGACAGGAGGCTCTTAGGGTGATCATAAATACTAGAATGGCTAAGGGAGCATAAGTCAGGAAGTATATGCTCAGAATGATTACTACTTTGGAAGCAGAAGTCTTGGGGGCCACTATTGAGCCCGAGTGCCAGGTAGACATGGTTCTCAAGACTTTTCCGGATTCCTTCTCACAATTCAAGTTGAAACTACAATACGAACAAATTAGAGATGTGATGCATAAATTTTGGGTATAGAAAAATCATATAATTTAAATCCATCCCTAACCAAGTTTTAATTAAAACATTAATTCTCAAATTACATATATGAGCAAGTATACTCATTGCAAGCATAATATAGGGGATTAATGAGTATCGATCCTCAAGGAACAACTGCCATTAGTTACTTTTCATTCATTATTTAACCGACCTAATAAAGTGGTAAGAGAATACACAGGAAAATAAAGATAAAATATATACAACACAAAGATGAAAGAATAGGCAATTTAGACAACTATTCTTGAAGACATGATAATGAATTACTTAGTAAATATCACAATTAATTATCATCATGAAGGAATTATAATAGAATTCAATCGCTTCCCAAGTCATAGACTTATTATCTCATGATTAAACTAGCAGATTTTTCAATCTGACCAACATAACTAAAAGATGTATTAAATTCATCTTTCAACAATTATCCCTATATTCTAGGTGACAATGAACATGAAATTAGCCAATAATCCTATACTTTAGGTGAAATCAACTAATATTTGATTACCTTAATTCTTTGTTCTTAACTTCGTTTCCCAAGTCCGTTAAGAGATAACAAATATGAAATCAATGAAATTAAATCAACTCGTAATATCATTTCCCAAGTCAATTAGAAGCAAATCTAAATTCATCAACTCTTCAATAATCACAAGTAATCAAATACCAAGAATAATAATAAATTGATCAAATAGCTAAATTAACCCAAAAATCATAAATCCCAAAATAATGTCAAATTATAATAAAAATATTAATCACATAATTATTCTAGAAAAAGAAAACAAAGGTAAAAGAAAGAACTCATAGATAAGTTCTCTTTCTTCTCCCCTGAAGACCTTTTGAACAATGCCACTTTGAGTAATAAATCTCTTTTTTTTTTTGGTGATTTATTTGCAGCTTTGATTATTGGATTTATATGTTTCTCTTATGTTTTTCTTGCTTAAATAGGCTCTCAAGATGCTAAAATTTGTTTCCTAAGAGTTTTAGGCCAAGTGTAAATTAGAAAAAATAAAAAATCTTAAGAAATTCCCAAATCCGCGGGCAACAAAAAAAATTCACTACCTCTGGATAGCATTGGGCTGGCGTCGGCCCAGTCCCCCACTGCCTGTGCCGGCCGTGCTCTGTTTGGCCTGACGTGCTCTGTTTTTCAGCTTTTTTCCCCCTCTATTCCAGCCTAAGGCCAGCGTCGGTTTTGTGGGACATGGTCGGTGCTGGATGAGCACTGGACGACGATGGTTTTTTTGTCTTTTCTTGCCAATTCTGCACAAAAACTCCACAATACCTTTTCAAAGGTAGAATATCAAATATGAAGGAATATGACTAGTTATTACACCAAATATATCATGTAATTTCCTCAAATAATTAGAAAATTATTGATGAATTTAGCCCTTATGAATATGACTCTAACGGAACTAATGAAGGAGCTCTAGGTGGCGGAAAAAGTTATGAGGCCACAGTCTAAGGCCTTTATTGCTAAGTTATCTTCTTCAAGAATTGGGTCAAAGCCCAGAAAGTTTACGAAAAAGAAAGAAAAGCCAGAGGCCCAGCCCAAATCCCTTCCCAAAGATAAGTCTTAGAGAAAATGCTTCAAATGTGGCAAAAAGAGATACTGAAAAAAAGGAGTGTCCAGATCTTTTAGCTAAAAGGAATTCCATAGGTATTGCATTCTATCTTGAGTTAATAATTATGGTTGGATCATCATTCACTTATATTGTTGATTATGGAGCCACTGACCATATTTGTAGCTCTTTGTAGGGATTTAGAAGGATAAGGAAACTCGAAAAAGGTAAGCATGGTCTTCGTGTGAGAAACGAAGCACAAGTATAGGCTCAAGCAGTTAGAGATCTGGAACTAGTATTTGATTGTAATAGAATTCTTTTATTGAAGGATATTTTTTATGTAGCATGTTTCAAACAAAATTTAGTTTTAGTTGCTAAACTTATTAATCATGAATATTTTGTTTATTTCCATTTTGGTATTTCTATCAATAGAGATAGAAATATTTTATATACTGGGGATATGTATGAAAATTTATTCTTCATAAATCCTATTAATAATTAAACAAATAACGTCAAACTGAACCTGTAAATAAGAAGAGGAAAAACAATATCAATGACTCATATTTATAGCATCTAAGGTTAGGTTACATTAACTCGACCAAAATTTAGAGGTTAATCTTTTATGGGTCTTTAAGCTCATTGAGATTGAAAAGTTTATCTCAGTATGAATCATGTCTTATGGACAAGATGACCAAAAGGTAGATAGAGCAAAGAAAATATTGAGTTTAGTTGACATTGATGTGTGTAGTCCTTTATCCACACCAGCAAGAGGAGATTTTTGAGTACTTCATCATATTCACAGATAATTGCACAAGATATGATTTTATTTATCTGATGAGATGTAAGTTTGATTATTTTAAAAAGTTCAAAGATTATAAGGTTGAAGAAGAGCGTCGAACAGGTAAAATGATTAAAACCATTCGATCGGATCATGGTAGAAAGTACTTCCTAGGTGGGTTTAGGGACTATATGATACAACATAAGATAGTATCTCAACTTAATGCTCTTGGGATAGCTTAGCAAAACAAAGTAACTGAAAAAAGAAATAGAACATATACGACTCTTTCAATTTCTTTTTGGGGATATGCCCTAGAGATAGGTCATACATTCTAAACTTGGTACCTTCTAAGTCAAAATAAAAAATAACCGATGAGATATGGACAGGGCAAAAGCTTAGTCTGAATCATATCAGAATATAAGGATGTCCTGCCTATGTACTGATTAAAAGAGAACCATAAAATCTTATGGATTTAATCAAAATGAGGATGAACCATGCATGTATAAGAAACTAAAAGGCTTAAATGTAGTTTGTCTTGTATTATATGTGGATGACATTCTACTCATTGGTAATGCTGTAGGAATATTGTCATCTATGAAGGTTTGATTTTCTAGTTAATTCAGTATGAAGGACTTAGGAGAAGCCAATTACATTCTTAGGATTAAACTTCTTAGGAGTAGGAAATAGAGAATGTTAGGTTTATTCCAAACTCTATACATTGACAAGATATTGGCTACATTCAGTATGGAGTTATGCAAGGGAACACATATCACTTGTAGACATGGGTTGTCTCTTTTTTCTAAAGTGTGTCCTAAGAAATAAGAAGATAAATATAGGAAGAGTAGGATTTCCTATGTTTCAACCGTAGGAAGTTTCATGTATGTCAAGTTGTGAACTAGGCCAGATATCTATTTTGTTGTAGGCTTAGTTAGTAGATATCAATCAAACCCAGGAGAGGCTTATTGGCAAGCTATAAAGCATATACTCAAGTACCTTAAGGGAACAAGGGACTAAATGCTAGTTTACAAAGCTGATGACCTGGTTCCAATAAGATACATAAACTCAGAATTCCAGGAAGATAAGGATGAAAAAAAATCAACTAGTGAATATTTCTTTACCTTATCTAGAGAAGTTATTTCATGAAAGAGTATCAAACAATCTTTTATTATTGACTCGACCATGGAAGTTGAGTATATAGTAGCTTCAGAGGCATCCAAGCTAGCTGTTTGGCTCCGGAAGTCCTTTCAAAACTTGGAGTTGTGCCACAGATGGACAAACTAATAGTACAGTATTGTGACAACTTAGAAGCTATCTCACAGTCAAAAGAACTAAGAAACCATAAAAAAAGAAAGCATATTGAGAAGAAGTATCACCTGATCTAAGAATTCATTCAGAGATAGAAACTTGTGGTGAAACAAATTGTCTCAAAAAATAATCTAGCAGATCCACAAAATCTTTGATAGAGAGTCTTTAGAAGACACTTAGATGCCATAGGGGTGGATACCTATAGGCTTACATGGTCTTAGAGTGTAAGAGATTGTTGAAATTTATGCTCTCAAACTATGTATCTGATGTAAATTTGAATTAATAAATAAAAGTTTTATTTTCAACAATATTTGTGTTCTTTTACATTAATTTATAAAGTACAATTTATGTTGAAAAAGACCCATTGTGTTTAAGTAAGTAGTCTATATAAATGGAGGTCTTTCATAGTAAGGTATGGATCCTAGGTTACTTAACACATAAACAATAGTTCTTAATAGGATAATGAGGATGGAAATCTCATTAGGATAAATGTTATTATACTACGAATTCCAAATAGGGAATGGCTTACCTTTAGCTAGTGAATAGTTTACTCACTTCATAGTATAAGCGTATAGTTCACTCACTTTATATCCTATGGCTTGAGTATAAGTTGGTGGTCAACCAAAGCTGGAAGTATGTACTTTGATGTACTGTGAGGCTCTACTACAAGACCAATATACTTGTTTGTTGGATATGTGTGACCAGTTAGTTAAGACAGATTCATATAAGAGAGCTTTTATGCTCCTATTAGAGATATGGCCCATTGTGACCATCTGAATGGTCTATAGATCCAGGGCTCTAGGTACATAACTTGGATGTTTGTTTAAGGGTAGATTATTGATAAAACGAAAATATTCTAGGAAGTCGTGGACCATTGGATTAGAGGTCTAAAAATGGTAGATATCATTTAGAGAGGTGTTAGTACATTGTCTCATCTTTAAATGAATGGCGTTACTTATAGGGGTATTTTAGTTATAACATCTATAGATCAGAGACATTGCCATACACAGCATTGTCTTTGGGGTCAATATTTTCTTATGATGATAATATAAAATATTAAAATAAAAATAAAATTATTTTATATCAGGGGTATTTTGGTTATTTTAGTAGCCAAGGATAAAGTATTTTTTGGTCCTCGGAATAGCGCGTAAGTCCTAATTAATTTTTAGGCTAAGGAAATAATCTTAAAGAAAGTAGATTTTACTTTATTCAGGTAGTCCAATTTATTATTAGGCTAGAAGAAAATAAAAGGCCTAAAGAGAGAATAAATTAATTATCTCATTTAGTAGGTTAATTAATTATTTAGGGTTTGGGATGAGATTGAATAATTAAAATTAGCCTGGGCCTACACTAGAAAAAGACTTAAGAACTTATCTTGATCCATATTGGGTCAGTTTGTTATTTATTTGTAGGCTTTATTAGTTCAACATTAAATAAATAATAAAGTAAGACTCAATAGCCTAACCCAATCCCAAATAGTAATCCCATTAACCAGAGGGACTTGTGCAATTTCAAATTCTTGAAGAGATATACATCCTAAAATCTCTAGGGGGGAAAATATATCTAGGGAGTGAGTATTAGTTAGGGGCATATAGTTGTGTGGAGTTTTGATAATTGCTCATTACATACATATTTTACATATCATTTGCACTTAAAAGTTTCTAAAATACATTCTATGATTGCTCCTTAATCCCCTATCTTCTTCTTGTTTTGTGTAGGATAAAATGGTTGAGATTAGATGAAAATTTAAGGAGAAAAAAAAAATTAAAATAAGAGTCAAACTAAATAGAAATAGCATTGTCGATCTCATGTTGCACGCCGTCGGTTGCTTCTGAATATCAGAAGTTGACATTCTGCAAGTCGATAGCGCCGTGCCTATCACTTTACATATTGTTGTGCATTATCGAGATGTAGAAAATGCAGAATATTTGGAGCTCCACGGTGTCATGGCAGTCAAACTTGACATCGCCGTGCAGTATTTAAGCACACGACAATAGTAAATCCCACAACATCATTTGAAGCCAAGATTAGAGGATCAAAGCATACATAGTGTAGTGCGGGCTATCTTCTATGGCACCGTGCAACATTGTAGATTATCCCATGTTCTATAGCACTTTGGGGATTTAAAAGGGAACTTATAAATACCTCATTTTCTGAGAGTCTAGGGGAGCCACCCACGAAAATCATCAAAGAACCCCCTAGAGGACATAAGGAAGAGAGGCAATGAGAGATTTGAGGAGGAAAGAGCAACCCAAAGGAAGATTGCAAAGTAGAAGAGAAGCTTTGTTTATAAGTTTTTCTGTTCTTACTTTTGTTATTTGACTTTGTGGATGTTGGATTTATTTGATTTGAGTTGTAATTAAAGGGTTGTACAATGATTTACTCTTGTATTAGATGTTTAATTAATTAATTGATGTCTATTTTGAGTAATTTATCGCTTAGGTTTTGATTGATTAAATTAGTTAATTTAGTGATTCTCTTATGTTAAACTTGAGAAATGATGCATGAGATGGGGTCCCTTTTTTATTAATTTAATATATTTCTTTTAATGAACTTGAGAAAGGATTTTGGGAATTTAGAACTTAGTGATAGATGAAGTTTTGGAGTCACCTAGAGATTGGGATTCTAGGACTTTTTGGCCTATAATTAGATTTTTTTTTTTTTTAGTTTATGCATCATTGAATTTGATTTGTACGATAGACATATCTATGGATTAGTTCCAATGGTAGAGATTCATTACTCGAGAAATAGTGAATTTTACCTTATTTTGGAAATCTAGCTAATACTTGAATTTGATTTCAATTGATTAAGTGATGTTCTATATTTGAGTATTCTTGGGGGAATTCTTGTTTAATTACATGACCAAACTCCTTTTCTTACTTGAATCTTACCTTGTGATCTTTTAGACTTTACCTTGAAAATTGGGTTGATGTATTTTGTATAGTACTTTTTTATCCTTAATTAGTCATAGTAGTTATTTTTACTTCGTATTTTAGTTAGTTAAACAATAGAACTTAGGTAGAGCAAGACTAGTTGACATACCATTCTTTAGGATCCTCAATACTTACCAACTACACTCTACCCTATATGATGGGTATACTTGTTGGGAAATATGCCCTCTTAGACTAGGTTTCTGATGTAAACATTGAACGTTTTAATAAAAGAATTTATTTTCAAAAATTATTTGTGAATTTACATTTTATTTGTGCACAATTACGTTTGGAAAAGACTCATTGTGTTTAAGTAAGTGGTCCATGTGAATGGAGGTCTTTCACAGTAAGGTATGATCACGGGTTACTTAACACATAAACGTTCGTTCTTAATCAATTGATGAGAATAGGAATCTCGTCATGTTTAGGTTATTATGTTATGAATTCCAAATAGGGAATGGCTTACCTTTAACTAGTGAGTAGTCCACTCACTTCATGACATAAGCGTATTTCGAATACGCAGAACAGGACCTGTAGTAGTGGTTTCTTAAAAGTACTATATAGTAGAAACCTAGACTACTACTGCTACAGCGTAGACTAGTACTCTACGACTTGAGTATGAGTTGGTGGTCTGACGAAGTTGGAAGCATGTACTTTGATATGCTATAGTTGATGTTCTATCGTAGGACCAATATACTTGCATGTTGGGTATGTGTGACTAGTTAATTAAGACAAACTTGTACAAGATAGTTTCTATACTATATCGCCCCTTGTGGTTGTCTAAATGATCTAAATATTCAAGGCCTTGAGAAACATGACTTGGATGTTTGCTTTAGGATAGCTCCATTGGAAAGTGAAAACAATCCAGGAAGTCGTGGATCATTGGACTAGAAGCCTAAGGATGGTAGATGTCATTTAGAGAAGTATTAGTACACTTTTTCCTCTCTAAATGTACAACGATGTAGAGAAGGGTATTTTAGTCATTACACTTTCAGGTCAAAGACTTTCCTAACGCAGCACTGTCCTTAGGGTCAATGTTTTCTTATGGTGATATTAGAAAATATTTAAAATGCAAAATATAGCTATTTATATGGCAATGATATTTTGGTCATTTTAGTAGCCAAGGCGGTGTGTCTTTCGGTCCCCAGTATAGACTGTGAGTTCTAATTAAATACAGGCTAAGAAATTGGTCTTAAATTAAATTAAATAGAATTTATTTTATTTAAATAGCTTGATTTAATTATTGGGTTAGAATAAAAGAAAGATCCATGGAGAGAGAGAATTAATTAAATTAGTTTGGTGGGTTAATTAATTGTTCAGGGCTTTAGCCCAGTTTGAATAATTAAAGATTAATTTGGGACTAAACTAATATAGGCTTGTTAATTGGACTGGTTTATTTGGGCTGAAAAATTAATTATTTGTTGTGCCATTTATTTAGTTCTAATTAGAATAATTAATTTAGTCCAAAAGGCTAAACTAAGAGTTCAATGGGCTAGTCCAGTTCAACCTAGAGTTTTATTTAGGTTAAACAGGAGGATTGAATACTACGTTCTTTTTTACTGCTTCTTCTGTGTGAAAAAAGAGACGCCTCTCTTACTCTCTCTCCAAGAAAGTTCCTTAGCCCTGTAAGTTGTTCACCAAATGGGATTAGGTAGGCTATATATTGGAAGATCGAGAGTTTGATGTTCACCTACATGCAAAGATGGAGTAGGAGGTTTGCAGAAATCGCACCAGAGGTTTTCACTAGCACACCTACCCCGGTTTCACACATTCCGGTCTAGTCAACTTTGAGAACAAGGAGAAAAGGTCAAAAATTTTTTCCCTCATAATCTGGACAGAGCGCAATCGGCACCGGCTAGGGCTGCCAGTGCTGGCTCTGTTCGGGAGTTCCCCTGTTCTTCAATTTTTTCAGTTTTTCCATTTTCGCTTCCGTTGCGTGCCTTGTTTTCCCCCCTTTTAGGCCTTCAATACTTGCCCAATTGTGTGTGTGCATGTGAGTTAAATTGACATTTTATTTTAAAACTTGGTTGATCATTAAATTCATTTTCTACCCCATCATAGCATGGCACTAGCACAAACCCACACAACAAGTTTTTTGGCGCCGTTGTTGGGGATTGATGCATCAATATTCAAAACACTGTTTTTTAATTCAATCACTTTTATCTTGTTCATATTTTGATTCTTTTTAAGTAGTTGATGAATTTTCTATTTTAGGATAGTTTGATTTTAGTAGTTATTTTATTGATCTCTTGTCAATTGTATATAATTTTAATGACGTTTCTTCTTATTTCATAGCTTATTTATTCGTTGATTTTTTATTTGAATTGTTTTACTATTGGATTATTAGTAGTTGAATGCTTTTGATTTTATTTTAGTTTTGAGGGATTTTACTTAAATTTTTGTTGCTCTTTCTACTGAGGAGTATATTTTGAAAGGATTTGGTACAAATGTCTTGGTATATGCATAAAAAAGATCAAGAACATCATTTTGAAAAATATAGGGAGTATGAGATAAATTCATCTATTGAAGAGCAGTTTGTGGACTTTGCCATTACAACAAATGAGCACTTCCAAACAATGGATGAGTTGCCTAAAAAGTAAGGAGTTTTACTTGAAAATTTGGATCTTCAAATTGGGCAGTTGACAAGATAACTCAAGAAGGACAATGGGGTAAGATCAAAGATGAGCATGCTAAGGCAGTCACACTTTGAAGTGGAAAGCAATTAGAAAGTGTAATTAAATCTACATAAACAGAGGAGAAGCAATCTAATACAGAACATAATGGGACATTTAGGGATTTGACGGCACTGTGTATTGTGACTGAGCCAGCGCCGTGCAACCAGGCAGAAATTTAGAAAGTCGATTCAAAAGTATCAAAACTCACTGCTTCTATTCCATACCCAGGAAGATTGAGAAAGGAGAAGGATGATCAACATTTTCGCAAAGTTCTGGAATTGTTCAAGCAAGTACATATAAATCTTCCTTTGATTGAAGCCTTAACTCAAATGCCCAAGTATGCTAAGTTCTTTAAAGATGTCTTGTCAAATAAAATAAAGTTGAAAGAGTTGTCTCTTGTGACCCTAAATAAGGAATGTTCCACCATATTGCAATGTCAGGAGACACTACCAAAAAAATTGAAAGATCCAGGAAGTTTTTCTATCGCTTATATGATTGAAAATGTTACTTTTGGTACTACATTGGCTGATCTAGGTACTAGTATAAACTTATTACCATATGCTACTTTTAAAAAACTAAGTTTAGGTGAACCGACACCCATTAGGGTGAGTATTCAGTTTGCGGATAGATTGATAAAATATCTTAGGGGGATTGTTAAAGATGTATTTATCAAAGTGGACAAATTCGTTTTTCCTATGGACTTTGTTATCCTTGACATGATTAAAGATTCAAAGGTTTCTTTGATTTTGGGACACCCTTTTCTTGCTATTCCTAGAGCTAATATAGATGTTCACAGAACGAAGTTGACATTGGGAGTTGAGGATGAGGAAGTTGTTATTAAAATTTCTGAGAGCATTAAACATTCTTCTATGTAAGATGATTCTTGTTTTATGGCTGATATTCTTGAGGAGTATCTTGATGATTTTGTGCATGAGTATTTTGTTGAAAGATTATGGGCTGCAAAATAGATAGAGAGGAATGAATTTGAAGTAACAGAACAATTTGCACAGGAATTTATAGCACAAGTGGGGAACTATGAGGATAAATCGGAACCAAAAGTGTTTAACTTTATTAAGAAATTCAGTCTTGGAAGAATGAGACCATCTGTGAAGATCCACTAGAGTTGGAATTAAAAAAGTTACCCAACCATTTGGAGTACACATTTTTAGTAGCTAGGAACAAGTTGCTAGTGATCATTGTCAAGGATCTAAAAGATAAGTAAAAACTGTAGTTGGTTCAATCTTTGCAAAAGCATAAGAAGGCTGTAGTATGGAAAATTACGAATATAAGAGGAATCAGTCCATCATTCTACACACATAAGATCTTATTAGAGGAAAGTGCAAAGTCTGTGGGACAACCTCAGAGAAGGATGAATCCAAACATGAATGAGGTAGTTAAAGATGAGGTGATTGAGCTTCTGGATGTAGGGATTATTTATCTTATCTCAGATAGTGTGTGGGTGAGCCCAATTTAAGTAGTTCCTAAGAAAGAAGGTATGACTGTGATCTATAATGAGAAAGATGAGTTAATTCCCACAGGATTGATAACAGGCTGGGGGACGTGCATTGATTACAGGAAGCTAAATGAAGCCACCAAAAAGGATAATTTTTTCCTTCCTTTTACTGATAAAATATTAGAGAGGTTGACTGGGCATATGTGCTACTACTTCCTTAATGGATTTTCTAACTATTTCTAAATTCCAATAGCTCTTGAGGATCAAGAGAAAACTACCTTTATTTGCTCTTTTGGTACTTTTGCCTACCAGCATATGCCTTTTGAACTTTGCAATGGGCCTGGGACATTTCAGATGTGCATGATGGCTATATTTGAGGGTTTAGTGGGTGATATAATGGAGGTATTCACGGATGATTTCTCTGTCTTTGGAAATTCCTTTGAGCTGTGTTTGAAGAATTTAGTAAGAGTACTTCAAAGATATGAAGAGACTAATTTGGTATTGAATTGGAAAAAGTACCATTTCATAGTACATGAAGGCATTGTGCTAGGACATAAAATCTCAAGTAAGGGTTTGGAATTTGATAGAGCTAAGATTGAAATCATTGAGAAATTACCTTCCTCTTCTTCTGTGAGAGCAATCCGCAGTTTTTTGGGACATGCTGGTTTCTATAGGAGGCTCATAAAAGATTTCTCCAAAATATTCAAGCCTCTCACTTCTCTATTGGAAAAAGATACCTCGTTCAACTTTGATGAAAAAATGTCTTCAATTTTTTAATGAATTGAAGCTTTAATTGACTAAATCTCCTATTTTGGTCGTTTGAAGCTTCAATTGACTAATCTCCTATTTTGGTCATTCTTGATTGTTCATTGCCTTTCAATCTCATTTGTGATGCCAGTGACTATGCAATTGTGCAGTCCTTGGACAAAGAAGAGAGAAGACTTAGAGCCTATTTACTATGCAAGCAAAACTTACACAGATGCACAAGAAAACTACACCACCACGAAAAAATAATTGTTTGCTATAGTATTTGCTTTTGATAAATTTACTCTTATCTTGTTCTATCAAAAGTGATTGTATACACTGATCATTCTGTTTTGAAGTATCTTTTAGTTAAATAGGATTCTAAGCCTAGATTGATAAGATGGGTGTTGCTTTTACAGGAAATCGATTTGAAAATTAGAGATAAAAAGGGAGCAAAAAATCTTGTAGCTGATCATTTGTCTATACTAGAAAATCCTCATTTAGGTCCCTTCAAGAAAAATGAGATTTATGATTCCTTCCTTGATGAGCAACTTTTTTGGGTTAACAATAAAACTCCATCTTCTCCTTGGTTTGCAGATTTTGCTAATTCTTTGGCTGTAGGAATTATTCCAAAAGAATATACTTCGCAATAGAAGAAGAAATTTCTCTTAGATGTGAAGCACAATTTTTGGGAGGATCTTTTTCTTTTTTTTTTTTTTGTTGCTATGTGGATCATGTCATTCGAAGATGTGTTGATGAAGATGAAACCCCCCAATATTCTTAGCTATTGCCAAGAGGGACCAACTAGGGGTCATTACCAAGCTAATGGAACTGCAAAAAGAGTACTTAAATCTGGATTCTACTAACCTACAATATTCAAAGATGCACATATGTTTGTAACATCTCAAAGAACAGGTAACATCTCAAAAGGTCATGAGATGCCTTTTTCTTTTTTTCAAGCATGTGAGATTTTTAACTGTTAGGAGATTGACTTTATAGGGCCTTTCTAAGCTCTTTTTTTTGTTAGAGTTATGCCATAGAACCAATTCATTTGTCCTATGTATTTTGTACATTTAATTAATAAAGATATTCTTTATCTTTCAGTTATCTCGTTTTATATGTGTATGTATATAAAACTCATAGATAAAGTCCCTAGCATAATGTATAGTTTAAAGAAATTATGATAGAGATCATGATGTGAGATTCCTATTACACTATATAGTACTTGTACTTAAACCATCCCTAATCATAGTATTAATGAGATAGGACATTATTAATGCGCTAAGATTTGCACGTATTATATTTCTTGATGCGATCAATCGGTGGTTCTCACATTCATGAGTATTGTGATAATCAAAGTTAACATGTGGAGGCTAAAGCTTGAAAATTAAACACGAAAAATGCATGCTGTAAACAGAAGCCAAAATGCACAGAGAAAAACAACACAGGGAAGGTTTTTAACATTTAATACCTCTGTGCTTTAATAATTTCTTTAGCTGTGAAGAAGTCGACTGAATCACAGGTATCTCTTCTTTACGACTCGTTGATCCTTTTGGTTGAAATCCCGCTAAGCATCTACTATGTTTTGTTTGCATGAATGCCGAAGCCTTTTAGTACTCAGAATATTCCTCAGCCTAATACTTGTTGGTGAAACAACTTAGGTGAGGAAACACAATCTCTAAACCTCTTGATTCACTGCTATCAACTAGTAGAATCAAGAAAAACGAGGAATCGAGAGAGAAAACAAAAACTGAAGGCTTGTCTAAGTTTATTTTTTTTCGTTCAAAGACGTATATCACCCAGAGATACATATGGTTTTTTTTTTCCCTCTTGATATCATAAATATCGGGGTTTTATTTTTTGGAACACCTGGAAGTTATCAATTGAAGATGTTTAGCTTAGACTAAACTTTTCTGTTCTGTGAATGACAAAAAACCCTTTGGTCCAGGTAATTAGGCCATTAATATTTTTATTATTTTTGCTAGACCTAATGAGCCAAAAAATAATAAACATTAATTATTTATTTTCTGGACTTATAAAAATAATCTAATAAATAATTAATAAATCCAAATAAACCAAAATAATTATTCAAGCATTTTATCTAGTTTAGGCCCAGGTTAATTTTTTTATTAATTAATATGAGCTTAGGCCCTAAATAATTAATTAACCAATTAAACTAGATAATAAATTTAATTTAAATTCCCTCGTCTTTTTATTTTATTCCAGTCTAATAATAAATTAGGCTTTCTAAATAAAATAAAAATTATTTTTAATTGAGGTCTTTTCCTTAACCTAAAAATTAATTAGGATTTACGGACTATTCCGAAAACCAAAAAGACACTTCACCTTAGCAACTAAAATGACTAAAATACATCTGCGATATAAATAGTTATATTTTATATTTTAAATATTTTTCAATATCACCATAAGAAAATATTGACCCCAAGGCCAATAATGCATTAGCAATGTCTCCGACCTACAGGTGTAATGACTAAAATATCCTCTACACATCACCGTTTATTTAGAGAGGAAGAAGTGTACTAATACCTCTCTAAAAGATATCTACTATTCTTAGGCTTCTAATCCAATGATCCATGACTTTTTGAAATATTTTCGCTTTCCAATGGAGCTATCCGAAAGCAAATATCTAAGTCATGTTCCCCAGGGCCTTAGATATTTAAATCATTCGGACAACTACAACGGGTGATATAGCATATAAACTATCTTGTACAAATCTATCTTAACTAACTAGTTATATATACCCAACATACAAGTTTATTGGTCCCACAATAGGACCTCAACTATAATACATCAAAGCATATACTTTCAGCTTCGTCAAACCACCAACTCATACTCAAGCTGTAGAGTATAAGTTCACACTGTAGTAGTAGTAGTCTAGGTTTCTATCATATAGTACTTTTAAAAACTACTACTATAGGTACAATTCTATGAATTCGAAATACACTTGTATTATGAAATGAGAAGACTACTTATTGGCTAAAGGTAAGCCACTCCACATTTAGAATTCATAACATAATAACCTTACCATGATGAGATTTCCATTCTCATCATTTGGTTAAAAACAATAGTTTACGTGTTAAGTAACCCATAGTCCATACTTTACTGTAAAAGACCCCGATTCACATGAACCATTTAGTTAAATACAATAGGTCTTTTTCAGCGAAATTGTACACAAAAGTAAAGAAGAATTCATAAACAATTTTTGAGAATAAAATGTTATTAATACAAATCAAGATTACATCAGAAATCTAGTCTAAGAGGTATACATCCCAACAATCTCTCACTTGCACTCTAAGATTAAGTAAGTCTAAAGGTGCCCACCCTTATGGCGTCTAAATATCTTCTAAAAACTCTCTCAATCAAAAACTTGGTGAAGAGATCTGCTAAATTGTTCTCTGAGGTAATCTATTCAATATGACTTCCCGTTTCTGGCTGAAATCCTGGATCAAGTGGTACTTCTTCTCAATGTGCTTCCCTTTTTTGTGGTTTCTAGGTTCTTTAGATTGTGAGATTGCACTAGTGTTGTTGCAATATATCACAATCAGCCCGTCCATTTGTGACACGACTCTAAGTTTTAAAAGGAACTTCCAGAGTCAGACTGCTTCCTTGGATGCCTCCAAAGTTGATGCATACTCAACTTCCATGGTTGAGTTAGCAATGCAAGATTAATTAATACTCCTCCATGAGATAGCCATTCCAGACAAGGTAAAGACATATCCACTAGTAGATTTTTTCTCATCCTTATCTGCCTAGAAGTTTGAGTCTATATATACTGTAGGAACGAAGTCATCAACCCTATAAACCAGCATATAATCTCTCGTATCCTTAAGATATTTGAGAATATACTTTACAGCTTACCAATGAACCTTCCTAAGATTTGACTAATAGATGCTAATTAAACCTACGACAAAGCAGATATCCAGCCTAGTGTATAGTATGGCGTACAGAAAACTTCTCATAGTTGAAGCATAGGGTGTGAAACCCCACCTAAAGCCAAGCTTAGAGTAAGGGGGATGTGATGTATATCATGTCATCTTGTATAAAAATATACTTTTTGAATGATTTTATGCACCTTAGAATTATAGTTTATAGCTTAAATGGCTTATTTATGCTTGTTGGGTAGGAAGGGTAAAAAGTTAATTTTGCTAGAGGTCAAAATAGGAAGATGGCTTGAGGTTTAGATAAGAAGAATATTTGGGTGAGAAAATAAGAACAAGAGTTGGTGTGGTTAAGTGGTTAGAGCTTTGTGATTTAATCTCTAAGGTTATGAGTTCAAATCTCATCACTTAAGTTTTATTCATGATTATCTTAAACATGTTTGAATTTTTTATTTTCTTACATTCCTTAAAGATAGGAATGTTGTATTAAGGGAGACATAAAGAAAATGTCTTGATATTGTGATCATGTCCTAAAAAGAATTTTAGAGGAATTCTTGTCCCCTTTAGTTTTTCTAGTCTTGTCCTAACATCTTTATAATCTAAACTATCCTTAATCCATTGATCCATTCTTTTTAATTCCAAAAATTCTGTG
Organism: Voacanga thouarsii; assembly: GCA_026120185.1. NCBI lineage: Eukaryota > Viridiplantae > Streptophyta > Magnoliopsida > Gentianales > Apocynaceae > Voacanga > Voacanga thouarsii. The sequence continues at coordinate 3,102,075 of JANUWF010001425.1, forward strand.
ATAAACCCTTAGCCTTGAAATTAAAAAAATCAGCTCTTGAGTTAGGAAGGGTTTCCAAGGAAAAGAAATCACCATAACTATACCTTCAAATCCTACCTTCATCTTGTTCATATTTTGGTAAAGGAAAATCTGAAAAATTTTCAAGAATTTTTGCAAGGTTGTTTTCGAAATTTTTAGCCAACTTTCTTACTCAATTGCTGCTAGAAAAATGGTCATTTCATGTAAGGCTGAAGGCTAGAAATTCAGTGGATTTTCGGAACTGCATAACCTATCCAAAACCAGAATTTTTCTTCAGCAATTTCGCTGCATTGAAGTTGGAATTTGAAGCCACCTTTAGGTCATAAGAACAGTTGGAACTTCCTCTATTTTTCTTCAAGAGGAAGGCTGAAAAACTACCATTAAAAGACCTTCAAACACCCTCAAAGATCAGCCACAAATCGGGCCAAAGAAAGCAAAAAATTCTGCACCAAAATCATCTCAATTCTAAGTGCTCTTGAAGCATTAAAAACCAAAAAATTTCTAGCTTGTTTTCTCAAGGCAAAGGCCGAAAACTTTCATTCAAACCTCTGAAAATCGGACTTTGTTCAGCCATGGACTAAACCCCTTGGCCTCCACACTAACCTTGAATGCTGGGACTCCATGATCACACCTCAAAAAGCTCCTAAGATTACTCTATCCAAAACTCATTTGAATTTCAAACTAATTTCAAATTTTTTTGCTCCATTAAAACACTCTTGTAGCAAGTGATCAAACCAGAATTTCTTGGCCATTAAAGACCAATTTTTGGCCAGCTTTATAAACTGAACAACCCTCCATTCTTTGCATTAAGCCTAACTTGTTCAGTCTTACACCATTGAAGAGCAAAAGACCTTCCATGAACAACCTCCGTTAATTAATCCTCTACCTTAAACAACTCCTCATTTTTCTCCATTTGAATTTCAAAAAAACTGAAAATTTCTCTCTCCTTCTTGCTAAACCGAAACTCCTATCTACACTAAGCCATTCAGCCAACAACATTTCCAGCAATTCTTAAGCTATTTTCTCTCAAACTCTCTCAAGAACACCAAGAACACACACTTCACATCTTCAAGCCTAAACCTATCCTAAACATTTCCAATCACTCACAAACACTCCAGATCACCCATATTTAATCTATAGACTTCATTTCTGGCCTTTATGACACGAAACCACGCAAACCAAAATTTTTGAATGGATCAAAACTAACCTTTTTGTTGAAGGTTCCATGAATACCAAAAGATAAAACAAGAACAACGTCCTTGTTCTTTCTCTTCTACTTAGCTTCTAATATTCCATTCTAATGCCATTTCGTCTCTTTCTTTCTCTTGGCTGAAATGGTGATGATCAACCATGGCTATTTTTCGGACCACTAAAAGCTCTCAAGCTCATATGGACCTTCACTAATCAAGGAAACCTTCATCAAGTGATCATCCATCAAGTATTTTTTTTTTCTTGAATCTTCCTTTTTAATTTTTGGATTCATAACTCTTAGATGTTGATAGGATGATTGAATAAAATGGGGGTTGAGTATATGTATGTGGATGAAGGAGATGGAGTTAGGACATGAGAGGTGGAATGTATGATTAGGCCTTATGGATTTTTCTTTTGAATCAATGTATGCTCATCATGATTAGAGGGATTTATGAATGTTTTGATGCATGGTAGATGTTATGACACCAATGGTGATTAGGCTTTTATATTCTTAATTTTCAATAAAGTCATGGATGATGATTATGCCTAGTAGGAAATTGGCCATGTGTTAGCATGTGTTGATTCAAATTTATGTTTATGAATGGATTAGCATATTATTTAATGTTTGAGAATATATTCATGAATCTTTTCTAACAATAGGAAATTATGGTAAAAGATTATTTTCTTTGTTAATTCTAAAATTATTTTTATTAACAAATTTTATTAATTTAATTAGAATTATTATTATATTTACTCTATAAAATTCGAGATTTCTAGGAAGGATTGGAAATAGGGTATTAATTAAAATATTAATATTTTATTAGTTAAATAAATAAAAAAATTATTAAAATAATAATAATAATAAAATATTATAATTAATTAATATCAAATGTCCTCGTAGGCCATATTAATTAGCTTTACTAAAACTTTTACCTATATCCATAAATATTATTTATATTAAAATTTCATTTATTATTTATTAATTAAAAATTAAGTTTAATTAATTTATTATTAATTTTATTGGTTATTTATTATCTATTAATTTATAATTAAAAACTAAAGTGTAATTTAGTGTGTATAGTAATAATACTATTTAAGTATTATAATTTACCAATATAATTTAGGACTTAGTGTTATTTAATATTTTATACTACTTTATTTATTAGCAATAATGCTGATAATTTATTATTTGACACTATAACTTATTAGTATTTATTTTAGAACCCCTAGTTATTTTACCTCATCAAGTTAGATTTATTTTATAAAATTCTTTATCAACTAGTATTAAAGCCTGAAACATTATGGTCATGGTTAGTTATGGTTGTAACTAGTTGAACTCGGAATTATTTGTGTAAGGCAGATATGGTCTAAATGATATTTTATGCCTTGTGTGTACCCCAGGTAGGTTTAGGTTGACCTTGGAAGACTTTTGAGTCCAAGAAGAGCAAAAGATCAGGTAAGTTCCTGCATAGAGTCATTTGAAGACCAAAATTAATGTGGCAAGCCAAACTCAATGTATATGAGCATTTGTTCTATAAAGGCAGTTAAGGACAATTTTTCTTTTTTTCAGTCAAGCAAATCATTTGAAATTAAACAAGTTATTTTATACACAAACGCTAAACATTTTTTAAAAACCCAACTTTGGCAAGAATTTTAAAAACCTTAATTGCTATTTTCAAGTAAATCATTGTATGATCATTTTTCTCCCAAATGGGACAAACAACGTTAAGTACTCAATATGGATGGACTACTAGGACTAGTCTTTGAAGGATTAGGGTAAGTCTCTCAATAGGTGGCCACCTCTGAGGGGTGAGTCCTTTCCGGATAGGATACTTGTCTTGTAGGTCATACTAGTCCGAGCTAACAAGTTCAGTCAAATGGACTATGTGTTTTCGAAGTGGACAACCGATAAGTTTGGGGTGTAAAGATGGAGAAGTATGTCACCCGATAGGCCGTACACCTACCTTGTGTCAGTATGCTCAACGTGTGACATTCTATCACTATATTGTCATGGTGCACAAAGTGTGGTGCCATGGCTACCTCTTTTGAGTGATTGCATTTATTGTGCACATGTATGTTTTGGAAAGAGAAGCACCACTCTTCATTTATGATATTTATTTAATGCTTGCCAACACTTTCTTTTACAAAACTTTTACAACTTGCATACATGAACTGTTTTACCTGAAACACTTAAAAAACACACGGGCTTACTGAGATTTTTATCTCACCACCTTTTATACTATGTTTTCAGGTCGATCCTGTTGTGAAAATCATTGGCTAGAATGTTGCCTATGTCTTAAAGACTCTTTGTTATTTTTCCTATGTATTGCTTTTGAGAGACAGTAGTAGACATTTATTTTTAAATTTGTTAATGTATTGCTAGAATGTAACATGTTAAATTTTGAAGTATTTCATTTATTTTATTTTGTGTGTCCTCTTTATAAAGACCCCTTGTCATGTGGACGGGGTGCCATCCCCAGCCCTAATGGGGCATAGGTAGTGGTGTGTTACATAGGGAATCCTACTCATTTTATCTTCTTCTTCTTGAAACTTTGGACAGTCATTTGAAGAAAAAAACAACCCATGTCTAGAAGGGATTAACTCTCCCTTGCATGAGTCCATCCTGAATTTGGCCAGCATCTTATCAACGAATGTAGTTTGGAATAATCCTAACATTCTCTACTTTCTATTTCTAAGAAGCTTAATTCCAAGAATATAATTGGCTTCTCCCAAGTCCTTTATACTGAATTGACTAGATAACCAAACCTTAGTAGAGGACAATGTCCCTACATTATTTTCTATGAATAGAATTTCATCCACATATAGTACAAAAAAACCACGTTTATGCTTTCCAATTTTTTGTACACACATGGTTCATCCTCGTTTTGAATAAAATCGTAGGACTTTATAGTCTCGTTAAAATGAATGTTTCATACTCTAGATGCCTGCTTAAGTCTATAAATTAATTTCTTAAGCTTACAAACCATATGTTCCTGACCTCCAGCAATAAAGTCTTCTAGTTGGGACATATAGATGTCTTCACTAAGATAGCCATTCAGAAATGCCTTCTTAACATTCATTTTCCATATCTCGTAGTTATAATGATATGCGATGGCAAGGAAAATACAGATGGACTTAAGCATGGCTACTGGGGAAAAGGTTTTCTCATAATTGATACCTTCTTTTTTAGTGTATCCTTTCGCTACAAGCTTAACCTTAAAGGTTTCCACCTTCCTATCCACTGATCTCTTCTTCTTGTATACCCACTTACACCCAATGGATTTTATCCCTTCATGTAAAGCTACAAGATTCCAAACCTGATTGAAGTATATAGACTCAATCTCGGCTTTTATTGCTTCATGCCATAGGTTTGCATTGACATCAGTAATGGCCTCTTCGTATCTAGTGGGATCTTGTATCTGATGGTTGGAGACTAGGTCAAAGGCCTCTCCAATCTGTCCTTCTGGAACCCTAAATACCCTTCTAATACGACGAGGCTCCGTTTGTACAAGTTCTTGAGGTTATGTCTTTTCTTGTTCTATAATTGGGTTAGAAGAAGTTGATTCAGAATATAACTTCTCCTTGAGTTCCATCCTTGTTGAACCTTTAGTGGATATACTTTGATCATCCTTCAAGTATCTAGCATTAGTACTTATAAGTACTTTTTGCTCCTTGGAATAATAAAAATAACAACCATTTATTCCATTTGGATACCCAACAAAATAGCATAATTCTGATATTGGTTCTAGCTTGTCTCCCTTGATCAGTACATAAGCTGGACAACCCCATATCTTGAGATAATTTAAATTTGGCTTATGTCTAGTCCACATCTCATAGGGTATCCTAGGTACTGACTTAAAAGGCACTAGTTCAGAATATATGCCATTATTTCTAGGGCATATCCCTAAAAAGGCATTGGAAGAGTAGTATGAAACATCATACTTCAGACCATTTCCATTAATGTCTTGTTCCTTCTCTCAGCTACTCCGTTCTATTGGGGTGTTCCCAGCGCAGATAGTTGGGATACTATCCTATGATGTATCATATAGTTCGTAAATTCACTAAGGAGGTACTCTCTATCATGATCCGATCGTAAGGTATTGATCAGTTTACTTGTCTAACGCTCCACTTCAACCTTGAACTCTTTAAACTTGTCAAAAGAATTAGACTTGTATCTCATCAGGTAAACATAACTATACCTAGTACAATCATCTCTGAAGGTGATGAAATATTCTAACCCTTCTCTTGCTGGTGTAGACAAAGGATTACACATATCAGTGTGAACAAAACTCAATATCTCCTTAACTCTATTTGCTTTTTGGATAAAGGACCCTTTGGTCATTTTTTCCATAAGATAGGATTCACACTGAAGCCAAATTTTCAATCTCAATGAGCCCAAAAGCCCATCATGTATTAACCTTAAATCCTGGTTGAGTTAATATGACCCAACCTTAGATGCCAAATATATAAGTTACTGACATTGGTCTTTCTCTTCCTATTTAAATGTTCAGATTGAATATCATTTAATTGATTGTTAATAGGATTAATGAAGAATATATTTTCATACATGTGCCCAATACATAAAACTTCTCCATTTCTACTGATAGTTATACTAAAATGGAAAGAAATAAAATATCCTTGATTTTTTAGTTTTGCAACTGAAATTAAATTCTGTCTAAAGCCAGAAACAAATAAAATATCATTCAATACAACTATTCTATTACAATCAAACACTAGTTCCAGTTTTTCCACTACAAGGGCCCATAGTTGTGCTCTATTTCCCATGCGTAGTCCATGTTCGCCCTTCTGGAGTCTTCTTATCTTTCTATACCCCTACAAGGAGTTGCAGATATAATCAATGGCTCCTAAATCAACAATCCAAGTGCAGGTTGATATAACCATTGATAGAAACTCTAGGTAGAAAACATTACCTATGGAGTTTTTCTTGGTTTGAAGACTTGGACCCTCTTTTTTTTAGTGTCCCTTCTTCCACATTTAAAGCATTTGCCATTGGGTTTTTCTTTGGGCTGGGACACTGTATTACCCTTCTTCTTCTTAAACTTTCTAAGCTTGGGCCCAGTTCTTGAAGAAGAAGCCATCGTAGCCTTAGCCTGTGGCTTCATGACTTTCTCTGACACTTGGAGCTCTTTCATTAACTTAATTAAACTCATATTTAACTAGTTCATATTGTAGTTTAACTTGAAAAGAGTAAAAGAGCCTGACAGAGATTCGAGAATTGTGTCCACTTGGCTCTCAGGTCAATGATAGCTCCCAAGACCTCCACTTCCTCAGAAGCAACAATCATTTTAAGCCTATGCTTCCTAACTACTGTTAGGGATATGCCCTAGAGTCAATTTGTACTTATACTATTGTCGTTATGTTTTATATAATAATATGATATTTTTTTTTCATGAATAATACATTTTATTTTTTAGTCATTAAGTACATGACTTGATAGTAAAACCCTACAATAAATACAATGACTATTCTAAAACTATCCCTGATCGATTATTATTAGTATTGGAACAATAATAAATTAAGATTAGTACATTTGTGACTTGATGACTATGTTTTACTGATCATGGATATTTGTGATATCAAGTCAAAACATAAATAAATGTTAGAGAACATTGTGTTGAACATGACCTACTATGAGAGTACTTCATGGAACATGTCATAAGTACTTTCTAGCCCTAATGAAATTAAAAGTCCTTCGACCTAAATTCATCATAGTTTCCTACTTGATAAATTCTATATTTTGACGTTGTCTAAAGTTGTCTTTAACCAGATAATAAATTAGAATACTGTTGGATATAGAATAAATCAAGGAGAGGAATATGATTGATAGTGAAGGAATTTGTCCCTCTCAATTACGGGAGAGATATCCATGGCTCCCTTGATAAGTTAGACTGTTAAAATGCATGGCCGTGCTCAAATATATCAATCTAAGATATTGATATCATTTGTTTGAATAGTCAACTATGAAATCAAGAAATAGTTGATTAAGCTTAATAAGGATGACATGCTCCGTGCCTAATGCTTAATCTGGATATCGTGTGACAAAAGGACTAAATATAAAATTATGGTTTGGTTCAAAGAGATCATTGATCTTCATTTAACCTGGATAGTTATAATGTTTTGCTAGAAATCATTTATAACTTGTGGGCCATTTAAATATGATTTGGGCACGCTACCAGTGTTAAATGAACCTATAAGGTCACACAATAAGCGAACTTGTTAGGTTATTTTTCTGGTAACCAGATTCAATAAATCTGAAAATATGTCTAAATTAATCAAACCTAGAAAATTTACCAGATACAATAAATCTGAAAATATGTCCACATTCGATGTATCTGGATGATGTCCAGATTATAAGAATCTGATTTGGTAAATTAATTAGTTAAATTATCGAGTTAATGACAGAATCTTATTATATCAGTTTTAATTTAATTTGAATTTAAATTAAAATATGATAAGATATTATCAGAGATGGACTCTAAGAGGTTCAGAGGGGTTTTTAAGAAAACTTTAGCCGTCTTCTCAAGAGCCCCGTTTTGCTAAAAATATTCGTGCCTTCATTCACTAGAAAAATAAGTCTCTCAAACCCTAGGTGCTAGCACTCTCAAGGTAACGAGTTAGTTCGATGTGTGTATCCGATAGAGGACGTTCGCACACTACAGCATCTAGTGATCGTTCGGGTTGCACGTACAACAACACAATCAGAATCAAAAGATTTCAATTACACCAAACAGAGGTAATTCTGTAAACCTTTAGATCTTCTTAATCGTTTACTTGGGTCCTCGGAAAGGATTCGTGCATGTTTTTCGCGTTTAGGAGTCCACGAATCCTAACAATTGATACTCCCTCAGCCATGTTGATGTTGATGATCGTTCGAAGAGCTTTCTACCTTGCGGGCCGGTTCTTGTCTACGAATATCGTGGCTAAAGATGTGCTTATGTCGTAAACAATTGCCATGTGCTCATGTTTGGATTAAAGCACATTAGATATGATTCAATGGCTAATGGGCCGGCCCGCACTCTGGTCCCAGAGAGGGGCAAGCTGGTCCTTAGGCCAGAGGCCCTGGGACCGGCACGGCCTGGGCCCTTGGCCCGTGAGGCCCGTGGGCCGACCCATGGGCTTATTCTTCATTTTTTTTTCTCCTACTTAACACAATTTTTTAAAATTATAAAAAATCCACCTTGAAGTGGTGGGGAGTTTGGCTTAGACCTCTACCTGTTTTATTAATTAATAAAATAAAGATTACATAAGAGGGGGATTTGATGCCTAAACCTCTTAAAAATATTAAAATAATTAAAATTTAAAAATATAATAAATATCCTAAAAATAAAATTAAATACATAATATTACTCATCATAAATTCCTAATTACAAAAATACTAAACTAACTACTTGGTTCACCCCATACATTATCTGAGTCATCATCAATAATCTACGAATTAGCCATCCTATCTTCGGTTATAAACCAACTACTACAACACATTAACATTTCCAAATTTTGAGGAGCCAATCAAGATCTTCTTTCATCGATTGTTCGAGCGCTCTCACTGAAGACGCTTTTCGATGGCACTATAGAGACTGGTAGGGTCAAAAGATCACGTGACATTTTAGATAAAATGAGGTATTGACTTACATGAGCCTTCCACCAACCACAAATATCAAAATATTGATCTTCATTTTCTATTAAGGGCTGCATCTCATAAATTGCCATCTCGTTGTAGGTGATAGTCGATCTTTTTTTACGTTTCATAATATCCCATGGATTAAATACTGATGAAATTGAAGAGGTAGATTTTTGCGGAGGTTGAAAGTGACTGCTAGATGATTAAGCTTGCCTACTTAAACTAGGAGAACTAGAACAAGAAGACTCAAACTCATACAAATTATACATGTCAGATAAAGCTTTAGTTGTTTTATCTTTTATATCTTTTATCATACATTGTTTAAGTATTTGCGATTCATCAAAATCTAATGTTTCATATAAATATTCAATAATACTATTAAAACCAAGTGTCTTTACTCTATGATCCATACACAATGCCATACAATATAAAATAGGAATATCTTCATAATATTTTTTATATTTTTCAAATATACTTCTCATAAAAAAATCATATTGGGGATGATGTAGGATTTCTAAATTAATTAAATAGATTAAACGCAGTGGAAAATAGCAAGAAATCCAAGCCATGGATCACGGGTTTGCAGTAGAAACGGGAAAAAGAGAATATCACGCTTATTACCACTTGAAGTCGGAATTTAAATTTTTCTTGTTCCAAGAACATAGGCGCGATCCAGATCACAAAACCGGTTCACAGCAGCTCAACTGAAGTCCAAGAAAGAACTCTCTCTAATGATAATCCACACAAGGTCGAACGCTCACAACCTCACAATTCTATGCTAGTAGAATTTAGGAGGCTAGGGTTTGATTAATAAGAGAGAGATGGTTAGGGTTTGATCAAGAGAGAGGCAGAGAAACGGTTTCTCTGTTATTGTGTGAATAGTACCCTAAGGAAACCGTTTCCTTATATTTATAGATTTATAATTGCCGTAAATTGTAACTTAGTCCTTCAACGTCCAATTGTCAACAAATTGGTCCTTGAAGTTTACTTAATTACAATTAGGTCCCATGAATTATAACAAACTTATAATTCACCTATAAATATATTCCCTTCTCTTAATTAACCCCACAATATTATCAAATAATATATTTGAGCATTCAAACCTTTATTGTGTGTGACCTATTAGGGTTCCTGGTCTTATTGGTAGCATAATATGAATTAATTATAACAATATTAGAATTAATAATCCTTAATAAAATAAAGGATTAAATTTATTAATTCTCTAATTAATAAATCCATATTTAGCATATCAAGAGCGACGTCTAACAATGACTCTTGACCACCCAAAAGTCCAGAAAGTCAAGTGGCTTGACATGAACCTTTCAATAACAAATTATCAATGCAATAAACTCCTTTCACCATACAATATCTCATTTGGTCTAGAGCATGGAATTAGTGCCAACTCCCTCCAGAATATTATTAATTCTGGCCCGAATATTTTAGTACTTGTTCAAGAAATCCATTACTCGATATGTGTATCAATTGGAACCATTTCCATCACATAGTCGCCTTGGCCAAGGACTTCATGAGTGATGATTTCTACAAGTGGCCTTGAGATATACTCTCCTACTATTAGGAGTGGTGAATCCTTTATTGACTTTCTCAACTACTTTCGTTTACTTTACGTTGTACCCAATATCCACCCCATAGGCAGTCCTAGATAAGATTCCAAATATTAGAATCAAAGTACAACGCTCGTTAAACAAAGTACCTTGGAGATCTCAAGTCTAATGATACTTGCACACTTGCTATAATGAGATTCTATGACTGGCACTAAATAGTTATCCAAGTGATTATCTTGTAGCTAGGTCATCCAATGAACTTGTTCCAAAACAAGCATCCACACGTTAATCCTGAGTATCCCAATACTCACGGATATGAGAACCACTACTTGATCCAATCAAGAGATATAACATGTGCCAATCTTGGCGTATTAATAATGTCCCATCTTATTAATACTATGACTGGGGATTATTTAAGTACAAACATTGCATAGTGTAGTAGGAATCTCACATCATGATCTCTATCATAATTTCCTTAACACTGTGTTGTACTAGGGACTTTATCTAACGGTTTGTACACATGTTTAGATATAACAATCAAACTGAAAGATAAAGACTGCCTCTTATTAATTTAATATGCAATATACGTTACACAAGTGATTGCCTCTAGAGCACAACACTAACAGATGATACATATATTCACCAAAAATATGTGCTACCTTAGCAAGTGTTAGAAGAATATGATGAGTAGTGGGATAATAGGATCCCGATAAAAGTTCAGTAGCTTCTTTGAAAGTAAATAAAAATGTTGAAAGTGCAGTATAATTTTCAAAATGAGTTTCAGTTAGTGGAGGTTGAAAATTATTATTATTACAAAATTCAATAAGTTGGTTTTGAAAAGGTATAACACTTTCAAACATATCTAAAGTTGAGTTCCATCTAGTTTTACAATCTAATCTAAATTTTTTAAAAGATACACCTTGTTCTCAGCATAATGTCTTAAAATTTTGTTGCCTAGTTGGGGAGGTTTTAATAAATAAAACAATATTTCTAATTATATTAACAATATCATCAATATATTTATATCCTTATTTAACACACAAATTAAGTATATAACAAGTACAACTAGTATGAAATAAAATACCATCTAATATAGGATTCATAGTATTTTTTAAAATTGTTATGGCGGAATCATTATTTGAAGCATTATCTAAAGAAATAAAAATAATTTTATTTAAAATCCTATATTCATGACATGTTTGAGTAATCATTCTAGCTATACTACTACCTACATGAGGATATTCAAATAATTTAAAACAAATAGTTCTTTTTTGTATTAACCAATTATGATTTATCCAATGACATGTAGTGCACAAATAAGATTCATTAGTAATTGCAGTCCAACCATCACAAATAAGAGCAAATTTCCAATTATAAGAATCAAACAAAGCAATTAGATACTCTTTCATTTCTTTATATATCTTTATTACATCATTTTTTAATGTTGTTCTAGGAATTCTTTTCCATGCTGGTTGACAATTATTTTGCATATATTGTTCATAATGTGGATTCTCTACAAAATTAAAAGGTAATTTAGTTTGAACAATCATTTTAGCAAATGCACTTCTATTTTTTTTTATGATCATATTGAAAATTACCAACAATTTGACCTCCTGTAGTACGTATTTGTTGTTGTTTAAGTAGATTTTCTAACCAATCATTATGTAACATTTTCATATGTCTAACTAATGTTCCCTGTAACACCCCGCTACCTAGGCCTACCAGGGCCGGGGATGTCGTCCCGTCCAAAGGACAAGGGGTCTTTATAACTAGGTCACCCAAATAAAACAGCGGATTTAAAATAATACTTTAACTCAAAAATTTATTATATCCCAAGAATAAATCCATGAATTCCTAAACACAAATCCATAAATAAAAATTATCCACTCTCAACTCCCCAAAGCAATACATAAGAATAAATGACAACATTCTCTTCCAAGGCAGATAACACTAGCTACTCATCCCCACAGTAGGATCGACCTGAAATCATGGTAAAAAGAGTGATGAGACAGAAATCTCAGTAAGCCCTGTGTGTGAGTTGGGCTAAAAAGACAAAACACTTTTCATGATGCATGCACTAGCAGTATATCAAAAGCTTGTCATGCCTTCTTTACAAATTTAACTATCACTTTTTGGAAGATAGAAGTGAGAAGTCATGAAGCAAAATGCTCTTAAAATATTCTGTTTGGATAGATATGAATAATTAAAAGATATTGAGCTTCGAATAAAATTCCAATGACACTTTAAAATAGTTCCATGAAAATAGATCATCAATTTAAGCAACCAAGTTAATCTGATAGGGCACAACGGTGGCTCTCACACTAGGTGAAGCACTTGATCCCCGACAGGTGGTGAAAGGGCACAGAGGTGGCTCTCACTCCTGTAAAGCACATGACCCCCAACACCTGGTAGGTGTACATCCTTCCGAGTGAGATACTCCTCCCTCTCTCACTCAATCCAAACCGGTTGTCCCACTTCCGGCCGTCGATTCTACCAGAACCCCGTCGCTAGCTGAGGACGACTCAACCTTTTATACTGACGCCCTGATCGAAAAGAGTCAACCTCTCGGAGGTGGCCACCTGCCAAGAGATATCCCCAGACCAACCAAAAGCTAGTATAAAGGCCTAGCCCCCATTGAGTACTCAACGTTATTCAATCTTCACAATTCATAAGGCTCCATAGTGGAACCTACAAAATTAGCTCAATACAGTTCCAAACAACATTTTTCAACTCGTACAAAAATTTTAGAAGGCATGGTTTTAAGTCAATAATTTATTCCACAAATTCATAGTGGAGGAGCCACATGCTCAAATAAGTCATGCTGTGATTTTCAAAAATTAGATGCATGCCCAAAAATTTATCTCTCGCATATTCAAAACAAATCAAAATGTTTGATGCTTGGCTCCTAAGTCATGCCTGACACATTTTAAAAATTTATAAATCTAGAAGTTTCTAAAATTAGAAGTTTTCCAAATGTAGAAAGTTTCCAAAATAAGAAGGTTCCAAATATAGAGGTTTTCAAAATTAGCTACCATGCTAAAATTTCGTAATTGCAAGAGATACTCACCAACCTTACTTTCAAACCAAGATAATAAAATAAAATCAATTTCATGAATGCAAGGGAACTTACCTTATCCTTAAGCTTAGGGTATGAACTCTGGTAGGTTGGTCCCTACCCTTGACAATCTTCTAAATCTATCAAAGAGTTCATATAAATTAATTACAGCACTTTCTAGATCATCCCAAAAGAAAATCAAGTCCAAAATCGACTTTCAAAAATAAAACAAACTCAACTCACTACTACCATGATCCTAGTGTCCCAAGCTTTAAGGCCAGATAATAAACAAAAAGGGTTTATAAGCTAAGTCTAATTTGATATTTAAAATAATTAGTGTTTTGGAAAATACGTACTAATAAGTTGAAGGTTTAAATCTTGCTAAGAAAGATTTAGAGTTTATTTGATGAAGAGTCCTAGGTGGAATTAGGTAGAATAATGATTTATTAATAATTTAGTTGTTAGAAAATAATTGATAACTAAAATTAGTTGAAAATAAATTTAATGAGTCTTGCTTGAAAGATAATAAATAAATTTTTAATGGGTTTTGATTAAAAGATAATAATTAAATTTTTAGTAATAAATATTTTACTAATTATGATTTTTTCATAAAAGGCTTTATTTGATATTATCATTCTATATATAATATCTATATATTTTATTTTCTAGTAAAAGCTGTTATTTATTTGACTAAAATATCCTTATTATATATAATAGTCGAAATTTACCCCTCCTAGGGTTTTTTGGAAATTACTAGCAAAATCCCATTATGAAATATTTTATTCATGAAATAAAAATTAGCTTAGGGACAACTAGGTCATGATCATATTTCTATGGCTAACTACAATCATGAGCATATACAATCCTTCAATTCATCAAATCATCCAAATCATGTATATAAGCATAGATCTAGACTTACTAAGGCATGATCTAACTATTACTAGCATAGATATGATCATGGCTTCAATAATCTAATCATGCATATAAATCCTATTCACCAATGGTGACATAAGCTCTAGCATGCTCCATCACAAATACTACTTATGACATGCATCAAGCCTCAACTCAACATTCAATCCACCAATATAATCCTTCCATGCATAAATCCCATCTCCTTCACAATCATACATATACTCATACTTCAATCAACAACATCACATACACAATCCCATCGCCAATCATCTTCTCACAACATCATCCTAGAGACGTGATTCTAAAATTTTAAAAAGAGGATTGAAGGTACTTACTTGATTGATGAATGACTTGAAGGAGTTTTGAATGAATCTAAACCCCTGGATGCCTAAATCCGTCCAAAGGAGATGAATGAAGTATGGCCATGGTTGATGAAATCATTCGGCCAAGAGAGAGAGAGAGAGAGAGAGAGAGAGAGAGAGAGAAGATAAGAAGAGAGTACATTAACATGTTTAATCACATATATATTCATTAGAGATCAAATAATTAGTGAAGATGAAGTTGATTGAACAAACCCACCTTGAAGGTGTTCTTGAGCTTTCACAAAATTTCTGATTTTTTATCCAAAAGAGCAAGTTGGAATTTGTAGTTTGATGTTAAAAATGGTACGGATGGACTCACAGCAATGAATAGATGAAGTCTGGGATTTTTAGAGGTGGTTTGAAGTGATTTGGAGTGGTATTAGGTGAAAGGAAGTAGTAGGTGTTCTTGGTGTAGTGTGTGTTCTTGATGGCTGAAGAAAAATCGAGAGGAATGGTTATTGTGGCTGCCGAATTTTCTGTGGAATGAGGGCTGCCAAAATTCTGTAGGGTTTAGGAGGATGTTTCTCTGATTTGAGAGGGAAAATGAAAGGTTAGTTGTTACAATCCTTGAAGAATATTTTTAGGAAGTGAATTTGGAAAGTAAATATCCTAAGAATATCTTGATTGTTTGGACAGCTTTGAAGTCTGCCATGGCTGATTGTTTGAGCAGAATTTCGTGGGATTAATGCTGGCTTATGGTGGCCAAAAGTAGGGTGTACAATGATGAAGAAGAAGTCTGGTCCATTGAGCAAAATATTATGGAAGGTTGCTAAATAAGATGGCTGAAATTTTGGAAACCAATCAAGCTAAATTGCAGGGATTTGTTTGAGAGATTTTTGGACAGCCATTAATGGAATTTCATGCAGAAGTTCAAGGGGATCAATGGAGCTCTGTTGATGGAGGTTTAAGGAAGGTTTTGACAAATTAGGGTTGGTGTTTTGGCTGGAAGAGAGATAGAAAACAAGCTGGACAAAAATCTGCACAGAAATTTCGCTGCACAGTGAATTTTCTGGCAGATTTTCGTCTGCCACTTCCAACCATTTTGCAGCGAGCTATAAGGGGGGGTTTCAGGGGTATTCAAGGCTGGTTTCTAGCCTTCTTCATGGAGGAAAAACATAGCTAAGGTGCTGCACAAAATCTGGAAGAAAACAGCTTAGTTTTGGGCTCTCAAAACTGATTTTCGTACAGGATTTTTTTCTGTTTTGCTTCAGCTTGTGCAGTCCGAAATTGGCCCAGAATTTAAACTGATCCTAAAGACTATTTTTCTGGCAGAATTTGGGAGGGAATGTTAGCTAGAAATTCCGCCCTTTTGAAGGTACAACAAGCTGGAAAATTCCAGCTCATTCCATGAAGAAAGATGAACTAAGCTAGAGGAAAATTTCAGCAAGCTTACTAGAGGGATTTTTCCTCTTGGAATTCCTCACAACTCTTCCATATTTTTTCAGACCATAAGAAGTCTTTTGCCAAGACATTTTAATCCTAAAAGGCCTCAGCACTTTACTAAATTTTCTGGAAAGAAAAAGGCTAGAACATCTTGATCAAACTAATGAGTTGAGCATTGAGAAAAATTAAAGAACAAGGAAGAATGAATTTCCCTTCAAGAATTTCGAGTAGAGTAAAGAGTGAAATGAGAATTCTCCTAACATGTCTCTCCTAGGACATTATCACCACCTTGTTCTAGGCTCTTAAGGCCGAAACTAATCCTCCCTAAGCAAAAATAAAATTTAATCTAGCTAAAGCTTCTATGATGGAATTTGGACCCTAGACCTCAATAATCTATTCCAAAGCTCTAACCACTAAACCACAACAACTCTTGTTCTTATTTCCTCTTTAAAAATATTTTCCTATTCAAACCTCAAGCTATCTCCCTTTTTCCACCTCAAGTAAAAATTACCATTTTACCCTTCCCACTCAATAATCACAATCAAGCCCTCTAGACTATAAAACACAAATTCAATGCACATAAAACCATATAAAAATATATTTAAACATGAAATAAAATATGATATGCATCCCAACCCCCTTACTCTAAGGTTGGTTTCGACTGGGGTTTCACATTCCCATCCCTCCTCCCTTCTTATGTGCATATACCACCCTACAAATTTTACATATTGCCCTATCATTATCATTATCTTTTTCAAAAAGATTCCAAACCATAGATGTTTTTGCTTTAGTTGTAACATCCGTTGTTTCAACATCATCCTCACCTATATTAGATTCGTCAGGATTAATTGTTGGAGTTGGTTGTGATTGTGAAACACTAACACTAGGCCTACTAGGACCTTCATCTTCATTACCTATTTCATTATTTATTAAATTCAAAGTTGAATCTATATTAAAATCAAAATGTGCAGATGATTAGGATGAAGAAAAATGATAATATTGATTTGGATCCATTATTTCTTAAAAAAAAAAAAGCAATCAAAATTCAAATAAAAGTTCAAAAAAATAAAGTATTAACAAATAATGAAATAGGAGAATTGAAAAATATAAAAAATAAATTAACTTAAAAATTAAACAAATAACTAAAACAAATAAACAATTAATAAAGCCAAAATATAAGAATGTAAGATTAAGAAATACTAACTTATTGATGACCAAGATTCAAGAATAACAATACTTTGTAGAGCTTTTTACTTCTTGTATCCACTATTCAGCTCCTCAACAATCTTCCAAAATATGAAGACTTTCTTGAAGAATTGAAAAAATATAACACAAAAATAAATTCTATTCTAATACTTTTTGTGGAGAAAATGGAGAATTGGAGAGAGTTTGAGAAAATTAGAGAGTGTTTGATGAGTTTTGGGTTGAATTGGGGGGTATTTATAGAGTTTTAGGGGTTAAAAAAAAGAGAATATAACCGTTAGGGACCAAAATGCAAAAAAAAAAAAATTCAGCCGTTAGGGGGGCTGAAATGCAATAAAAAAAATTGGAGAACTGTTGGCAACGGCTCTCTCCAAGTGGGCCGGCCTGTGGCAGGCCAGGGGTTTTACCCCCTGGCTTGGACCAGTGCATAGTGGGCTGTTCGGCCGCGCGGGCTAGACGGGCCAAACCGGCCCACTGGCTATTGCTAGATATGAAGGTTAACATATAGGAGCGTGCCATTTCGTCAGCCTTTTTCCATACCTTCTCAGTCTCTCGCTCATCGTCGGTAGAACCTTTCCTGATAACAGGGTAGGTTTCGTAGAAGACATACTTATACTCCTTAATTGTGAGTATTATATCTAAGTTCCTTTTCAGTCCACATAGTTAGGACCTATTAGCTTATTCTCTCAGAGAATAACAGCTAAAGGATTGAAAGAACATCCACCAACTATTTCTGAAAATTAAAAATAAAAGAAATTCTTAGTTTTGTGAAAAAGAAAATAATTTTGTGCAATTTATTCTCATATTAAACTAATAATAGTTAACCCCATCACTATTATCTTTAACATGATTAATTTGGCTCTTAGGAAAACTGACATAACTTTTTGAGAAGATTAACAATTTCTTAAGCTAAGTGTATTAACCACCACAAATTAATTTTCCTTCTAGTTAATGATCTAGAAGACAACTTTATCAAAGAGTGGTTGTTTCTTCTCATTTTCTATGGACATACCTCGCACAATAACCTCAAACGTGGGCTGGCCGATCATAGTATGTGTGTCGAGTTATTAATTACATCATTTCATTAATTCTAGATCTTTGTAATATCTCCATCTTATACAGGTTTACTCTCAGGGTGACGCGAAGAGATCTACAATCTCTAATGAGGATCGTGATAGAAGTTGTGGGGCCGTTGGAACCCCTCTCCTACTTAGTTTTTAAAATAAGGATTTTCTTGGAAAAATATCATTTGAAAAATTCCATTAAGTTTATTTTAACTTAAAATAAAATATCTAAACCTATAAAAATGTCTATATTAAGGTTTATACCCTTTGAGAAAATTTTCTATGGATTAATTTTATTTCAGTTAAGAACTTAATAATTTCAAAATTTTCCATTAAAACCTTCTAGAGATTTTGATCTCAAGTTTTTATTTGACAAAAATAATTTTTCCTTGTGAAATTAAATTAAAATGGGTTTTCATTTTAACTTAGAAAATTTTCTAAATCCAAAATATTTTATATGTCAAGGATAAAAAACCTTTAAGAAAATAATCAAGGATTAATTTTTGTTTAAGTTAAAATTAACCATTTAATTAAATAAAAATATTTTTCTTGTCAAAAAAAATCCCAAAGACTTTGGTCTTTAAGAAAATGTGCACATAGGGATTAAAATAAATAGCATGCTAGAAAATTGTAAATATTTTCATACTTTTCTATTTTTAAACCTAAGTGCTCAAAGAATAGAATGAAACACATTAATTAAATTAATTAATGGTCTTGTTTAATTCTAAAATCTTTTACTATCATTTTTCATGCAAAATATTCAATGAATATTAACTATTGCAAAAATAATAACTTCGCCTGATATGGGACTAAAAACGAAAAAGAAATTGTGCAAAAATTACAAGAAAAAAGAAAAAATAATAATTTCCTTGGTCTGCGTACCCCCACACTAGATCATGGCCCATGGACCAGACCCGCCCGCACCCGTGACCCGTAGGATGCTTGCCCCAAAATTCGGTCACAATGGTGACCAAATCCTAGGGGATGCAATTGGAATTCCTGAGCCGAGGGGCAGCTCGGGCCTCGTTGTGGCTTCCAAGCCATGGATTGGCATGGGCGCCAACCTCAGCTCAGGATTGTCCGAGCCGCTACCATGCTCTGCGGCTCAGCTGCTGTGATGGTGGCTCGGCTATAGTCATCTTCTTCCTCGATTTTTTTTTTTTTTTTTTTTTGCGATTTTACTCCAGAGTTCTTTACAACTCTTCTTCGCAACTTCAACAGGCAATTTTTTTTATACAAATTTTAATAAAAGAAGACTAACATTCGCCTATACCATTTAAATTCAAGTTTACACGATTGCTATAGAAAGCATTAGAATTACAAAGAGTTACTACACCTCAACGATGAGGCTTACAGAGCTTTATCCCATATCATAAACACAAAGGGTCATAGGACTAAAACCAAACAATTATTTGGCCAAATTTATTAGACTAGCATGCTTCCTAAGCCAATCAAACTTCATTCTCTGATACTACTTGAAGCTTGAAAATTAAACAAGAAACATGCATGCTGTAAACAGAAGCCAAAATGCATAGAGAAAAACAAAACAGCATAAGGTTTTTAACGTTTAATACCTCTGTGCTTTAATAATTTCTTTGGCTGTGAAGAAGTCAACTAAACCATAGGTATCTCTTCTTCACGACTCGTTGATCCTTCTGGTTGAAATCCTGCTAAGCATCTACTACGTCTTGTTTGTATGAACGTCGAAACCTTTTAATACTCAAAATATTCCTTAGCCTAATACTTGTTGGTGAAACAACTCAGGCAAGGAAACACAATCTCTAAACCTTTTGACTCATTGTTATCAATTAGCATAATCAAGAAAAACAAGGAGGAATCGAGAGAGAAAAAAAAACTGAAGGCTTGTCTGGGTTTGTTTTTTTTCGTTCACATATGTATATCACCCAGAGATACATACGGTTTTTTTTCCTCTTGATACCCTAAACATCGGGGTTTTTATTTTTTAAAACATTTGAAAGTTATCAACTGAAGTTTTTTAGCTTAGCCTAAACTTTTCTATTCCGTGAATAACAAAAAAAATCCTTTGGTCTAGGCAATTGGGCCATTAATATTTTTATTATTTTTGCTAGACCCAATAAGCCCAAAAATAATAAATATTAATTATTTATTTTTTAAGCTTATAAAAATAACCCAATAAATAATTAATGAGCCCAAATAGACCAAAATAATAATTCAAGCATTTTATCTAGTTTAGGCCCAAGTTAATTTTTCATTATTCAATCTGGGCTTAGGCCCTGAATAATTAATTCTCCAATTAAATTAGATAATAAATTTAATTTAATTTTTCTTGTCATTTTAATTTATTCCAGTCCAATAATAAATTAGACTTCCTAAATAAAATAAAAATCCTCTTTAACTGAGACCATTTCCTCAACCCAAAAATTAATTAGGACTTACAGGCTATCTAAGGACCAAAAGACATATCGCCTTGGTTACTAAAATAACCAAAATACCCCTACAATATAAATAGCTATAGCATTTTAAATATTTTTGAATATCACCATAAGAAAATATTGACTCCAAGGACAATATTGCATTAGCAATGTCTCCGACCTGCAGGTATAATGACTAAAATATCCCTTTACACATCGCCGTTCATTTAGAGAGGAAGAAGTGTACTAACACCTTTCCAAAAGATATCTACCCTTAGGCTTCTAGTCTAATGATTCACGACTTCTTGGAATATTTCTGTTTTCCAAGGGAGCTATCCTAAAAAAAATATCTAAGTAATATTCCCCAGGGTCCTGGATATTTAGATCATTCGAACAACCACAAGGGGTGATATAGTATAGAAGTTATCCTGTACAAGTTTGTTTTGACTAACTAGTTACAGATACACAACATACAAGTTTATTAGTCCTACAGTAGGACCTCAACTATAGTACATCAAAGCATACACTTCTAGCTTCGTCAGACCACCAACTCATACTCAAGTTGTAGAGTATAAGTCCACGATGTAGCAGTAGTAGTCTAGGTTTCTACCATATAATACTTTTAGAAACTACTACTACAGATCCAGTTCTACATATTCGAAATACGCGTGTGTTATGAAATGAGAAGACTACTCATTGGCTAAAGGTAAGCTACTCCACATTTAGAATTCATAACATTATTATGATGAGATTCT
The DNA here is from genome assembly GCA_026120185.1 of Voacanga thouarsii. NCBI lineage: Eukaryota > Viridiplantae > Streptophyta > Magnoliopsida > Gentianales > Apocynaceae > Voacanga > Voacanga thouarsii. The sequence continues at coordinate 3,123,612 of JANUWF010001425.1, forward strand.
CATTCTTTTCATTCGGTTAAGAATAATAATTTATGTGTTAAGTAATTCATAGCCCATACCTTACTGTAAAAGACCTCCATTCACATAAACCATTTATTTAAACACAATGGGTCTTTTCCAGTGAAATTGTGCACAAAAGTAAAGAAGAATTCACAAATAATTTCTAAGAATAAAACTTGTATTAATTCAAATTAAGATTACATCAGAAACCTATTTTAAGAGGGTATACATCCCAACAGATACTTGTTAATCGAACAAGTTTATTGAATGACCTAACTATGAGATAATTACATGAACAGTTATTTAGTGCCAATGATACTTTCTCATTATAGCAAATGTGCAAGTATCCTTGACTTGAGATCTCTAAGGTACTTTATTTGTCAAGCGTTAAACTTTGATTCTAATCTTTAGAGTCTTATTTAGGGTTGCCTATAGGATGAATATTGAGTACAATATAAAGTAAACGAAAGTACTTGAGAGGGTCAATAAAGGATTCACCACTCCTAATAGTAAAGGCGTATATTTCATGGCCACTTGTATGAAATCATTACTCGAGAAGTCCTTATACAAGGCGACTATATGTTGAAAATAGTTTTAAATTGATACGCATGTTGAGTAATAGATTCTGAATTAAGTACTAATAAATTTGTATTAGAATTAATTATATTCTAGTTGGAATTGGCACTAATTCTATACTCTAAATCGAATGAGATATAGAATGATAAAAGAAGTTTATTACACTCATATTTTGCTATTGAAAGGTTCATGTTAAGCCACTTAACTTTCTAGACTTCCAGATGGTCATGATGCATTACTAGATGCCGCTCTTGATGTGTTAAATATAGATTTATTAATTAGAGAATTAATAAATTAATCTTAATTAGAATTAATAAGTTAATTTTAATAATTGAGGACTATTAATTCTATAGTGATTAGAATTAATTCATATTTTGTTACCAATCGACTAGAAGACCTAATATGTTACCACAATAGATGAATTGATACTCAAGATATTATTTGATAATATTATATAGTTAATTTATGAGAAAAAATAATTTTATGGATAAATTATGAGTAGTTATATTTTGTTAGGGTCCAATTGTGATTATTAAAAGCTTATGAGCATGATTGAAAATTTAGAAAACCAAGGCCCATTACAAATTAAATAAAAGATTTTTTCCTAAAAGTTAAGGAAAATTAGAAAAAAAGTTATATTAGTTTTCCTGAAAGGTTTAGGAACGAAAAGGACAAAAGCTTTATTTCCAAAGTTGTTTCCTAAGTTGTTTAGGACACGAATTGCAATCAGGCAATGTTGGAAAAACATGGAGCATCACGAAAAATATAACTTTTTTCTTTTCTTCTTTTCATCTTTTCTTCAGAAAAAAGCATCCCCACATAGCTGCCAAATAAAATAACTAGCATTGTTTTTGGCACCTTGATTTAAGTACAATCCTTGTGTGGATCAATATTGGCGGAATTCTTACACTTGAACTTTTGTGGTTTTTGATTGAACAAGTTTACAGAAGGGCTTTGTGCAAGAGAATTTTTTTTAAAAGTTATGTTTTTTAAGTAATGAATTTTTTTTTTATCTTTTAACCTATTTAATTTCTTACAAGTGATCCTATTACATAAATTTCATTTTATTTTTTCATTGCGTGTAAATTGGTTTGTATGATCAAAATCAAATAATGGTATTAAAATCGTCTCGTATGTGTTTTATGAATTTTGTTTATGTTATGAAATTGTTTCATAAACATTCTAAAATTTTGAAATTGTTTCAAAGATTATGTTTTGTGAAACATTTTTATGAATATTTTGATTTTGGAAAATTTTGGTTTTGTGGATTATGGCTGAAAATTTGTTTTCAGTGAAAGATTTATGAAATCTAATAGCATGGCATTTTGAAATTGTTTCAATTATGTTTTTTAAAGTTGAACAGATTGTCTGTTCTGACTTTGCAAGACAAACTATAAAGGATTTACGAAATCCTTCAATGCACGTTTTTTCTTTTGTTCACAAAATTGGATTTTGATAATAATCAAACATAAGAAATTATTGTAGAATATGATTCTGGAAACCAGTTGTGAAATCGAAAAAAAGAAAGAAATTGATGATTTCAGTTTTTCCCCAAGAAAATTGTTTCCAAAAAAATCGAGAAAAAAGGGAAATTGCTAGTTTGTTGTTTCAGGAAATCGTTTCTGAAAAACTAAATTTAAAAAAATATACATGCAAGGAATGTATAGCCCGCACGGGCTTGTGTTAGCCATAGCGGGCTATAGCAAGCCGAATGCTCAAGCCTGCGCGGGATAATAGAAGCCCGCGTAGGCTTCCCAACTTAATTTATTTTTTTTTTTGGTTTCTTTTAAACCCACATAATTTTTCTAAAATTCAAAAGAGACCTAATCATTTTGCCAATGTTTGATTTTGGGACTAACATTATTATTTTTCCAAAATAATGATTTTAGAATTTATATTTATTTTCTATTTATTTTGCTTAATGTGTTTTAAGCATGATTTTGGCATGTTGGCTTAGTTATAGATTTAGACCAATTAATTTGGATTAATTATGTCATGCATTTTACTGATTTGTTTTGAATAAATGGGGCCTACGAGTCCTGCCTTTCTCTATAATTATCTTGTAATTTCTCTTCCCATTTAATTCTCCTCTAATGTAACTCAAGTTTCTTTATTAGGAATTTCTGTCATTATCTTACATAGGTTAGATAGGAATAGAAATTATTTTATGAGTTTATGGAGATCACAATCAAGATGAAGTAAGAAGACGGTAAGACTTTCTTCTCAAAACATACATGAACACATAGATTTTACCAAAATTAATTTTCTATTTGGCTCAAGGAAATTAATCTTTAGAAAAGTTCACAACCAAGCTATGTAATTGAGTCTATTGCTATTTTATCAATGCGTTGATATTGTGCATGCCAAACAATGAGACCATTAATTGAATAATTAAATCCCTCAAATAATATTAAATCTAATGCTTTCTATTAATGTAGTAGGATCGAAAGTTCTTTTTCGAGATTAGATTATTGGACAAACCTAAACCTACTCGACATTGAGCATGTTCAAGCTATTGAATTTAATTCTGGATTAATGAATTAGGTTTAACTAATATATTTATCTTAGTTGGGCAAACCTAAGCATAAATAATATTAGAGACAAGGTTGAGCAAGTACTAAGTGCTTTAAGATTAAAATATGCTAATCACTCAATGATCCAGTAGTTGCATTTGATACAATTGGTATTGGATACCTATCATTGAATATAAGAGAGGTTTGTTGGGCAAATCCAAAGTCATTCTTAAGGAATTTAGATATTGGTCTACTAAGAAAGCTTCCAATGGGCTTTCCTGAGTTAATAGAGGGGGTTATTGATTTGAGTAAAATAGTAGAATAAATATGCATTTAATTGAAGACCTAATTAAATGGATTTCATGTTCATATACATAGTATAATGCCTCTTATCTTTCATTTAGGTCATTTGCATCATGACTACCAACTTGAACTTATGTAACATTTTGGAAACGAACAAGCTTACCCAAACTAATTTCTTGGACTGGTACTTGAGAATTATTCTCAAGTTGAAAAGTTGCTCTAAATGTTGAATGCTCCTATTCTGCCACCTCTTGCCATAGGTACTCCTGCTGTTGAGCATGAGGTTCACAAGAAGTATAAGAAGGCTAGTGACACAATATCTTGTATTGTAACACCCCACTACCTACGCCCCTATTAGGGTTGGGGATGTCATCCCGTCCATAGGACAAGGAGCCTTTATAGTTAGGACACACAAAATAAATGATAGAATTAATTCAAAATTAAACTTATTACAACCCAAGTAATACAGGAACAAGTTTCAAAAATAAATAAATGTCTACTAAAGTCTCTCAAATGAAATATATAAGGAAAAAAGAAGTCTTCAAATTAAGGTAATCTTTAATTAATAACCTTCACAGCAGGACCAACCTAAAACATAGTATAAAAGGTAGTAAGGCAAAAATCTTAGTAAGCCCGTGTGTGCTTTGAGTAGTTTAGGTAAAACAGTTCATGTATGCAAGTTGAGAAATTTCCATAAAAGAAAGTGATGACAAGCCTCAAATAAATTTCACAAATGAAAAGCGGTGTTTTCCTTTCAAATCATACATGAATACAATAAATACAACCACTCAAAAGAGGTAGCCATGACATCACATTTTGTACACCACGTCAAAATAACGTTCAATAGACCACACTTTGTGTATACTGACACAAGATAGGTGTACGGCCTACCGGGTGAGATATTCCTCCATCTCCACATCCAAACTTACCGGTTGTCCATTTCGAAAAAACACAATCCACCTGACCGTACTTGCTAGCTCGAATTGGTACGACCTACAAGACTAGCATCCTATTCAGGAAGGACTCACCCCTCAGAGGTGATCACCTACTGAGAGACTTACTATAGCCCTTCAAAGACTGGTTCTAGTAGTCTACCCTTATTGAGTACTCAACATTGTGTTTGTCCCACTTCGGAAAAGAAAGATCATATATTGATTCTCTTTGCAATAGCAATTATGGTTTCCAAAATTTTTGTCAAAGTTGGGTTTTTAGAAAAAGTTTGGTATTTTGTATAAAATTGCTTGTTTAATTTTAAATGGTTTGCTTGACTATAAAGAAAAAAAAAATGTCTATAATTACATTTACAATACAAATACCCGTATACATTGAGTTTAACTTGCCAAGGTAACTTTGATCTTCAAACAGCTTTATGCAAGAATTTACCTGATCTTTTGCTCTTCTTGGGTACAAAAGTCTTCCAAGGAAATTCAAGTCAACCTAACCTCGCTTGGGGTAAATACAAGGTATAAGACAAATATCCAGATAATACTTGCCTTAAATAAATAATTATTAGGTCGACTAGCCACAACAATATCTAACCATGACAGCAAAGCCTTAAGTTTTAATATTAGTTGATAAAGTATTTTATAAAATAAAATTAGTTTGATAAGTTAGAATAAATAGTTGTTATAAATAAATAATAAATAGTAAGTTATAATTTTAACTATTTATTACCAAATAATAAATAATGAATCTTATTGATAATAAATAAATAAATAATGGGTAATAATAAATCCTAAATAATATTGGTAATAAATAATATTTAAATGGTATTATTATAAATAATAAATTATACTTAATTTTGATTAATAAATAGCAAATAAAATTAATAATAAATAAATTATTATAATATAAATAATATTTATGAGTGTAGATAAAAGTTTTAGTAAGGCTAACTAATAATAATATGATTTTAAAAGTCATTTGATATTAATTAATTCCACTATATTATTATTTATATTTAATAAAAATATTTTATTTATTTATCCAATAAAATAATATTTTAAATAATCCTCTATTTCGAAACTACTTAGTGTTTTTTGAATTTAGTAAATTAAATTAATTATAATAGTAATAATAATAATAGCAAGAATAATTCTAAAAATAATAAAGGTAGTTCTTACAATAATTCTATTGCTAGAGAAAATCCATATTCATGCTCATATACTCAAGGATTTAACAAATATCATGTTTAATCTATGCAAAAACATAGGCTTGAATCAACATATACTACAACAAGGATGTTAATCTACTAGGCATAATATTATCTATGGCTTTATCAAAAAATAATATCCTGAAGGCCTAATTAATAATGGTGGCATAATGTCTAATATGCATTAAAACATCCATAAAGCTCTTAATTATAGTGAACATATAGAGATTCTAAACATAATCCATAAATCACAGCATTCATTCCCATTCTCATGTCTTAAATCCACTCCTTTTACCCACATACATATATTCAACCCTACTTTATTCAATCAACCAATCATCATCTAAGAGTCTTGATTTTGAAAATTTAAAGAGGAGATTAGGAAAGAAATACTTGATTTGATGAAGGTTTCGCCTTGCTTAGTGGAGGTCCTTGAGTGCTTGATGGCTTTTAGTGATCCAAAAATAGTCCATGGTTGATCATCAACATTTCGGCCAAGAGAGAGGGAGAGAGTGAGAGAGGAACGAATGAGAGTATAAGAGAAGAATAGAAGTTGAATAAAAGAAGAAGAACAAGAAGGGTGTTCTTATTTTATCTCTTTGGTGTTCTCCGAATCTTCAACAAAAATGGGTGGTTTGATCCGATTGAAGATTCAACTTTGTATGTTTTGGTGTTATAAAGTGCATCAATAGAGAATATAGGTTGAATACTAATGGTCTAGAGAGTTTGGGAGTGATTGGAGATGTTTAGAAGTGATTTAGGCTTGAAGATGTGAAGTGTGTGTTCTTGGTGTTTTTAGTGTTTTTGAGAGAGTTTGAGAAGAAGGAATTTCGTGTGTGCTAGTATGAGTGATGGCATAATGGTTTAGCCTAGAGGGAGCTTTCATTTATCCAAGAATGAGAGAGAGAATTTCAGATTTTCAAAATTCAAATTGAAGAAAAAGTGGAGGTGTTTGAGGTATAAGATTGGGTAATGGCGTTTTCTCTTGGAAGATTTCTTGTCCTTCAATGGTGTATGGATGAACTAGCGTTGTTTTAACCAAAGGATGGACAGTTGTTTCAGGCTTAGATTGGTCTAAATTAGCTATGGAATGGTAGAGGATTTTTTGGTTTTATCAACTAGTTAAAGGAGTGTTTTAATGAAGCAAAATCTGAAATTTTAATTTGAAGTTTAAACAAGTTTGGATAAAGTGAAGATAGGAGCATTTTGAGGTATGATAATGGAGTCCTATTATTCAAGGTTGGTGGAGAAGCCAAGAAGTTCAGTTCATGGCTCTACAAGGGCTGAAATTTGGTGAGGTTTGCTGAAAAATAAGCAACTAACTCCAGCAAAAAGAAAAGTGTTAGTTACCTAATTGGGTGGTAATTCCCAAGCCTCTTCTCAGATGATTGAATTTATTTTTAACCAGTGATTTGTGAATATATCTGTAAGTTGATCATTAGTAGAAATATATTCAACACAAACATCACCCTTAAGCATATGATCTCGAATAAAATTATGTTTAATCTCAATGTACTTATTTCTTGAATGCTGAATAGGATTTTTAGTTAAATTTATAGTACTGGTGTTGTCACATAGAATAGGAACACACTTGAAATCAAGACCAAAATCGAGGAAAGTATATTTCAACCATAAAATTGGAGCACAACAACTTCTTGCAGCTATATTTTCTGCTTTGGTTGTTGAAAAAGATACACAAGCTTGCTTTTGTTGCACCAAGAGACTAATGAATGTCTAAGAAATTGACAATGCACATTTGTACTTTTTCTTTGAGCTCTACAACCTACATAATCTGCATCTGTGTATCTTATAAGATCAAAGGAGTTAGTTTAACATGGACCATAATCATGTGTCCCAACTAAGTATCTAATACGTTTTACTGTACATAAGTGTGACTCTTTGGGACAAGATTGGAATCTTGCACAAAGACAAACCAAGAGCATGATATCAAGACGGCTAGCAGTGAGATATAGAAGACTTCCAGTTATACCTCGATATTTCGATTCATCTATCTTCTTACCATTTTCATCTTTGTCAAGCTTTAGTAAACTACTCATAGGTGTATTGATTTCCTTTGCTTGGTTCATTTCAAACCTTTTGAGCAATTCTTTAGCATACTTAGCTTGATTTAAAAAGATTCTATCCTTGGTTTGCTTAATTTTTAAGCCAAGAAAGAAGTTGAGTTCTCCCATCATACTCATTTCAAACTCTTTACATAAAGATTCATTAGTAACTCCAAAAATAATGTCATCAACATATATTTGAACAATTAAGAGATCATCAGAATTTTCAATTTTGATAAATAATGTAGTGTCAATCAATGCTCTTGAAAATCCTTTTGAGAGAAGAAAACCACTAAATCTTTCATACCAAGCTCGTGGAGCTTGTTTTAGACCATAAAGAGCTTTGGAAATCTTATAAACATGATTTGAAAAATGCTCGTGAATAAAACCTAGAGGTTGTTCCACATAAACTTCTTCTTCAATGAAACCATTTAAAAATGCGCTTTTAACGGCCATTTGATAAAGCATGAAACCTATATAAAATGCAAAATCAAGTAACATTCTAATGGATTCTAGTGTAGCAACGGGTGCAAATGTCTCATCATAATCAATGCCCTCCTCTTGATTAAATCATTGGGTAATAAGTCTAGCTTTGTTTTTTACAACAACACCATGCTCATCAAGTCTATTTCTAAATACCCACTTGGTACCAATCACGGGATGGTTAAGTGGTCTAGGAACAAGTTTTCATACTGTGCCACAGTCATACTTCCCTGCTTCAGATTCTAGAACCCGTCTTCCCTTTTCTCTACTATCCACTGAGGGATATATTTAGCTCTGAATGCCTCCATCCATGAAGTTGGCCCATGTCCAGTCTTCAGCAATCATCTCCCAGTCATCTTGGACTCGTTGCCACCATGCCCGAGCTAGGCCCCTCAATCAGAATGTAGGAAATTTTGCCATTCGCTTATCAGTGTAATGAAGCGTAGCAATGATGTTCTCCATCTGTTCTACTGACTGTTCTACCTTCTGGTCTTGCTCAGCTTCTCCCAAGAAGATGGGAGGTTGAAATTTCAGAAACCTCTCCAAGGCTTCATCTTCCCCCTTTGGGTTCCTCCGCTCTGTCAGAGTTTGCAGGATCTCGGTCATTTTGTGGAACGCCTACCCCATTGTCACGCTGACTGGTTCTTTCGACCCCATTTCTAGTTCTGGTTCATTCTCATCCCCCCAGTTGGGTGATGGTATTTGAGTTGTTTCAAACTCTGGTATCACAGGCTCGCTTCAGGAACTCTTCTGCTAGATATGGCTGCATGACGCTTGGGTGCCATTCTAAACTATGCCCCAGATAATGAGTTTATGCATTAAAGTTTAAAACATTTCAATTGAGCATGCTTTGACATTCAGGTTTAAGCAAAAGAAAATCAGATGTATATTTTTGTATAAAGAATTACGTATAAATTTTTCTCAAGATTTAGAGTACTCCAGATACTCTTATTTACATAAATTTGGTAGCAAAGCAGTAAACATGAATAGAATCCTTAGCACAGAAGGTCTAATGAAAGTAGTAAATAAAACATCCTAAACATAGCAGAACCCAGCCTCTCTACTCTTCATCAGAATCTTCAAAGTCGGCATCATATAACCATCCCCCAGAATTCCTAGAATCGTCTATCCCAGCCCCATTCACAAATCTACAATCCATTAGCTCCTTCCCGGGTCTCCTAGAACTCTCCCCGGTTTCAACCTGGTTGGATGGGGGGACAAGGAGGGTCTAGGTGGAGATTGATAGTCTATCTCCCCTGGGTCATCATTATCGGCTGTCAAATCAATTATAGGACTAGAAGGGAGGGGAACATATTCCATATCAATTTCTTCGTCTTCACTGTCAGTAACCAAATCTATCACAGGTATTAGGTGTGGCTCAATAATCTGAACCTTATCGTAACTACTCTCATCCAGGGGTATAATTGGCTAAGGTGCGGGCTGCGGTGTAGACTGAGGCATTGGTAAATCTTCTGGGTGGATAAGGATGGGAGGATACCACTGCTGCCCTTTCCTTGCTGTTCTAATCATTCTAACCATCCTACAGCATAAACAAGACAGGTTAGTCAAAATATTTAAACTTAATAAAACAAATATATACTATTAATAATTGTCTAAACCTTAGGCTTTGATATTATTTGTAACACCGCACTACTTAGGCCCATCAGGGTCGGGGATGTCGCCCCGTCCATAAGACAAGGGGTCTTTATAACTAGGTCATATAAAATAAAATAAAATAAATACTTTAAAAATTAAACTTATTACAACCCAATAATACATGAACAAATTGAAAATTAATTGCCTACTACAATCTCTCAAAAATAATACATAAGCAAAATAACAGAGAGTATTCAAAATCATAGGCAACAATCTAGCTAATGACCTTCACAGCAGGATCGACCTGAAAACATGGTATAAAGGGGTGGTGAGATAAAAATCTCAGTAAGCCCGTGTGTGCTTTGAGTGTTTCAGGTAAAATAGTTCATGTATGCAAGTTGTAAAAGTTTCATAAGAGAAAGTGTTGGCAAGCATTAAATAAATGTTAAAAATGAAGAGTGGTGTTTTGCTTTCCAAACCATACATGTGCACAATAAATACAACCACCCAAAGAGGTAGCCATAACACCACACGTTGGGCCCCATGACAATATAATGGTCAGAATGCCATACGTTGAGCATGCTGCTGGTCAGACTGCCACATGTTGAGCATGCTGACATAAGGTAGGTGTACGGCCTACTGGGTAAGATACTCCTCCATCTCTACACCCAAACTTACCGGTTGTCCACTCTGAAAAAACACAGTTCACTTAACTGAAATTTGTTAGCTCGGACCGGTATGACCTACCAGACTGACATCCTATCCGGGAAGGACTCACCTCTCAGAGGTGGCTACTTACTGAGAGACTTACCCTAACCCTTCAAAGACTAGTCCTAGTAGTCTACCCTTATTGAGTACTCAACGTTGCTTGTCCCACTTGGGAGAAAATTGATTATACAATGTTTTACTTAGAAACAGCAATTAAAGTTTCTAAAATTCTTGTCAAAATTAGGTTTTAAAAAGAGTTTAGCGTTTTGTGTAAAACTGCTTGTTTAATTTTCAAATATTTTGCTTGATTGAAATAAAAAGGAAAAAAAATAGTCCTTAATTGCCTTTACAAACGAATGATCATACACATTGAATTTGGCTTGTCACAATAATTTTGGTCTTCAAATGACTCCATGCAGGAGCTTACCTGATCCTTTACTCTGTTGGGATTCAAAGATCTTCCAAGGTTAACCTAACCCTGCCTGGGGTAAACACAAGGCATAAGGTTACATTTAAACTATATCTGCCTTACATAAATAATTCCTAACTCAACTAGTTACAACCATGATCTTAATGTCCTAAATGATATTGGTAAATGGTAATATTTAAACAGTATTATTACCATGATCATTTAGTATTATTATAAATAAATAAATGATAAATTATACTTAATTTTTAATTAATAATTAATAGATAATAAATAATAAAATTAATAATAAATAAATTATATTAATTTTTTAATTAATAGATAACAAATAAATTTTAATATAAATAATATTTGGGAATATAGGTAAAAGTTTTAACTAGGGTCTACAAGGTCATTAATTGATTCTAATATTTTATTTATTATTATTTATATAAAAGATTTATTTATTATTATTATTATTATATATATATTATCTTTAATAAAAGATTTTATTTATTAGATTAATAAAAATATTAATATTTTAATTAATATTCCAATCCAAATTTTCCTAGAGTTTCGAATTTTATAGGAAAAAAATATAGTAATAATTCTAATTAATGTAATAAAATTTGTTAATAAAAATAACCTAGGATTAACAAGAAAATAATCTTTCACCATGATTTTCCTATTGCTAGAAAAGATTCATGAACATATTCTCCAACATCAAATAATAAACTAATCTATTCATGAACATATGCCTGATTTATCACATACTATCACAAGACTAATTTCTTTCCAGGCATAATCATTAATCATGGCTTCAATAGAAAATAAGAACATAAGAGCCTAATCACCTTTGGTGTCATAATATCTAACATGCTTCAAACATCCATAAATTTTATTAAGCATGATGAACATACATAGATTCAAAAGGAAAATCTATATAGCTTAGTCATATACATTAATCCTCATGTCCTAACCCTATCACCTTCATCCATATACATATACTTAATCCCCCATTCATATTCAACCTTCCTATCAACATTTAAGAGACATGAATTCAGAAGTAAAAAGGAGGATTTAAGGGAAAATACTTGATAGACGATAACTCGATGAAGGCTTAAAGAAGGCCCAGCGATTGAGAGCCTTTAGTCGTCCAAGGGGGGAAAAAACAGCTATGGTTGATCAACCATTTCGGCCGAGAGAGAGAGAGAGAGAGAGAGAGAGAGAGAGAGAGAGAGAGAGAGAGAGAGAGAGAGAGAGAGAGAGAGAGAGAGAGAACATTAGAATGGTATATTGAAAATTGAATGGAAGAGGATGAACAAGAAGGTGATTCTTCATTTACCTTGATGATGTTCTTGAGACCTTAAAAAAAAGAAGCTAATTTTGATCCGATAGAAAATTCTCTTTTGCGCGATTTTGTGTTATAAAAACCAGAAATGAATACTAGGGATTAAGTAGGAGTAATTTGGAGTATTTAAGAGTGATTAGAGATGTTTAGGGTAGGTTTAGGCTTGAAGAAGTGTAGTGTGTGATCTTGGTATTCTTGGTGTTTTGGTGAGAATTAAGAGAAAAGGCTTCACGAAATCTAGAAAAGCTGTTGGCCGAATGGTCTAGGGTAATTAGGAGTTTCGATTTTCAGCTAGAAGGAGAGAGAATGATCAGATTTTTTTGAATTTTAAATGGAGACAATTGTGGAGTTGTTTAAGGTAGGAGATTAGTTAATGGTGTTTGATTAAGAGAGGTTTCTTTGCTCTTCAATGGTGCTAGCTGGACTGATTAGATTTAAGGCAAGGGAATGAAAACTGTTCAGGCTTTATTGCTGGCCGAAATACAGTCTACAATGGCAGGGGAATTTCTAGTTTGCTAGCTTAATACAAGAGTGGTTTAAAGAGCAAGAATTCTGGAATTTTTTTAAAGTTCAAAATGAGTTTGAATATAGTAATCTTAGGAGGTTTTTTAGGTGTGATCATGGAGTCTAAGTACTCAAGGTAAGTGTGGAGATTAATGGTGTTCAATCCATGGCTGAACAAGGTCCATTTTGCAGAGGTTTGAAGGTGTCTTTCGGTCTAGGCATAGAGAGACAAGGCTGGGAATTTTTCTGGTTTCAAAGCTATTCAAGACTTCGAATGGTGAAGATTTTCAGTGCAGAATTTCTGCATTTCTTCAGCCTGATTTGCAGCTGGTTTTGAGGGGGGGGGGGGGTTTGAAGGTCATTCAAGGATGATTTTCCAGCCTTCTTTCTGGAGAAAAACAGGGGGTGCTTCAGTTGAATTGATAACAAAAGACAGCTTCAATTTCAGCATAGTGTGCAGCGAATTTGTACAGGAAATTTTTTTAGTTTTGTGTAGCTTGTGCAGTCCGAAATTTGCACAGAATTTTCAGTCTTCAAGCCACGTGAAATGACCATTTTTCTGGCAGCAAATGGTTAGGTTTTTTGGCTGAATTTTTCGAAAGCTAGTCTGCCAATAATTCTAAAAAATTTTCAGATTTTTCTACATTAAAGCCATGAACAACATGAAGGTGGGATTGAAGGTTCTACCATGGTGATTTAGTTCTCTTGGGAACCCTTCCTAACTTCTCTCCTCTTTTTGGCCAACCCTCTAACTTTCAAGATTGATTTTTGAAATTCAAGGCTAAAGAATTATCACAGAATTTTTGGAATTAAAAGAAGAGATTAAATGGATTTTGGTTTATTTAAATTATGAAGATGTTAGGACAAAGCTAGGGGTAATAAAAAGGACAAGAATTCCTCTAGAATTCTTTTTCGGACATGATTATATGATCAAGACATTCTCTTCATGTCTTCCTTAAGACAACATTCCTATCTTTAAGGAATGTAAGAAAATCTAAAATTCAAACATAGCTACGGTAATCATGAATAAAACTTAAGTGATGGGATTTGAACTCATGACCTTAGAGATCAATTCACAAAGCTCTAACCATTTAACCACACCAACTCTTATTCTTATTTTCTCACCCAAATATTCTTCTTATCTAAACCTCAAGTAAAATTACCTTGTTACCCTTCCTACCCAATAAGCATAACTAAGCCTTTTAACGTATAAACCACAATTCCACAGCACATAAAATCATTCAAAAATATATATTTTCATGTAGAATAATATGATATGCATCCCAACCCCCTCTTATTCTAAGGTTGGCTTTAGGTAGGGTTTCACACATGCGTCTAGAACATCCACTATCCGAGAACCATATTGTAGAGCTCATCTTTTGTGGCAAATGTACATATACACAAGTTAGAAGAGTGACTATTCGTACCCATTCTTTCTTAGGTCCACAAGGGTTAGTAATTTTTTCTTTAACTTTCCACACTATTTTTACACCGGATTCCACTTTGTTCCTAACATGACATATAGATGCGTTGTGTCCATCCTTGCCATAATATGTGCAACAAGTATGAGTTACGTATGAAGAACTAGCTTTCACAAAATATGATTTGTAATTTCCATCTTTGTTCACATGCCTATATCTAAGACCATTTTTGTCTCCAGCTACACATTGCACTCCAAGCAATCTATCTAGATTATTTTTGCCATTTCTAAACTTCACAATGCATGTAGAAAGATCATCAACTCTCTTTTTCATGTTATCAAAATCATTACACGTGATTTCAAGAGATATTATTTTATCACATAAGCATTTGTTCTCAAGTGACATACAATGCAAAGAAATTGAGATAACATCCTTTTCAATATTTGAACAATTAATGAAATCAAGTAGAGCTTTGTTCTTACTTAATAGCTTAGCATTGTCATCTAATAAGGAATAAATCTTCATTTTTTATTTCCTTGTTTCTTCTATGCAACTTTTTGAGTTTATGGAACATGTCAACAAGAAGTTCATTCGGATCATCAGAATTTTCACAAACAGAATTGTATAATTCGGATATAGAATTAGAAGGAGTAAGATTTATCTTTTCTTCCATGGCCATAAATTATGTGTTCTGTATCAATATATTGCAATAAGATGTTTATTCATTCAATTTAATTTATTTCTTATATTATTGCACGTTTAAATATCCAAGTATGACAAGTAATGGTCTATGTATTGGGTCGTTCTTTACAGTAAGGTATACACTATGGATACTTGTCACACAAATAAAATTGAGTTCTTAGTCATTTGATGGAACTAGGCATTTCATCAAGGTAAAACTATTATGCTATGATTTTCAATGAGGACTGGTTTACCTTAAATTAGTTAGTAGTTCACTCACATCATTGGCATAAGTGTATTTTGAATTCGTAGAACTGGACCAGTAGTAGTGGTCTCTCTTAAAGTACTATAATTATAGAGACAAAACTATTACTACTACAGCGTGGACGGATACCTTTATACTTGAGTATGAGTTGGTGGTTTGGTAAAGCTAGGGTTTTATACTTTTATGTATGTTTGGTGAAATTTCTTTTATGAGATCAATATCCTTGTATGCTAGGTGTATTACTCTAGTTAGTTAACACGAACTCATGTAAAAGAGCTTCTATGCTTCACTTAATAAGGTTTAATTGCCTTTTTGTGATTGTCTAGGATAATCTAAATAATTTAGAGCCCTGGGAACATGACTCTAGAATGTGTGCTGTTGGGTAGCTTCCAATGATAAGTAAGTACATTCGAGTGAGTCGTGGATTATTGGACTAGAGATCTAAGGATGGTAGATGTCTTTGAGATTAGTGTTAGTACATTTATCCTGTCTTATTGATGGGTGTTACATGAAGGGGTATTTTTTTCATTTTACTTGTAAGTCGGAGACATTGCTTTAAGCAATATTATTATTGTGGTCAATATGTCCATATGGTGACAAATAAAAATATTTAAAATGATAAAATGTGGCTATTTAATAAATAGAAAGGACATTTTGGTCATTTTAGTAGCCATGAATAATATATCCCTTGGTCCCCAAAGTAGCTCAAGTTACCTTGGTATTGTTTAGACACAATCTGAGCTTAAGGAATAATTGTTTAGAAGAGAAATAAAATTCATTTTAAGAGTCCAATTAGAATTAATTAATTAGTCTTAGGTTTTGATAGGGCCCAGAAAAGATAATTAATTAATTAAGAGGATTAGGTCAATCTTGAATTGATTTTTGAGCACAATACCTAGCCCATTAGGGCTTGATGATTTTCGGCCATTAGGGCTTATAAAAGCCCTAAGTTGGCCGAAAATTAGAAAAAGAAGAGGAAAAAAAAAAACAACAAAGTTTCTCCTCTAGTGTGTCGTCTCCTCTCTCCCTCTCTGGTTTTCTTCATTTCTCCTCCTTCTCTCTAGTAGAGTGTTTTGATTATCTAAGAAGGCACTCTCACCAAGCTAATACTAAAAGCAAAGTGGAGTCATACGCTGGAAGACGAAGAGAAGAAGCCTAGAGACGTTTGATACGTAGGAGCAGGAGATTGGCGAGAATTCTAATTGAACAGCCCATGTTCTCTTCTCCCCTTCCAATGCAAGAAGTTCTAGTGCAACCCTTCCCCACATTGGTTAATCCATGACTAGCAAGAAAAAGTAAGTATTTTCTTCTAGATGTGGCTTGGAGGACTGAAAATTTTTTCGCTGCGTATTCTTTGATGTTTTCCATGATCCTTCAATCTCAACTTCAGATTCACTATTTTCTTCAATTTTCGATCCACCTTGATCCCAAGTTCCAACCATCCCTTTTCCTTTCTTTGCTTTCGTGTCCTTTCTTTTCTTTTTGTTCTGCTTTACCTCCCTTTCTTTAGCTATTAGACAGTCAGCAACTAAATGTTCTGTGCTTTTACACTCATAACATTGAGGTTTGAATGATGAAGTTTGTCCCTTTTTTTGACAAATTTCTTGTCCTTTTTGAAGTTGCTTTTTTTGAACATCTTTCTAAATTTTCTAGCAACCATGGCCAATTCTCCGATGCCTAAATCAATATCATAGTCACTTTCAGATTGTTCACTGTTAGCTTCATCATCAGCAGCTTTTAAGGCAGTTCTTCTTTTACCTCTATCATCATCATCATGTTCTTAAAACCTTTTAAGTTTAATTTCATGAGTCAAGAGAGACCCAATCAGTTCTTCGATTGGTGGATTATTCAAGCCTTTAGATTCCTCCACAGCCAAGGTCTTAGGCTGCCAGCTTTTTGGCAAGGTATCGAGTATTTTTTTTATTTTGCTCTCCAAGGGAATAGATTTTCCCATATGCCTTTAATCCATTCATAATGTTTGTGAATCTAATGAACATATCAGTTATGTTCTTATTTAGTTTCATGGTAAACAGTTCATAGTCACAGACTAAGAGCCCTAACTTTGATTCATTTACTTGATTTGTCCCTGCCTAGGTAACTTCAAGTAATTTTCAAAGTTCATAAGCTGAATCACAACCACTAACTCGTTTGTATTCATTAGCATCAACGACACAACACAGTATATTCATTGCCTGAAAATTCAAAGTCATTTTTGAAGTATCATCACTGTTATATTCATCACTCTGTTTAGGCACTTTACTACCTTCAACAATTTTGAATGGAACAAATGGTCCTTTTTCAATCAGATTCCATAGCTCAAAATTGATTGAGCATACATAGATCTTCATTCTATTTTTTCAGAAGGTATAGTTGATTCTATTGAACAATGGTGGTCTGTTTGTTGAAAACCCTTCAATGTATGGTAGAGACGAAGTGTTTTCCATCCGAATCTTTCCTATAAGGCTGTTAGGCCAAAAACAATATAAACCAATACTCTGATACCAATTGATAAACGTTAGAGGGGAGTGAATAAGGTTTATAGCAAACAAATAGAAAATTTTGAAGACTTTCAAATATCTAGAAGGAAACCCAAAATGGGTATATTTCAAAACAGAAGATTTTCTATCTAGATTTAAGTGTAGTCGGACATCTTTCAAAGTTCTACCAAATGATGGGAAAATAGATAATGTCAAAGAAGACAGATAGTGGATCATCAACCAATTCACTCTTCAACATAAATATCTTTAACCAAATCAGTAAATACAGATATGAATGCTATGTTTTCTAATTAGATGAACAATAAAATTTTAGTCATAGGAATCAAAATAAATACAAGCGAATGAACCCAAGGATTTATAGTGGTACAATCCTCAAGCGATCTACATTCATTACCTTAAGCACGCACTTAAGAATTTTAACCCTGTCACTAAAACATTTTTTCCAAATCAATGGTAGTAAGTAACACTAATCATATAATAGAGGGTCACCATACTTGGTTTTACTCCCAACCTCTATACACCTAACAATCAAGGCTCACCCCAGCTGAGTTTTACTTCTTTAACCTTGAAACGATTCAGATTAAAGAAAGAATACAGAATTAGCTCACAAATTGAGAAAATATACACCAACTAAAGCAGCTTTACTTTTTTACTTTTAGAATAATAGATCTTACTTTGAAGCACAATGTAGATGAAGAATTTTTATTTTTCAAGAGTGTTAAGATGTTTCTGAAGAGGTTAGCATAAATATCTTATTAAAAATCGCATTTAAATGGCTTTTACAGGGTCAAAGATCAAGACTGCAATAGCTAGTAATAGCTAGTTATTGATGTCAGATTTTGTAGAATTTTGGACTCACAGAATAAAAAATTGTGTGTCCGAAATGTGCCTTCAAAACAACACTTTGTGCCCAAAAGTATATTTTGAACAACTTTAAATTTAGGCACTTTGGAAACAGATTTTGGACCCAGAGGTTTCTCCAAAATCATTTAACTAAGATTTTATAAAGTAAAAAGCTTTTCTTCTAAAGCTCTTTTTATGATTTAAAAAAAAATGGATTAAAAATACCCTCTTTTTGAAATAACTTTGAGTGCTTCAATATAAAATAGATTGAACTTAAGATAAAGAGATATAGGAGATACAAATAATACCTTAACCATAATTTTCAAATTTATAATTCTTCAATAGTCTTTATGGTATGCAATTTCTTGTAGATAAGATTTTGACTTGATCAATCCTCTTTGCACTTTATTATCTATAAGTTGCTTAGCAATCTTTTTTGTAGAACTTGAAGAACCATGGTCAAATATATCATAATCCGAAAATCCTATCACATACAAATCACACATGTTAGTCTACATCAATATTTGTCATTTATCAAAACATAAGAGAAAGCTCTTTGGGCTAATAGCTCTGATCTTAAAATATATAATAGGAATCAAAGAAAGTGAGTGAACAATTAGAATTAGCAAATAATTTACTAAAAGACAAGAGATTGCAGGTAAGTTTACGAACATGAAGAACATATTTAAGACCTATCCTTTTAAAGATTTTTATAGAATCTTTACCTGCTGTAGAGGAAAAACTTCCATCTACAATTTTATCTTTTTCAAATCCAGAACACGGAGAATAAAAGTTAAACAAATTTGAGGAACTAGTCATATAATCTGATGCTCTAGAATTTATTATTCATGGAGGGGAAGAATTTAGGTTACACAAAAGAGCAAATATCTATTTACTTGTTTGTGCCCTAAAAACATTACGAGTACCAAATGAAGAATTAGACTTTAGCATCATGACGGGATAGTCCAACTGCTCCTTAGTGAAAGAGTTGACTTTGACATCATTTGCAGTAAGATAACCATACCAATTCCCCCTCCAGGCTTGAAATTTGTTGGCTTCCTGTGTATTTTCCAGCAAGTTTCACAAGTGTGGCGTGGTTTACTACAATTATCACACTAAACCCAAGGTTTTTCTTCAACATTTCCATATGGATTCATGGGATTTTTTTGCCAAGCTTGACCCTGCAACAGCCAATGCAGAACCCAAACTTGTAACAACAAGATTAGACCCTTCTATAGCTATTCTAGATTCATTTTTTCCAAGCATAACATTCATGTGATTCTCCTTTCTTCTTACCTCCAAAAACACTTTGCCAATTGGAGGCAGGGGTTGTTTTCCTGAGATTCTCCACCTCACTTCATCAAATTCGACATTAGGCCTACAAGAAACTTGAAAATTTGATTGTCCTCTGCTAGCTTCTTGTAATGGTGAGCATCTTCTGCAGATTTCCACTTATAGGAGTTGAAAACATCAAACTCCTACCATACTCTCTTCAGCAAATTAAAATACTTAGTTACGTTATCCTCCCATTGTCACCTCTCACCCAATTTTAAGGTTAGCTCGAAGATTTGGGACTAATTTTCCAAATCTAAGTACATTTGATTCACGTTCTCCCAATCCCAAAACTCTTGTGTCATTTGATAGCACATATGGTTAGAGCTAATTTATTCTCCCATTAAATTCACCAGCCACGTCATGACCATTAAATTTTTAGTATGCCATGTAGTGTGTCCTACATCATTCTCAGACGGAGGTTTCTTCTCACTGGTTAGGTACCCCATCTTCCCATAACTACGAATATTCATGGTAACTGATTAAGACCAATATAAAAAATTATCACTATTCAAATAAATTGTGGTGATTTAGGTAGAGTACAATTCGGTATTGGTTGCAACATAATTTATTTATGCTATTTGAATAGGAGTGGGTTCGGAAATAGGGGTCATAGAGTTGGCAGAGATTTCTGACATGGTGCTGATAGTTTAGGGCGTGAAAGAAATAAGAAAAACTAGGGGGGGGGGGGGAATTAGGGTAAGAACGAAAAGAAGATAGTAAGAATAGGAAAAAGATCGACGTTCTCTGATACCAAATTGAAAGGCAAATGTTTGGGGGATAATTTTTCTATTCATTAAATTGAAACTTATAGGAAAAATATATGTCATAATACACGACCTTCAAATCAGGAATGCAATCACTGATTTAGGGTAATAAATAAAAAAAAATAGCTAATTTTCCTAAAATACACATATTCACAGCTAACTACCTAACTTACAATTACATAATCGTAGGCATTAATTGCCTAAATGTACTAACTTTTCAACAGAACATCAGTATTTGGTGTAAGGTAGACGGCAAGCACTGGGTGGAATGGATCCAATCCTGACCCAGGAGAAGGGAGTAGAAGGGTTTGGTATTGACCACAAAGAATGCAGTCGAACTTATTTTTGTCCAGACAGTTAACTCCACCAAGAGTACTTCTAATGCAGCGGTTGCTTCTCTTGTGAAATTAGTTATCTACATGTTAGTTGAAATCAGATCATCAACCGTGTTCCCTAATTTCTTTAGAATGTTGATTGGCATGACGTTCAGGGTAGCTCCACATCAACGAACACCTGATTGTATCTCAGGCTCATATCGTATACGGTGCAGGGGAAAATAAAACGAGATACCCTCTCAAGACCCGTCTATGTGTGGAAAACAAGATATAATGATAATAAAGGTAATAGCTTTTACCTTTGAGTGATCGTTTGAAGAACAAATTTTTTTTTTCTTCTTCAAGTCGAGGCGCGATCCAGCAATCCTCTTGTGCAAACTCCACGAGAGTTGGACATCTAACCACTATAATCATAGTGTGTAATTATCTCTAATAGTAATCCACACAGAGGAATACTTAAGCACCAAAATTTTCTGTGCTAGCAGAAAAAGATGGCGGCTAGGGCTTTTTCCAAGAACACTCGTGAGAGAGGGAGAAGGGAAAAATCGTGTATGCTTTGTTGTGTGGCGTGACAATCACGTTAAGCTAGGGTTTCATGTGTATCCATTATATCACATGAAAAATCCTGCTAAAATTGAGAATGCTAATCCTATTATAATTTTCTAATTATAATTGAAAACATCAAGTTCTCACAATTATAACTTGGACCACAAATTATAACTAATTATAATTTGTCCACTACAACTTCTCTTTCTCTCAATCAACCCCACTATGTTATTAAATAACATCTTGAGTATATAATTCTCTATTGTGTGTGACCTATTAGGTTTCTCAGTCAATTGGTAGCAAACATAAATTAATCCAAACGTCTTCGAGATTAATAATCCATAATTAATTAGAATTAATCCTATTAATTCTAATCAGAATTGGTTTATTAATTTATTAATTAATAAATCCATATTCTCAGATCATGAACGATATCTAGCAACACATCATGACCACCCAAGAGTCCAGGAAATCAAGTGGCTTGACATGAACCCTTTAATAACAAACTTCAGTGCAATTAACTCATTTCACCATACAATATCTCATTCGGTTTGGAGTACAGAATTAGTGTCAACTCCCTCCAGAATTAATTCTAGCCCAAATACAATAGTACTTGTACCAGGAATCCACTGCTCTAGATGAGTATCAATTGGAACTGTTTCCAATACACAATCGCCTTGGCTAGGACTTCTCGAGTAGTAATTCCTACAAGTGGCCGTGAGATATTCGCCCCTACTATTAGAAGTGGTGAATCCTTTATTGACCTTCTCAACTACTTTCGTTTACCTCACAATGTACCCAACATCCATCCCATAGGCGGCTCTCGAACGAGCTCCAGAGATTGGAATTAAAGTACAAAGCTCAGCAAACAAAGTACCTTGGAGATCTCAAATCTAAAGATACTTGTACGTTTGCTATATTGAGATTATATCACTGGCACTAAATAGTTATCCATATGATTATCTTAAAACTAGGTCATCCAATGAACTTGTTTCATTAACAAGCATCCATGTGTTAACTTTAAGTATCTCAATACTCACGGTTATGAGAACCACCTCCTAATCAAATCAAGAAGTCTAACATATACTAGTCTTAATGCATTAATGATGTCCTGTCTCATTAATACTATGATTGGGGACTATTTAAGTACTAACACCATCTAATATAGTAGGAATCTCATATCATGATCTCTATCACGATTTTCTCGTTCGAGTGTTGTACTAGGGACTTTATCGAACAGTTATATTACTTAAAGTAAATAAAAGAAACTGTAAGATAAATAATGCTTTTTATTAAAATAAAATGTGTCATATATAATGTATAAGTGATTGCCTCTAAGACACAATACTAACAAACTCCCACTTGCACTAGAGCTAGACATTCATGTATCTAATACCGAATGACTCAATATGACAATCATGTTTCTTTTGGGATAGTGCTTTTGTAAGCGGGTCAGCTATGTTCTCATCTGTGGAAACTCTCTCTATCTTTATTTCCTTAGCTACTTCAGAAGTGGCTATGTACTCAACTTCTGTTGTAGAGTTGGCAATAGTCTTTTGTTTGAAACTATTCCAACTTTTGCCCCTCAGTACAATGTAAACACGTAGCCAAATAGTGATTTGAAATCATCTTTGTTAAATTGAAAACTGGCATCAGTATACCCGTTTATTTTCAAATCACCTACTCCATATACTAAGAACATATCCTTAGTCCTTCATAAGTACTTAAGAATATTCTTTACAGCCGCACAATGACCCTCACCAGGGTCAAATTGGTATCTGCTCGTCAAACTGAGAGCACAAAATATATCAGGCCTAGTATATATCATAGCGTACATGATAGATCCAACTGCCGAAGCATATGGAATCTTACTCATGCGATCCTTTTCAATTTGTGTCTTGGGAGACATCGACTTTGAAAGGCTTACACCATGTGACATAGGTAAGAATCCCTTTTTGGATTGATCCATGCTAAACCTCTTTAGCACTTTATCTATGTATATAGACTGCGAAAGACCTAGCAACCTTTTGGATCTATCTCTATAGATCCTTATTCCGAGAATATAGGTTACTTCTCCAAGGTCTTTAATGAAGAATTATTTGAACAACCAAACTTTAACCATTTGCAAGACAGGTATATCATTTCCTATTAGTAATATGTCATCTACATAAAGTAATAAAAAAATGATTGCACTCCCACTAACCCTTTTGTATACACAAGGCTCATCCATGTTTTGAATGAAACCAAACTCTTTGATTATTTCATTAAAATGGATGTTCCAAATCCTAGAAGCTTGCGTAAGTCTATAAATGGACCTTTGCAGCTTGCACACCTTTGTGCTATAATTAGATGTGAAACCCTTAGGTTGTGTCATATACGCTTTCTCAGTCAGATTTCCATTTAGGAAAGCTATTTTCACATTCATTTGTCAAATTTCATAATCATGATGAGCAGTAATGGCTAGGAGTATCTTGATGGATTTCAACATGGCTACTAGCGAGAAGGTTTCATCATAGTCAATACCATGTTGTTGACGATTTTCACCACTAGTCGTGCTTTATAGGTAACTAAGTTACCATCCATGTCTATTTTCTTCTTGAAAACCTACTTGCACCCAATAGGTTTAATTCCTTTGGGTGGATCAACCAAAGTCCATACTTGGTTGCCGTACATGGAATCCATCTCTGACTTCATGGCCTCAAGTCATTTGCCAGATTTTGAACTATTCAGAACATCTTTGTAGGTAGTAAGCTCATCTACATCTATGAGCAATACGTCATTGTGGCCACTAATGAGAAATCCATATCTCTCAGGTGCCACACGTATCCTACTAGATCTACGAGGTTCTTGTGTATCAGAAGGTTTATCTATTCTCTCAATAGATGTGGAGTTAGACGGTTGATCCTCATTTGTTTGATCTTCATGAACTTCACTAAGTTCAATCTTACTTCCACTGTCCGCTTTGAGCATGTGCTCCTTCTCTAAGAAGACGCCATGCTTTAAAATAAATAATTTTTTTCGGAGGGTAGATAGAAGTAATATCTGAAAGATTCTTTCGGATATCCCACAAACAAACACTTGTCAGACTTACTATCAAGTTTGTCTGATTGTATAGCCTTTTGACAAAGGCAGGACAACCCCAGACTCGCAAGTGAGATAACTTTGGTCTCTTACCAAAGAACATCTCAAATAGGGTAGAATCAACCGTTTTTTTCAGAACTCTGTTCAATATATAAATAGAAGTCTCTAGTACATATCCCAAAAATGATTTTGGAAGGTCTGCAGAAGCCATCATGGTCCATACCATGTCTAGAAGGGTTCGATTTCTTCTCTTAGATACACCGTTATATTGAGGTGTATGTGGTGGAATCCATTGAGATAATATCCCATTATCTCTAAGATAACTCAGGAACTCTTAGCTCAAGTATTCTCCTCCTCGATCAGATCTTAAAGTCTTAATACTTTTGCCAAGTTGTTTCTCTATTTCATCCTTAAAGTCTTTGAACCTTTCAAAGGCCTCATATTTGTATTTCATTAAATACAAATACTCGTATCGTAAGAAATCATCAATAAAGGTTATGAAATAGTTATAACCTCCTCTTACTTATATTGATATTGGGCCACATGCATCAGAATGTATGAGTTCTAATAACTCCTTGGCCCATTCTCCTTTTACTGAAAAATGAGTTTTATTCATTTTACCTAGTAAACAAGACTCACATGTGTCATATGATTCATAGTCAAATGACCCTAAGTCACCAAACTTGTATAACTTAGAAACACGATTTTCGTTTACATGGCCCAAACGACAATGCCATAAGTAAGAAGTGTTAGAGTTATCCATTTTAGCTTTCTTATTGTTTATATTGAGAATTGGATTATCTAGGTCTAGAATATATAAACCATTAATTAGAGTTGCTGAACCACAATGAATATCATTCAATGAAAAAGAACAACATTTATTCTTAAATATTAAATGAAATCCACAAAAGTCTAAACACACAACTGAGATAATGTTTTTCATAAAAACTAGTACATAATAGCAGTTTTCCAGTTCTAGAATTAATCCCGAAGGCAAGTTCAGCTCGTATGTCCCAACAACAAGTGCAGCAACCTTTGCCCCATTTGCAATATGTAGGTCCACGTCGTCTTTCTCTAGCCTTCTGTTGCTCTTTAGTCTCTGGAAGTTATTACACAAATGAGATCCATATCCGGTATCTAATACCCATATCTCATTTCTAAAGGCACTATTTATCTCAATTATAAACATACCCGGAGTAGAAGTAGAAGTGCTTGTAAGCTTCTCTTTCTGCTTCTTATCCTTAATGGTCTCTAAGTAAGCTTTGCAGTTGCGCCTCCAATGGCCCATCTTCCCACAATGTGGCATGGGCCCTTGGTAGCTGCATCTTTTTTGTTCACAGCACTTTTGGGCTTCATGTGAGCCTTCTTCTTCTTCTTTTGAACTATCTTCTTAAAAGAGAAAGATTCTACCATTAAAACTACATTGGAATCCTTTTTCATGGAGGACTCCGCAGTTTTGAGAAGATTGATCAACTCAGGAATGGTGGATTCAATCTTGTTCATTTGATAGTTAATCACAAATTGTGAGAAACTATTAGGCAAAGATTGTAGAATTAAATCAACACTTAAGTCATAATCCATTGCAAACCCGAGAGATCCAAGATTCTCTATTAAGCCCAGTATCTTCAGCCCATAAGTGGCCACAGAAGAACCATCTACCATTTTACAACGGAATAGTTGCTTCGAGATCTCGTATCTCTCAGTTTTGACTTGGGCATCAAACAACTCTCGAAGATGTAAAATTATCGATTGAACATCCATATGCTCGTGTTGTTTTTGCAACTCAGGAGTCATGGATGCCAGCATAATACATGATACTGTATCACTATCCTCCTTGTGCCTCTTGTTGATAGCATGCTCATCAGCATGAGCATCTTGGGCTGGTGGTGGTGGAATAGGAACATCTAGCACGTAGAGCAACTTTTCTGATTTGATAACGATTCTCAAATTTCTATACCAGTCAAGATAGTTTGATTTGGTTAACTTGTTGGTTTCCAAGATGCTACGTAAGTTTAAGTTTGTAGACATGATACAAGTGACCTAGATGTAAAGATGGAGAGCATTAACTACTAGTATATGCACATGATATGCAAATCATTAGGACTTTAATTAAGCGCATTTTTACTCCACTATTTTACTCAAACCAATACCCCCCACTACTAATTCGGAAAAGCCCGTTAGAAGCTTTCCTAGTGGACCGGTATCCAAATTCCTCAAGAATAACCTTGGGTTTGCCCAACAAGCCACCCTTAAGTTTATTGGTAGGTATCCAATACCAATTACATCGTATATAACTACCGAATCATTGGGTGATTAACAGCTTTTAATCTTAAATCCTTTTAGGCTACTCCAACTTTTCCTCTAAATTTCTTTATACTTGAGTTTGCCCAATCGAGATAAAGAATTTAGTTAAACCTGATCTATTAATCAGGAATTTAATTCCATAACTTGAACATGCCCAATGTCAAGTAGGCTTGGGTTTGCCCAACAAC
This sequence comes from Voacanga thouarsii, assembly GCA_026120185.1. Classification (NCBI taxonomy): domain Eukaryota; kingdom Viridiplantae; phylum Streptophyta; class Magnoliopsida; order Gentianales; family Apocynaceae; genus Voacanga; species Voacanga thouarsii. Next base: position 3,150,528 of record JANUWF010001425.1, read on the forward strand.
CTGGTCTCGAAAAAGGACTCTCTTTCTTACTATATTAACGGAAGAAATTAGGTTTAATATTAATTGAGGGATTTGTTCCTTTTAGTGATTTCGTTGAATGACATGCATAAAAATCAATAAATCACATATTTGATAATCATGGTAATAAAGCAATTACGTGGTATGGTTATGGACTTTACCCTAAATTAATTTCTTTGAGCCATAAAAGAAATTAATATAGTTAACCCTATGTGTTCATACACGATTCAAGTAAAAGGTCTTACCTTCTCGCCTTGTTTTGGTTGCCATCTCTAAAATTAAAAATAATTCTACTCGTATCTAACATATGTAAACTAATTACATAATTTCCTAAAGAGAGAAAACTTCGAGTTACATTCGAGGGGAGTTAGATGAGAAGAGAATTACACAAGAATTCTAGAGAAGGCAGGACACACAGGCCCTATTTCATAAAAACCAAAACTGTAAAATGCATGAACATATATAATTGATTTTAGTCCATAACCATCCACCATGCCATTGACTATGATTAAACAAAATAAATATATATTTTTATTATTCCAAAATCACTATTTTGGAAAAATAAAACAAATTCTAAAATCAATATTTTAGAAAAATACATTAATTTTAAATTTTCAAAATCACTATTTTGAAAAATAAAATTGTTTGTCTCAAAACTAATTTTGAGAAAATGCTTTTGGGTCCCTTTGTTTTTTTTTTTTTTATTTTATAAAATAGAGCAGAAGCGGTACCAGTTTGAAGGCCAGAGCTAGCGCCGCCTGTGTTCTGATTTTTTTAGGAAAAATTTTTCAGAAACGATTTCTAGATGTTCGCGAAACAGCACGCAACCGGCATCGGCTTGGAGGTCGGAGCCAGCGCCGGCTGCAGTCTGGAACAATGGCGGCAATTTTCTTAAATTTTCAGAAACAATTTTTGGTGCTTTCTTCTCTGCAAATTTTCAGTGAGAATGATTCTCAGCAGTATTTTCTATTTTAAAGCTCAAAGCAACAACCAATTTGTTAGTTTAAACAAAACCAAAACAGAAAATTAAGATGAAACAGAAGGCAACAACCATGCTCTTGAAAACGTTTTTCTGCAGAAAATTCTCAGCACCTAAAGAAAGCATCTTTTGAAATACGCTGTGACTTTAACACAATCATATTTCGCTATGGACCCAACCCATAACACTCGAAACAATTTCGAATCGAGTGAAAACAATTTTCACAACAAACAAAGATAAACACGAATACATGAAAATAGTTTTTCATGCCAAACAATGTCCGTAGACCACACATAGCATGGCTCTGATACCACTGTTGGGTATCTCAGGCTCGTATCGTATACGGCGTAGCGAAAAATAAAATAAGATACCTTCCTAAGACCTGTCTATGTGTAGAAAACAAGACATAATAATAATAAAGATAACAACTTTTACCTTTAGGTGATCGTTCGAAGAACAAAATTTTTTTTTCTTCTTCAAATTGAAGAGCGATCCAACAATCCTCTTTTGCAAACTCCACGAGAGTTGGAAGTCTAACCACTATAATCACAGTGTGTGATTATTTCTAATAGTAATCCACACAGAGGAATCCTTAAGAACCAAAAATTTTTGTACTAGCAGAAAAATATGCCGGCTAGGGCTTTTTTCAAGAACAATCGTAAGAGAGGGAGAAGGGAAAAATCGTGTATGCTTTGTTGTGTGGCGTGACAATCACGTTAAGCTAGGGTTTCGTGTGTATCCATTATATCACATGAAAAAATTTGCTAAAATTGAGAATTCTAATCCTATTAGAATTTCCAAATTGTAATTGGAAACATCAGGTTCTCACAATTACAACTAGGACCACAAATTATAACTAATTATAATTTGTCCACTACAACTTCGCTTTCTCTCAATCAACCCCACTATGTTGTCAAATAATATCTTGAGTATATAATCCTCAATTGTGTGTGACCTATTAGGTTTCATAGTCAATTGGTAGCGAACATGAATTAATCCAAACGTCTTTGAGATTAATAATCCATAATTAATTAGAATTAATCCTATTAATTTTAATCAGGATTGGTTTATTAATTCATCAATTAATAAACCCATGTTCTCATATCATGAGCAGTATCTTGCAACACATCATGACCACCCAAGAGTCCAGGAAGTTAAGCGGCTTGACATGAACCCTTTAATAACAAACTTCAGTGCAATTAACTCATTTCACCATATAATATCTCATTCGGTTCGGAGTACAGAATTAGTGCTAACTCCCTCTAGAATTAATTCTGGCCCGAATACAATACTTGTAACACCCCACTACCTAGGCCCGACAGGGCCAAGGATGTCGCCCCGTTCAAAGGACAATGAGTCTTTATAATTAGGTCACACAATCAAAATAATATGATAAAAATAATACTTTAAACTTAAAATTTATTACAATCCAAGAATGAATCCAAGAATTCCAAAATCAAATTCATAATAAAAATTATCCACTCTTAACTCCCCAAAGCATTACATAAATTAAATATCAGAAAAATCTTCCAAGGCAAGCTACAACTAGCTACTCATCCCCACAATAGGATCAACCTAAAATCATGGTAAAAAGGGTGATGAGACAAAAATCTCAGTAAGTCCGTGTGTGCTTTGAGTGTCCAGTGAAAACAATTCGTGAATGCAAAGTATGAAACCTTCGTAAGAGAATTACTAACAAGTAATAAACAATAGTCAAAATCAATAGTGGTGTTTTGGCTTTTCCAACCATACATGTTCAATAAAATCAACTACTCAAAAAGGTGATCATAGGTTACCACACGTCGGGCCCCATAACCAGTCAGAATGTCACACTTTGTGCAGACTGATAAAAGGTAGGTGATCGGCTTATCGGGCAAAATACTCCTCCTTCTTTATACCCAAACAATCACCGGTTGTCTATTCCGGTAACACACAGTCACTTGACTGAAAAACTGCTAGCTCGGACCGGCACGACTTACTGGACTGTCATCTTATCTAAGAAGGACTTACCCCTCAGAGGTGGCCACCTACTGAGAGACTCACCCTAACCTTTCAAAAACTAGTCTTAGCAGTCCACCCTTATTGAATACTCAATGTAACTTACCCCACTTGGGGAAAAAGGAACAAAACATAGTTCCATTTGAAAATGGCAATTAAGGGTTTCCAAAGCCTTTGTCAAAATCAGTTTTAGAAAGAGTTTTGAGTTTGAGTAAATCTGCTTATTGAATTTCAAATAATTTATTTGATGGAAGTAAGACAGGAGACAATCCTCAATTGCCATTACAAAAATGAGTGTCCATGCACTCTACATTTGGCTTTCCATAAAAAACATTTTGCATCAAACAGGTTTTATGCAGGAGTTTATCTGATCCTGAGCTTGAGATAAAATAAAGGTCTTCAACTACTGACCCAACCCCGCCTGGGGTAAATATAAACCACAATCAAGCTCAAGCCAAAATCCACTTTCACAAATAAAACTAACTCAACTCACTACTACCATGATCCTAGTGTCCTAAGCTTTAAGGCCAAATAATAAATAAAAAGGTTATAAGCTAAGCCTAATTTGATATTTAAAATAATTAGTGTTTTGGAAAATAGGTACTAACAAGTTGAAGGTTTAAATCTTGCTAAGAATAAATTAGAGTTTATTTGATGAAGAGTCTTAGGTGGTATTAGGTAAAATAATAATTTATTAATAATTAATTTTTTAAAAATAATTGATATCTAAATTAGTTAAAAATAAATTTTAATGGGTCTTGATTGAAAGATAATAAATAAATTTTAACAGGTTTTTATTAAAAGATAATAATTGGAAGATAATAAATTTTAATGGTATTTATGAATATAAACTTATAAAATTAATATTTTTACTTATTATGATTATTTATATAAAAGGCTTTATTTGATATTATTATTATATATAATATCTATATATTTTATTTCTTTAATAAAAGCTATCATTTATTTGATTAAGGTATCCTTATTATATATATAATAATCCAAATCTACCTTCCTAGGGTTTTCGAATTTACTAGCAAAAATTATAGTATTAAATATTTTATTAATGAAATAAAATTAGCTTAGGGACAACTAGATCATGTTCATATTTCTATTGCTAACCACAATCATAAACATATACCCCACTTCAATTCATCAAATCATCCAAATCATGAATAAAAGCATAGATCTAAATTTACCAAGGCATGATCCAACCTCTACTAGCATAAACATAATCATGGCTTTAACAATCATACATGAATATAAATCCTATTCAGCTTATGTACTGATTAAGGGAGACAAATTAGAACCAAGATCAGAATTATACAACTTTGTTAGGTATCTAAAAGGGATAAAAGGAGGTTTCTTTTATCATCCTAAGGAACAAAAAGTACTGGTAAGTACTAATGCTAGATACATGGAGGATGATCAAAGTACTTCTACTAAATATTCAACAAGGTTGGAACTCGAAGAGAAGTTATCTTCAGAATCAACTTCTTCAGATCCAATTATGGAACAAAAAGAGGCACATCCTCAAGAACCTGTACAAGCAGAGCTTCGTCACAGTGGGAGGGTATCTAGAGTTCCAAAAGGATGGACAGGAGAGGCTTTTAAGCTGGTTTCTGACCATCAAGAACAAGATCCCACTAGATACGATGAGGCTATTGCTAATGCCGATGCAGATCTATGGCATGAAGTAATGAAAGTTGAGATTAAGTCTATGTACTTCAATCAGATTTGGGATCTTGTAGCTTCACCTGAAGGGATAAAACCCATTAGGTGTAAGTGGCTATACAAGAGGAAGAGGGAAGCAGATGCGAAGATGGAAACCTTCAAAGCTAGACTTGTGCCGAAAGGGTATTCTCAGAAAAAATGAATCGATTATGATGAAACTTTTTTCCTGGTAGCCATGCTTAAGTCTATCCTTCTTGACATTGCATATCATTACGACTATGAGATATGGCAAATAGATGTCAAGACGGTATTTCTTAATGGCTTTCTTAACGAAGACATCTATATGTCCCAATCGGAAGGTTTTATTGCTAAAGGCCAGGAACATATGGTTTGCAAGCTTAAGAAGTCCATTTATGGATTTAAGTAGGTATCTAGAACATGGAACATTCATTTTGATGAGACTATAAAGTCTTACGGATTCATTCAAAACGAGGATGAAAGATGCGTGTATAGAAAATTGGAAGGCATAAATGTGGTTTTTCTTGTCCTATATGTAGATGACATTCTACTTATTAGAAATGATGTAGGGATATTGTCATCTACTAAGGTTTGACTGTTTAGTCAATTTAGTATGAAAGACTTGAGAGAAGCCAGTTACATTCTCGGGATTAAGCTTCTTAGAAATACGAAGCAGAGAATGTTAGGATTATCTCAAACGACATACATTGACTAGATATTAGCCAAGTTTAGCATGGACTCGTGCAAGGGAGCTCTAATCCCTTGCAGACATGGGTTATCTTTTTGTTTTAAGGACTATCCTAAGTCTCAAGAATAAAAAGACAGGATGAGTAGGATTCTCTATGCTTCGGCTGTGGGAAGTCTCATATACGCCATGCTATGTATTAAGTTAGATATCTGCTTTGTCGTATACTTAGTTAGTAGATATCAGTCAAACCCTGGGAAGGTTCATTGGTAAGCTATAAAGCATATTTTTAAATACCTCAATAGTACGAAAGATTATATGTTGATTTACAAGACTGACAATTTGGTTCCTACTGAATACACAAACTCAAATTTCCAGACAGATAAGGATGAGAGAAAATTCACTAGTGGATAGGTCTTCATCTTGTCTGGAGGAGCTATTTCATGAAGGAGTATCAAGCAATTTTGTATTGCTGACTCAACCATGAAAGTTGAGTATATGGCAGCTTCGGAAGTATCCAATGAAGCAATTTGGCTCTGGAAGTTCCTTTTAGAACTTGGAGTTGTGCCACACATAAACAAACCGATTGTGGTGTATTGCGACAACTCTGTAGCAGTCTCGCAATCCAAAGAACCCAAGAACCATAAGAAGGGGAAGCACATCCAGAGGAAGTACTACCTGATCCGGGATTTCATTCAGAGATGGGAAATTGTGGTGGAACAGATAGCCTCGGGGAACAACTTAGCAGATCCATTCACCAAGCCTTTGGTTAAAAGAGTCTTCAAAAGACACTTGAGGCCATAAGGGTAGGCACCTACGGACTTTCTTAGTCTTAAAGTGCAAGTGAGAGATTGTTGGAATATATGCCCTCTAGACTAGTTTATCTGATGTAATTATCGAATTTATTAATAAAATAATTTATTCTCAAAATTTATTTGTAAATTTACATTTTATTTGTGCACAATCTTTGTTTGGAAAGGACCCATTGTGTTTAAGTAAGTGGTCCATGTGAATGGTGGTCTTTCACAACAAGGTATGGATCACCAGTTACTTAACATATAGATATTTATTCTTAACCGATTGATGAGAATGGGAATCTCATCATGTTTAGATTATTATGTTATGAATTCCAAATAGGGAATGGCTTACCTTTAGCCAGTGAGTAGCCTACTCATTTCATAGTATGAGCGTATTTTGAATACGTAGAACAGGACCTATAATAGTGATTTCTAAAAGTATTATTTAAAAGAAACTCAGACTATTATTGCTATAGCGTGGACTAATACTCTACCTCTTAAATATGAGTTGGTAGTCTGATGAAGCTAAAAACATATATTTTGATATACTGTAATTGAGATTTTTTTGTAGGGCCGATATAAAAGTATATTGGGTATATGTGACTAGTTAATTAAAATAGACTTGTACAAGATAACTTCTACAATATATCGCCCCTTGTGACTGTTCAAATAATCTAATTATCCAGGGTCCTGGGGAACATGACTTAGATATTTACTTTTGGATAGCTCCCTTGCAAAGTAGAAACATTCCAGGAGTCATGGATCATTGGACTAGAAGTCTAAGAATGGTAGATATCTATTAGAGAAGTGTAAGTACACTCTTCCTTTCTAAATGCATGGCGATGTGTAAAAGGGTATTTTCATCATTACACCTGTAGGTCGAAGACTTTGCTAACACAGCATTGTCCCTGGGGTCAATATTTCCTTATGGTGATATTAGGAAATATTTAAAATACAAAATATAACTATTTATATAGCATGAGTATTTTGGTCATTTTATTAGCCAATGCGATATGTCTTTTGGTCCCCGAAATGGCCCTTAAGTCCTGACAGATTTGGGTTAAGAAATTGGTCTTGATAATTATGGGTTTTATTTTATTTTATTAGTCTAATTTATTGTTGGACTAGAATAAAATAAAAGGTCCGAGAGAGAGTATTTATTTTATCTAGTTTAATTGGTTAATTAATTATTCAAGGCCCAGATTGAATAATTAGAAAATTGATCTAGATATAAACTAGATAAAAGGTATAAAATTTTATATTAGTCTATTTGGGCTTGTTAATTATTTATTGAGTTATTTAAGGAATCCAAAAAATAAATAATTGAGATTTATTATTTATGGGTGTTTAAGCCTAAGAGTAAATAATTTTATCTGGCCCAATGAATAAGACCAAGGATAAAATAAAATTTAAAAATAATTAATTAATTAATTAAAATAAAAAAATAAAAGACAACACGGGATGGATCCCGTGTTATTCTGCGTGAAGGATAACAGAAAGTATGTATGCTTTTTGTTTTCACGCAGATGGCATTTCTCTCTTGGGGAATTGGATCGGAAATGAAAAGGGTCATCATGCATTGGGTGTGAGGAGCTCTTGGAATTTTTCCAATTCACAGAAACCCAATTCATAAAACCAAAGTCTGTGAAACATTCATGGAGAAGAAAAACGTATTGCAAACCCACTCCTTTAAGCTTTCACCGGCTATGCTACGACACTATTTTAGAAAATCAAAGGCTTCGCGTGAATGAGACGCAGTCGACGTTTACAAGGACATGATCCAATAGTTTCAAACATCCTTGTATAAACAACTACATCAGTGCGAAAAGGGCTATTCAATCACATAGGTAAATTTTTCGTTTTCCTAGTATACTTTCATTTTGATGATTTTTGCCATTTTAAGCCTTTAGATTGTTGAAGAGATAAGACACAAAATTGAAGAGATAATGTACGAATTTCTCTCCAAGTAACCTCTCACATCATCACCAACGATCATGAAGTAAAGGGAAACAACCACAGTCACTATTTTCTCCACTTTTAATCATAGGGACATGACATAGAAGCTTGGAACTAAGGAATTCTACCTATAAAACTTAGAAGATGAATAGAAGAAGGGGAACATCAGTAAATCATCTCAAGAGCATATTTTATTCCTTGATTTTGTTTTGAAAAAACTTAGAGGAGAGGTGAATAAGGTTTTTGGCAAATTAAAAATTCTCAAATCATCTAATATGTAGAATAACAATGATCATCAAGATTCTTGAACCAACTTTTTGATAACAAAGAAAACTATCTAAGAATACTTTGATATATATTCGGATTCAGACTAAAGATGGAAATGTAATGCAGTTAATGATGTAAGAAAAAAAAAATGAGACACAGTATATATAGTGGTTCAATCTACCAAGATCTACATCCACTACCTTAAGCTCAAACTTAAAAATTTTCAACCAGATTTCATTTACTCCACTTAATGAAATCAAACAGAACCATATACAAGAGAGGATCACCACATAAAGTTTTCCAAAACCTCTCAAACAAACAATCACAACAAGGTTTACCCCAGATGAGTTTTACACCAGAACCTTGTACTACAAAAGAGATTGAATATCAATGAATAGTAAAAGCTCACTTATTTAAGTAGATGTTTACTAAGGTACAAAGCACAAACACTTTTACCTTTGACACAATATGAATTCACTTTGAAGCACTTTGATAAAAGGAAATTTTTGAAAACATTAAGTAATAGTGTTTCTTAGAACAATGTTTCAAAAATCTTATGTCTAATCTTGCTTAGAGGCTATTTATAGAGCAAAAAGGTGAAGTGCCAACGGCTATAAAACGGCTATAATTTTTGTTAAGTTTATCCGTGTTTTGGACTCAGGTTTCGAACGGCAATGCATCCAAAAGGTAAGTCCAAAATGACACTTTTTCAGGCAGAAACATTTCAAGACAATTTACAGAATTTTGGACCAATCTTTTAGATGCGAAAACAATTAAACTACTAATCCAAAATTCTGATATTTTCAAAACTTTGAAATCTTCTTCTCTATGTGCTTCAAAGTAAAAATCAATTGAATCAAAAAGTAAAGAGATATAGGAATTAATAGAAATATCTTAATAACACTTCCTAGTCTAAAGTTCTTCTTATAAGGACTTCTTGGTATGCAATTCCATATACTTTGATCTTCTTTTTTATCTTCCATACTTGAATTCAATTACTGAAGAGTTGCCTAACAATAATATCTGAATGCCTTAGAAGAACAGAGGTCAAACATGTTCTATCACAATAAATTACATAAGTTAATTTATATCAACGTTTGTCATAAGTCAAAACATAGGAGAAAGCCCTTGGGGCTAACAATCTCCCTTTTTTTTAATGATGACAAACATGATAAAAAAAAATACTATACATATAAAAAACAATAATATGTATGGAGTGAATGTGTTGATCGAGAGAGATATAAATAAATTTTTATTGAAATGCAATCTCTCATTATAGGTCTTAAAGAGAGCTTATGAGTTTAAGATGGATGATTTTAAAGCATTTGTTCATAAGTGTAACTCAATGAGCTTAAGGCCTATCCTATCTGCATATCATTATGAATATTCAAAATGATTTAATAAATAAAAGAGATATAGTAGGCAAGTTATATGATAAGATGCTCCCCCTTAATATTTGCTTATATGAATATTTCAAAATGAGAAGGAAAGCAGAAATCAAATTTTGTACGTCCAAAACATTTTTTAAATTAAGTATAAGACGAGATTTTTTCAAAAATACATTTTAGATGCGGATTTTGGATATCCAAAAGATGTGTTCTCAAAACAGTATGACTTTTAGGAGAAGATTTGTTTGGATCAAGAAAATACAAGTCTAAAACTCCCACTGACACAATGCATGAAATTATGGATTTTTCAGTTTTTCAAAAAATGTTTAAATAATCCATCTGACTGAAATTTGATTTAGTTACAAAATCATATCCTCATCTCGTCAGATTAGTCTCAAAGATACCTTCATTATAAAAAGAATACTTTTGGATAAAAAGATTTGAGTGACCATAAATTGAATATCAAGAAGATCATCAAATCAACCATAAGGTATTATAAACAGAGGTTTAGTAAAAAATTATCCCAACATTCCAAGCAAATACTTTCAATCAATTGTCAATAATTATATCTAGTAGATCAAATAGTTTCCAAAATAGTATCATATCAGATTATATCATTCTAATATCAGTTCATATCACCCTTTATATCTTAACCAATATCACAAGTCATTCATGCAGTTCAGATTAGTTCATATAAGTTCAAAATGCATCACAACAGTTCATATCAGTCTTAACCCATATATCAGTCATATCCCAGTTATTCATATAGTCTTTAGTTAAATTCATACAGTCTATAGTCTAATCATTTCTCCCCCTTTGTCATCAATCAAAAAGAGTAATATCAGAAAGAAAGCAAAAACAAAACATAGATAGATAGGAAATAGTCATAATTTAAGCAATATGCAGAAAATAAGAAATTATTCTTATGCATAATCTAAAAACAGAAAAGTAATTTGTTCAATTTTTAGAAAGTAAATTGTTTGAGAGATATCATTTGAACATCATTCTATACAACTGATCCTCTTAGAAATGGTTTCAGCTTTTGAACCAGCACCCTTCTTAAAGTGTTGACCAACTATTCGATTGGAATTTCTCTTTACCACAACGTGTTTCTGTCTCTTTCCAGATGATTGTGGTTTAGAGGATGCAGAAGTTGCTGCAATTTCCTTAATCGGAGATTTTCTTTGAGTTTGCTCAGTAGCATGTTCTTTCTCTGCAACAGGCAGATCAGGTTCTTTTTCAAAAACAAGTTTTTCCTTTTCTTGAGCAGACAATGTTGGGGAAGGCACTAGTGCATCAATTTTTGCAGTCTTTTCTACTGCAGACAATCTGTTAGCAAGACTTTGAAGTTCAAAACTAAGATTATCCAACTTCATAGCCAGTGAGTTGATGGCATCCAATATACTCACAAATAATCCTTCATCCTTTTCTTTCCCCTTAGCAGAGGATTCTATCTGAGGATCATCATTAAATTTTCTTTTTGTTCCTGCAACAAGAATAGACTTTCCTTCTTCTTTGATTTTCATCAAATTTTCTATTTCTTTACCCTCAGTGTCTCTCAGCAACTTCCATTCATTACCTACTCTCACATAACCCATTCTCTCAAAGGAGTCAAAATTATAAACATTCATCTTTGTTAGATCACTAAGAACTGAATTTAAATCAACCTGAAAATAACTGAACACTCTAGATAACAAATTTTCATAAGGTGGAGCTTTGCTTGATGTATTCCTTGACTGCAACATCAATTTTGTAGCTAAAAATCCAAAGTTTATTTGCCTACCCTCTGCCAGGGCCAACATAATTACCATTTACAGAATGCTTATGGAGGTCTTATGTCCATAGCTCAGAACCACCATAGTGGACATCATGTGGTGCAAAATCCTTCCAATCCTATTAAGCCACCGCGTACTTCTGTTACCAGAATTCCCAAAACTCTTCCCTCAAGTGAAGATTTCTTCAAAATTCTTCAAAACAAAGATATCACTTCCCTCAGGAAATTTGTTCAACTCAAAGTACTGAATTCCAGCATCCCTCATATCACAGATCCTATTTGACAGACAGTGATCAAACTTAATGTCTTTTCCCTTAACTCTTAACACATACCAACGAATCATGAAACCTCCCTTAGTTTCCTCAAGATGACCTTTTCTTAAATTGGCATAAAATTCCCAGACAAGAGGAGCAAATAATTTCTCATCGACAGAAAGTAAACTACCACATCCAATGTGTTCAAACATATCTAGAACATTTGAAACATTTAGAAAGGCCAAATGATTAGCACGATAACCAGAAATAACCATTTTGTTCCTTGACACCCAGTCATTGTAATCAATTTCGCATTTAGATTCTATGAAACGGAGTACCTAATTTCCAGAACTCATTTGTTTCAGAGAAGACTTTGATGAATCATAGTGAGACACCAAGAAGTTCGATTGAGGAGAAACTTCTTTCCTTTTCATTTTGCTTGAAGCTGAACTCTTTTTCTTTATCTTCGGAGATATTTTGTGCCCCTTCTTTGGTTTTAGAGCAGAAGATTTCATCTTTGCCATTAGTAAGATTAGGGCTTTTTCTTTTTGGACTGGCGATTTTTCTGGAGAAGAAGAATATAGATAGTTTTTGGAAGAATCGATTACAAGGGTTTTGAGAAAAATCAAAGTGCTTTGAATGTCTGGAGTAATGTGATATAAAGTACATTGAAAAAGATAAAATTTTCACAGAAGTTTAGAGAAACGCGCAAACCAACTTTTTGAAATTCAAAAATTGGAATAAGGAAAAATATAGAGTATATATATAAAAGAGTGTTTTGGAGTTAGACTCAATCCGAAATTATCATGCAAATGAGTTTTTTTTTTTAAATGTATTTTGGATGTGGGATTTGGATTTAAATACTACATCCAAACAGCTTTTGATGCGTTTTGGATACAAACACTATTTCCAGAACCGTTTTCTTTATAGATCCTGCAAAATAAAGAAGACTTATGCCAAATGGTTAGTTATCAGAATTTTGTAATTCCTAAACCTTTTCTCAAATTGTTGAATCTTTTTTCAGCTAGAGGTTTAGTGAAGATATCTGTAAGTTGTTCATCCGTTGAAATATATTCAATACACACATCGCCTTTAAGCACATGATCTCAGATGAAATGATGTTTAACTTCTATATACTTTGTCCTAGAATGTTGAACAGGATTTTTTGTTAGATTGATAGCACTTGTATTATCACATAAAATAGGTACGCATTTAAAGTTCAGACTAAAATCTAGCAATATATTTTTCATCCACAAAATTTGAGCACAACAACTACCGGCTACAATGTATTCAGCCTCAGTGGTGGATAAGAATACACACGCCTGCTTTTTACTATACCATGACACAAGAGAATGTCCAAGAAATTGACAATGGCCACTAGTACATTTTCTTTCAACTTTACAGCCTGCATAATCTGCATCAGTGTATCCTCTAAGATCAAATGTGTTAGTTTGAGGATACCATAAGCCATAATCATATGTGCTAATTAGATATCGGAGTATGCATTTTGCTGCACATAGATGTGATTCCTTTGGACAAGATTGAAAGCGAGCACAAAAACATACTGAAAACATAATGTCTGGTTGGCTAGCAGTAAGATAGAGTAGACTTCCAATCATACCTCTATACTTATGTTCATCTACTTTCTTGCCATTTTCATCTTGATCAAGTTTTATAGAAGTACTCATAGGTCTGCAGATTTCTTTTGCTTCGTTCATTCCAAACCTTTTGAGCAACTCATTGGCATACTTAGCTTGATTTATGAAGATCCCATCCTTGGTTTGCTTAATTTGCAGTCCAAGGAAGAAGTTTAGTTCTCTCATCATACTCATTTCGAATTCTTGCTACATAGTCTTAGCAAACATCTTGCACAAAGAGTCATTAGTAGCACCAAAAATGATATCATCAACATAGATTTGAACAATTAGTAAATCACCAGAATTATCAAATTTGATAAACAAGGTGGTATCAATCAAGCCTCTAGAAAAACCTTTTGAAATCAAGAAACCACTAAGTCTTTCATACCAAGCTCTTGGAACTTGCTTTAATCCATAAAGAGCTTTAGAAAGTTTGAAAATATGATTTAGAAAGTGCTTATGAATAAAACCAAGAGGTTATTTAATATATACTTCCTCCTAAATAAAACCATTTAGGAATGAGCTCTTGACATCCATTTGGTAGAGTATGAAATTTTTGAAGAATGCAAAGGCAAGAAGCATTCGTATGGATTCTAGTCTAGCAATAGGAGCAAATGTCTCATCATAATCAATACCTTCTTCTTGATTAAATTCTTGGGTGACTAATCTAGCTTTATTTCTAATCGCAACCCCGTTTTCATCAAGTTTATTTCTAAATACCCATTTTGTACCAATAATAGGACGATCAAGAGGTCTAGGGACAAGTTTCTAAACTTGATTTCTTTCGAATTGATTTAATTTTTCTTGCATAGCAATAATCCAAAATTCATCGTGCAATGTGATATCAATACAGTTATGTTCAATATTTGAAAGAAGAGCAAAGTTGTCAATGAAATACCGTCTAGTTTTAACTCCATAGTTTGGATCCCCAATGATTTATTCTTTGGGATGACCTGTTTTGTATGTCCGGTCTTTTGGCAATTATTAATTCGTAGAATCTTCAGTTTGTTCTTTTCCTTGTTCAGCTTGCAGCTCTTCAATTTCTTCTTCTTTTGCATGAGTATCTAGCGGTGGAGTTTTGAGTTGATCTAACTTGACTTCCTTTAAACTTCCTACATCATCATCATCTCAATATCACTAATGCCAAGAATCTTTCATTTCTTCTTTCTTCGAATGTAATAAATTCTTCATTTATATTTTGTATATCCTCTAACAAAATTGCGTTTCCAGTCATGTGTCTTGAACAATCGCTGTCCAAGAACCACTTGGTGAAGCTCAAAGACTATGCCTATACATGAGAAAGAGGAATGATTTTTAGTACCCACACTTTCTTGGGTCCATGAAGGTTAGTAACATTTCCTTTGATTTTCCAGAATGTTATTCCACCGGATTCCATTTTTCTTTTAATAAGACGTCTTGAAACTATATGTCCCGATTTTTTACAGTATATGCAAGCTTTATGTGTTCTGTAACATAAGGTAGATTTAACATATTAAAACTTGTTATTTTTGTTCTTATTCTCATGTTCATATCCTAAGCCATTTCAATTTCTAGCATAAACAAATATAGGCTTGTAAATTTTGTCCTTATCATCATATCTATATCCTAAATCATTTCGATTTCCAACTTGATGTTAAGTTCTAAGTAACTTTTCAAGATTGCTTTTACCATTTGTGAATTTCTCAATACAAGTGGTAAGATCATTGACTTTATTCTGCATGTCATTATAAGTGCTAACTATACTTTCAAGAGTTTGAATTTGATCACACAAATTTTTATTTTCCAGAGATGCATATTGCAAAGCATCATGATCACATCTTTCTCAATAATAGTACTCATATGTGACTCAAGAGACATTTTATTATCATTTAGCAATATTTCATTCTTTTCCATCAAACATTTAATCTTCAACTTCATTTCTTTATTTTTTTTGGACAATTTTTTTAAATTCATAAAACATATCACTTAACAACTCATTCAGATCATCATGTTTTTTAGTCATAGATATAAGCGAATTAGACATGAAATTAGATGTAGAAGAGTTTACCTTATTTTCCAAGGCCATGAAACATACGTTGGAATTTTCATCTTCAGACTCAGTTTCATTTAAGTCCCAAGTTCCCATAAATCCTTTACCTTTCTTTGCCTTCAAATCCTTCTTCTTTTTAAACGTTCTTCATTCCTTACTTTTTGCAACAGGACAATCAGCAATGAAGTAATCAATACTTTTACATTTATAACATTGAGGTTCGAATCTTGGGGTTTGTCCTTTCTTTCTCATGAACTTCTTTCCTCTTTTGTAGTTCCTTTATTGAACATTCTTCTGAATTTTTTTGCTATCATAGCCAAATCTTTATTATCCATTTTCATGCCCTCACTGCTTTCCGATAGACTTGTTTCTTCATCTTTATTTTCAACTTTCAATGCTATCCCCTTTTTACCTCTATTATGATCGTCAGATTCATGAAATCTTTCAAGTTTCATCTCATAAGTTAGAAGAGATCTGATCAGCTCTTCGGTTGGTAAGGATTTTAAATACTTGAATTCTTTTACTGCAAGAGTTTTAGGCTGCCAGCTTTTTGGTAAGGCATCTAAAATTTTTTGATTTTGTTCCCCAAGAGAATAAACCTTCCCGTAAGCTTTGAGACCATTTGAGATATTAGTGAATCTCGTGAACAGATCAGTAATGCTTTCATTCGGCTTCATTGTAAATAATTCATAGTCATAAATTAGAAGCCCCTGTTTTTCTTCTTTGACTTGGTTTGTCCTCTCATGGGTGATTTCAAGTAATCTCCACATTTCATAGGCTGAATCACAACCACTAACACGATTGTATTCAGTCGCATCTAGTGCACAACATAAAATGTTCATAGCCTGAAAATTTAAAGTCATCTTAGCATTGTCTTCTATACTAAACTCATCATTTTGTTTCGGTAATTTTATGCCATCAATAATTTTTGACGGAATAAAATGACCATTTTCTATCAAACTCCATAACTCAAAGTTGACAGAACACACATAAATTTTTATTTTATTTTTCCAGAATGTATAGTTGTTTCCATTGAATAAAGGAGAGCGATTTATTGAAGACCCTTCAACATATGGAAGAGAGGATGAGCTTGTCATGAAGATCTTTTCTACAAAGTTGTTAAACCAAGAGTATGTAGACCAAGCTCTGATACTAAATGAAAAACTTTAGACGAGGGGTGAATAAAGTTTTTGGCAAAGTAAAAATTCTCAAATCATCTGATATGCAGAATAACAATGATCATCAAGATTCTTGGACCAACTTTATGGTAACAAAGAAAGCTATCCAAGAATACTTTAAAATATATCTGGATTTAGACTAAAGAAGGAAATATAATGCAGTTAATGATGTAAGAAAAAAATAAGACACAGTATATATAATGGTTCAATCTACCAAGATCTACGCCCACTACCTTAAACTCACACTTAAAAATTTTCAACCAGATTTCATTTACTCCACTTAATAATCAAACATAACTACATACAAGAGAGGATCACCACACAAGATTTTTTAAAACCTCTCAAATAAATAATCACAACAAGGTTTACCCCAAATAGGTTTTACACCATAACCTTGTACTATAAAAGAGATAGAATATCAATAGAATAGTAAAAGCTCACTTATTTGAGCAGATATTCACTAAGGTACAAAGCACAAACACTTTTACCTTTGACACAATATGAATTCACTTTGAAGCACTTTGATAAAAGGAGATTTTTGAAAACGTTGAGCAATAGTGTTTCTCAGAAGAATGTTTAAAAAATCTTATGTCTAATCTTGCTTAGAGGCTATTTATAGAGCCAACAAGTGAAGTGCCAACGGCTATTATTTTCTATTAATTTTATCCGTGTTTTGGACTTAGGTTTCAGACGACGATGCATCCAAAATGTAAGTCCAAAATAGCACTTTTTCAGGCAGAAACATTTCAATACAAGTTACAGGATTTTGGACGAATCTTTTGGAAACAAAAACATCTAAACTACTCAATCCAAAATTCTGAGATTTTCAAAACTTTGAAATCTTCTTCTTTATGTGCTTCAAGGTAAAACTCAATTGAATCAAAAAGTAAAGAGACATAGGAATTAATAGAAATACCTTAATAACACTTCCTAGTCTAAAGTTCTTCTTATAAGGACTTCTTGGTATGCAACTCCATATACTTTGATTTTTTTTTTTTTTATCTTCCATATTTGAATTCAATTACTAAAGAGTTGCCTAATAATCATATATGAATATCTTAGAAGAATAGAGGTCAAACATGTCATATCACAATAGATTACATAAGTTAGGCCATATCAACGTTTGTCATAAGTCAAAACATAGGAGAAAGCCCTTAGGCCTAACACGTTTGAAAACTTGTTTCACTACTTTTTCTTTACAGTTTTTCCTTTAAATTCATGTATTTTT
Source organism: Voacanga thouarsii (assembly GCA_026120185.1). NCBI lineage: Eukaryota > Viridiplantae > Streptophyta > Magnoliopsida > Gentianales > Apocynaceae > Voacanga > Voacanga thouarsii. The sequence goes on from JANUWF010001425.1 coordinate 3,168,408, forward strand.
ACTGTTTTCAATCAATTTCAAATAAGTCTTTCTTTCAAATTATTAAGTGTTTGTGCTCTGAATGTATTACTCTTTGTCTCCAATTCATTCCTTCTAATTCCCACCAAATATTTGCATTCACTTCACTTCTTAAACTTGCTTGGAATCTTTTTGGAGTGCTCCAAGGAATCTTCTCATTGGATCTTAGCTTCCTGCATGATTTCCTAGACATAACGCGTAGTGGAAGTAAAAAGAAGTGTAAAACGCTTGACCAGCCAAGATTTACCTTCGACCAGTCTAATCACTTTTTAATCCAATTTGGCCAATCACTGACTTAACGGCTAGAAGGTAAAATTCCGAGTCAACACCTATTTGTTCACATGCTTGGTAGGACCACTAAGTGTGGGTTCCATTGAATGCAATTACGATATGGTTGCGTAATTAGCCAGATGGAAAGGTAATCGAATGAAAATCCTAATCGACTGGAAGGTGCACCTTAAACGTCAATGGGGTTTGAGGATCCTACTTCTTTTGTGGCCATTCGATAGCAGTTCAATGAAAGTACAAGTGAGTTGCTTCAAAGTTTAGTGCAATAGACCGTCTCCAAACCTATGTTGCAAAATGAACTACTTACAGTAATAGAAGGACACGGCTGGCAACCAGTCTAATCCATTCAACTACTTTGCAGAGACAAGAGATAAGTCAAACTCTTAGACAGTTGGTTCCTCCAACACAGTTACAATACAGTAGGGTGACAATAGCCTGCCCAAATCACTTTATGACAACAAAATCAATACCTTAAGTAAGGAACTCAAACTCAGTGATCAATACATTGTCATGACCTATGGCTTGTCCCTACACAGATGTCCAGTTGCCCATGAACTATAGAATGGAGGTCCAGCAACTAGTTTACTTTGGAGAACAACCAATGTATGTTAGGGGCATCAACCAATATACCCCGCAGGTCAGCATCCGGTGACTGAACCAGGGGGTGGTGTAGTAGCAGTTTCCTTTATACCAGTTGAAGCAACCAGACCATCCTATAGTATTATCCTAGGCAACTAATCGACGTATACTAATGCGCAGCAAGAAGGGAATCCTATAATGAGAGGCTTTGTATGGCCTACCGCAGTTCATAAAATAATTTAGCAAAGAATGTCGACTAGTCAGTTTCCACAAGTAACTCTAGCTTTGCAAACCTACCAACCAAGGTGCCTAGTCTAACCACAGAATTATAGTATTCAACAACAAGTAGATTCGAGAATAATAGTCGATGTTTTGAGAAAATAATTTGGTTTGACAATCACTGGTATGGAGAAAGCTGCTTACCAAAAGCCTTATCTTGAATGGGTAGACTCAATACTAACTTTTCCTAAAGTTTTCAAGGTTCCGAACTTCACCACTTTTTTAGGAGATGATAGCAAGACTACCATGGAGCATATCAGTAGGTTCACTATTTAATGTGGTGAGGTCAACATGAGTGAATGACATAAATTACATTCTTTTCTATTATCGTTGACTGGTCATGCTTTTACTTGGTATTCCAATCTATTGCCAAACTCTGTTCAAAGCTAACCGAAATAGAGAGGATTTTTCATGAAAAGTTCTACCGGCCTTAACCAAATATTTTTGTAAATGATCTTTTGGCCATTAAAAAAAAAAAGCAGTGAGACTGTTACTGATTTTCTAGAAAAGTACTAGACACTCAAAATATACACGGATTGTCATTGACCAGATGCATCCTCAATTAAAGGAGGACCTAATTCTACACGACTTTTCTAATTTATCATGGCTGGACTTATATGCAGCTAGAATTGAACAAATCATCAAAGATAAGCAGGCAAGATGAGAGGAAAAGTTTTAAAATAAGCCAACCATGATTTTGGTAGTTGATGACATCAACGAGTCGGTCACCATGGAAGAAATTATGGCAGTCGAGATTGTAACCAGGAAGACTTACAATTGTCTAGCCCTAAAATCAATTAGAAGTAAAGAACTTATTAAATAAAGTGATCAGGAAACATATTTGTTTAACATAACCAAGGCCGATCAAATCCTTGATCTCCTACTCAAAGATAGGCAAATCAAAATTATGAATAGCTAAAGAATCTCGGCCGCCGAAGAATTAAAGGGAAGTGGTATTGTAAGTGGCACAATTCTTTCACTCATTCCATTAATAATTGTGTGATTTTTAGAAATACCATTCAAAAAGCTATCCAAGAAAGGTGTTTCAAGTTAACGGATAGCAACAATACCGAAATGCTAGTACATACAAACCTCTTTCTAACTACTGATCTTAACATGGTGGAAGTAAGTAAGGTTAGGTCAGATAATTCCATATCAGACAAGAAGGAATCAGTTAATCCCCAACTTTTCAAAAAAGCCTTTGATGGTGGTCCAATCAACCCAAGGTCTCTTATGAAGACCATTCCATCAGAAGACCAATCAGAATAGGTTGATGAGGACGAACTGGTAACAGCTTCGCAAAAGCTAAGCGTAGCTGAAAGAAAGTAAGATAGCTTGACTAAGAACGATCAAAATATGGTGAAAATCGCAGGATCCGAGCGATCTTGCTTAAGAAATGAATGGATCCCAAAAAGAAAGCAATCAGACCAGTCGAACTTACATCATGAGCCGTTCACTGGCCACCGACCAATCACCCCCAGCAAAAGATTAATTTGCGAACTAGGCTTCAGAAAGATAAGAAGGTAAACCTATTAGGTTCTAGCAGATGGTCTTTATTTGATCGGCTAAAATTCTCACATGAAAATGGAAAGGTAGCTAAGAAAGTGACTTTTAAAGTACATAAAGGGATTTTAATATTGTGCATTTCAACTTTGAATATGCAAGATAAAATCAACATAAATTTAGTACACTCCATGCTTACTTCTATACAAAAAAGAAGATTACAAAGGAAAAGGGCTTATTAAGGATATAAACGAAAGGCCATAGAATGTGATCAACAATAAGACTAGAAGGAATAAAATTTAAAGATTCTATGAATACAGTCGTTTCTCTACCTTTGAAGTTTTACATAAATGAGAATAGGATGGCGCCAGTAGAAGATGTTTTCATTACTGACAGGCAATAGCTGAGTAGGCTATCCAATAGACAAGTCAAACAATATAAAGAAGTATGGCATGTCCTTTATCAAACCAATAGAAGAAATGGCCAATCATTTAAAAGTTTTTTACATCCATGCTCATGTAAATAGTAGACCTATTTCCAGAGTATTCATTGTCCAAGGGGTTGTTCTCATCATCATGCTTATTTCAAACACTTAGGAAGTTGGGGAAATCAATAGCAAACTTTATGGCAGCGAATATACAGATGACTAGCTTCACCAGTAATGTTATCTAACATTGGGAGTCTTGATTTCAGATGAAACAGTCGGTTCAAAGACCAGCTTGATGGCTTTCTTTGTTATTGAGGGGAAACTACCATATTCAATCTTATTAGGTCGGAACTAGATAAATGTTAACAAATGTGTCCTTTCCACCTTACATCACCTGTTATTGTTTTGGAATGATGGGGATATCGAGATGGTGAAGGCCAATCAGAATCTTTTTCAAGCAGACATCAAGATAATGGAGGTTGTGTATTACTTGCTAGCTTTCGAGCCAATAAAGACGGAGACTGTTCAACTCGGACAAAGGTTCATAGCGTGCAACCTAATCAATATAAGTTTTTAGTTGCAAAGCTTGAAATTATTATTTAAAATGTCTTTGAAAGGATAACCATCTACAAAGCCATACAGCACGAGGAAGACAATTTGTTCTTATTATAACCATAGTTAGAAGACAGCTTGGGAGAAGTATTACCAGGAATAAGCATAGTTTTGTTCCTCAAGATCCATTTATCAAAGTAAATTTGGGTAGACCGGACGAATGCTACATAACTAGAATAAGTACATTGTTGAATGAGGAGCAAAAAACTCAATTAGTCACTGTTTTTAGAAATTACAGGGACAGTTTAGCCAAGGATTACCATGAAATGCCTGGGCTAGACAGAAGGATTATTAAATCCTAAGATTGTGCCCAAGATCAAGGTAGACATAGAGTGGTTGCTTAAATGTGATTTTATTTGGACAACGTGTTATGCTAAATAGATCTCTAATATGGTACCAGTCATTAAAAAGAATGACCAGCTACGGGTTTGTATTGATTTCTGTAATTTAAACTTGGCAACACCTAAAGGCACTATGTTATGCCAATAGCTGACATGCTAATGAATGCAGCGGTGAGCCATCAATTCCTCAATTTTATGGATGGTTATTCAGGTTACAACCAGATTTTTATAGCTGAGAAAGATGTTTACAAAACAGCCTTCTGATGTCTAGGATCTATTGGGTTGTTAAAGTGGGTCATCATGCCATTCGGCCTTAAGAATACTGGATCAACTTTTCAACGAGTAATGAACTTTATATCCCATGACTTGATAGGGGCATGCATAGAAGTCTACATCAACAATTTGGTGGTCAAGTTAGTCAATTTCACTCAACATTTGGCGAACATCGAACAGGCTTTTATTAGAATGCAGAAGGATAGCTTGAAAATGAATCCAACTAAATGTGCTTTTAGCATCGCACCCAATTAGTTTTTGGATTTCTTGGTCCATCACAAAGGGATCGAGTAGATTCCAATAAGGCAAAAGTAATCATGCAAGCTAGACCTCCCAGGAATAAGGAGTTACAAGCTTGATTGGAAAGATCAATTTTTTGAGATGTTTTATGGCTAATTCAATTGGGAAGATGAAAGATTTCTCATTCTTACTAAGTTTGAAGACAGGGGATCAGTTTGTTTAGGGAAAGGAGTAGTAGGATTCATTCGATCAAATTAAGTATTTCTTGACTAGTCCACCAATACTAGTACTCTTTCAACCAGAACAGCCACTCAAGCTGTACATTTCAATAGTTAAATGATCAATTAGATGCTTGTTGGCACAAGATGACCAACATGAGGTTGAACGAGCTATATATTACCTCAGTTAGCTGCTCAATAATGCTGAAATTAGGTATTCTCTAGTTGAAAAACTGTCTTTCTTTATATTATGCTCGCACCAAGTTAGAATATTATTTACTTCCAAGAAAGATGTATGTATTGTGTAAAGTAGACATAATCAGGTATCTTCTCAACCAACCTATACTATAAGGCAGGCTAATGAAATAAGCCATCAAGTTTAATACTTTTGCACTCAAATATTGCCCGCTTTGGGTAGTCAAAGGTTAGGCAATAGTAGACTTTTTAACTGAACACCCATGTTTACATGTTAAGGATCCAATTACAGTTGCACAGTATTATGTCAATATCTAATCATGGATCCTAACATTTGACGAATCAAAAACTCGCTAGGGGGCAGGAGCTAGTTTAACCATTACTTTCCCAACAGGTCACAAAGGAAAGTTATTGTTCGAGCTAGACACCACTTGAACTAATAATCAAGCAGAATATGAAACTCTTGTCATCGGCCTAGAATTTCTTGTTGCAAAGGGTGCCCCAGTAGTCTAAATCATTGGGGACTCATAGCTAGTAATCAAACAATTAACTGGAGAATATAAATACCTAAATCCAAAGCTAACTCTTATACAGCAAAAGGCCCTTAGTTTGATCGGTCAATTCTTAGATGTACTAATCATGCATATGCCAAAGAAATACAATAACGAGGCTAATGATTTGGCACAATGTGCTTCTGGAGGAAATTATCTGTCAAGCCAAGAATAAACTATATGTGTAGTATTGACTGGCCAAACTTCTAAAGATTGGCAAACATGTCTTATTGCCTACTTGAGAGATTCGTTTGCCAAGGCCAGCCAGCAAGTCAATAATATGGCAACCAATTACTTATTAGTAGATGGTGACTTATACTAAAGGAGTCATGATGGCTTGCTACTTAAATGCCAAAGCAAAAAGGAATCTATGTGTGCAATGGCTGAGGTATATTAAGGATTATGTAGGACTTATCAAGTCGGGCCCAAATTTTGGTGGACAATATATAGATATGAATTTTACTGACTGACCAGCTCATCAAATTACTTTAGGTATGCCAAAAGATGTATGGCCTGCCAAAAACATAGAAATATACGAAAGGTCCCAGCTACATAACTCCATCCAGTCATTAAGCCATGACATTTTCACAGCTAGGCAATAGACATTATTGGTAAAATCTACCCACCATCCTCAAAAGGGCATACTTTTACTCTGGCCACCACTGACTACTTCACTAAGTGGGTTGAAGCCCAACCAATGGTCAAAGTTGGCCAGGATATTATTATTAAGTTTATGCAATACCAAATTATTTACCGATTTGGTATTCCAGAATCCATTACAACTGATCAAGTACCATGTTTACTGGTGATAAGGTGACTTCCTTTGCTCAGCAATTTGGTGTTAAGATCCTCCACTCTATACCATATTATGCCCAGGCCAATTGCTAGGCAGAAGCTACTAACCAGATTTTGGTTGATATAATCAAAAAGAATATTGAAGACCAGCCTAAGAGATGGTATAAGATGTTAAATCAAGTTTATTGGGCTTATAAAAACTCAAAAAGAACGGCGACCAACTTTACATTGTTTAATCTAACTTATAACCAAGATGCCATTCTACCACTTGAAATCTCTGTCTAATCAGCTAGGGGGGCCAAGCAATATGATATGGAGCCAAATGATTACTAGCAAGCTACGACTATGGAGCTGGATGGTCTGGATGACGTTCGGATATTGGCTTTAAAGCATTTGAAAATCGATAAGGAAAAGATGGCTAGATCTTACAACCTGAAGGTCCAGAAAAAGATGTTCAAGGAGGGTGATTTAGCTTAGAAAATTATCCTACCAGCTCACCTAAAAGATGCTAGGTTCGGCAAGTGGTCACTACTTGGGAAGGGCCTTACTTGATCAATTAAGTCATACCAAGAGGAACTTACAGGTTGATGAAACCAGAATCAAAAAAATTGGAGAAAAGTATAAACGAAAAATTCTTAAAGCCCTATTACCTTTCTATGTAGGAGGGGATGAAAAATTAAGGAAAAATTGAGAGAATTGTCTCGACTACATGCCAGCAGTTTTATAGCCATTCTTTATAAAAAAAAGAGAGAGAGAGAGAGAGAGAGAGTCCAAAGACCACGATTATAGGCCAACCAAGTTTATAGTCAAATTATCTTCAAGTTCAAGTAGTATAAGGGCTGTCAGGAGTCTGATCAAGATAAACGATCTTCAAATAAGTTAGATCGAGTATGTCAAGAACTTGCTCAGGACCACTTGAAAGCACATCACCAGTTGTAGCTGGGTTCTTAGTCTTGCTAGCCTGACAAGGTACACCAACCTGATCAGACAGTCTAGCTATTAATGCAGTAATGTCTTTCTCAGAGGTGGTCAAGCCTGAACCATTAACTCCAGTTTGTTTTCCTATTCAAGAAAACAACATTGAAAGTTGAGAAGAATAAAGTGGTATATTTATAAAAGGAATCTGGTCGGGATAATTTTACCCTTAGTTTGGTTCTTTTGGCTTAGTGACTTTCTTTCCCATTTCAGTTAGTTGGGTTTGACTAGATGCAGAAGCATTGCCAATATTCTATAATAGAGGGATCAGTAAAGTACAGGTGCTTTCCTAGAGGGTTTTCAATTTTTCAAGCATGTTCAGAGAGCTAATTTTTTTTCTTCTCTCGGGAAGGATTCTCGAATTTCGAGGCATCCAAGTTGATTTCTCACCTTCCTTGTATTATGGTACAACTTGGAAATGGTTCTTTATAGGGATTTTCATTTGGCAGTCTCAACTTAGGTAGCAGATTTGGCACAAGCTAGCTCTGATTATAGCCTAGACATCTCTAATGTGAGGTTTTTGGTTTTCTCTTTGCTTTCCTATAAAATTTTCTCAGTGATAGCCAAGTCAGTGAAGGCTTGCTCAAATTGACTGGATAGTGATCGATTCATTTTCATAAGCTAGCTTGCTGGCCTTGCTTAGTTGATTTTTAGCTGTTGGTGATAGCTAATGTCAAAGCTTAATGAGGAGACTACAAAACCCAGCAGCATACACTGTATCTGGACATTATATAGAAGGTCAAAGGCATCACGAATGGTGTCTAGAGTTCGCTTCAAGTTGATTTAGGTTTCTTTATCAGTTAGGAAAGGCAGGTCAATCATTGTTTTCAAAAATTCTATATGCTCTTGCACGGATGGCTAACTTTTTTTCCCAGCAGATGCTCTAAAAAATGAATTAAGTTCTCTTTTAGGCACATTTAGGGGAAAGTCTTCTTCATCTCCTTCTTCAGTAGGCTAGCTAGAGGGTTGGTTGGTAGAGGACTGGACAATTTTCTTTTTCTTGGGTTGCACAAATTAGCCAGGTTAGGTGAAATCACAAGAGGTAGCCCAATCAAGATATTGCTTACCTGAGAAGGAAAATAGTTGGGGGTTTGCTTTCTCCTCCCTTTTTTGTTTGAGCTAAGGCGTTTCTATTTCAATATCAATGGGGTATCTAGCATCTCTCCCTACTGGACAAAGCACATCAAATCAAAATCAATTAAGAAGGCCAACTGGTCATATTATATAGAATATTACCTGTTAGGTCAACAATCTTTTATGTATACTATCGTCTAGGACAACAAATAGATGTGGAAGTTGGAGTAGCAGTCTCAGGAACAACAGTGGAGCTGGACATTTCTTGTTCTTATATGTTCAGCTTGGCAAGATAAACGTAGACTCATGAATCAAACAACCTATCACTCAAAAAAATCCACCAAGTATCGAAGTTAGGAGTGGTTGCCACGTAGGAAAGGAAATCACCAAAGGTAAAATTAGCAAGTTTCTCTCCAAGACTTGCTTGGCGAATAGAATATGGTTGGCTAACCACACAGGGCGATTATTAAAAGGAACAACCAAGTTAAAAGGAGTTGGGATGCATTGTACCAAACCAAATAGCCTAGCCACAATGTGAGGGTTGTAAGGTTTGAAACTAATGGCACTATAGGTTCCAACTGGATGGATTCCCAGCAACAAGTCAAGGGCTGTTAGCAGATAAAACCAATTTTCTTTTGCAGGTTGCCTTTGGGCATTCCTCAGCCAGTCAGGGCCAATGGAGCTAAAGCTATAAAGGGATAGTTCAGAGACAGTTTACTCTTGAGTGGAATGGAGATCACTGAGAATGTTATCAAATAAGAAACCAACAATCGGAACTTGACAAAAGTGTTAACCAGTCATAGGGTTATTTGTCTCTATTGATTCAAGGCGAGAAAGACCAAAGTTGGGTAAGTATTAGTATAACCACATCTAAAGTACCAAATGTTGGGTATCTCACGCATATCATATATGGTGCAGCGGAAAAATAAGAACAAGATACCAACACAGGATCTGCATCTGTGTGAAAAACAAGACATATAGAGAGCAAAGGTAATAGCTTTTTATCTTTCTTTAATTGTGTGGAAAACAAAATTTTCTTTATTCAAGTCGAGGCGCGATCCAGTAATCCTCTTGATCAACCACCACGAGAGTTGAACGTCCAACCACAATAATCACAGTGTGTGATTATCTCTAACAGAAATCCACACAGAAGATCACACTCAAGCACCAAGATGTTTATATTCTAACATTAACAATAATGGCGGCTAGGGTTTTTCTTGTTTTTCAGCAAAAATTTTTTTGTTTTTCATTAATGCGTTAAGACTAGCATGTGTTTGGAGTACGGAATTAGTGCCAACTCTCTCCAAAATATATTAATTCTGACCCAAATATAATAGTATTTGTACTTGGAACCCACTACTCTAAATATGTATCAATTGGAACTATTTCCAATACACATTCGCCTTGGCTAAAGACTTCTCGAGTAGTAATCCCTACAAGTGGCCATGAGATATTTGCCCATATTATTAGGAGTAGTGAATCATTTATTGACCCTCTCAACTACTTTCGTTTACCTCACAATATACCCAATATCCATCCCATAGGCAGCCCTCGATCTGATTCCAAAGATTGGAATCAAAGTACAATACTCAACAAACAAAGTACCCTGGAAATCTCAAGTCTAAGGATACTTGCACGTTTGCTATATTGAGATTATATCACTGGCACTAAATAGTTATCCATATGATTATCTCATAGCTAGGTCATCCAATGAACTTGTTCCATTAACAAGCATTCATGTGTTAATTTTGAGTATTTCAATACTCACGGATATGAGAACCACAACCTGATCAAATTAGAAAGTCTAACACATGCTAATCTTAACGCATTAATGATGTCATGTCTCATTAATTCTACGACTAGAAACTATTTAAGTACTAACACTATACAGTGTAGTAGGAATCTCATATCATGATCTCTATCATGATTTTCTTAACACAATACTGTACTATAGACTTTATCTAACAGTTATTTTGCACAAAAGTAAACAAAAGAAATTGTAAGATAAATAATGTCTTTTATTAAAATAAAATGTATCATATACAATGTACAAGTGATTGCCTCTTAGGCATAACACTAACAAAAATAGGTCCAGCCACAAACTCAATTTTTCTACCCTTAATCATAGTCTTGGAAACCTAGAACTAACCCATATAAATACTAGCAAGAAACAGGGAGGCCAGACCGCCCGAATGGCCAGTCATGATTAGGTGGACAAAGCGCATATTCTCAACCAAAGCACTGACTGTGCTACTACATATGACATATCTACAGACCTAGAAGAGGAGGAACACGGTATGCTCTGTGTCAGTGACTGGATCACTAGACTCACGGTTAGCTTGAATGAACTTAGGTAATAAGAAACAACGCTAGAGTGCTTAATAATGCAAGAAAGGTTCTTTTCTTCAGGGAAAGAAGTAAGGTCAGGGCCATCTATAGGAAGGTCTAAAATCACCGCCATATCTAACAAGGTAAGAGTAATCACGACCTAGTTCCAAAAGGCACTTACCACCAATAATAGCACTCGGTCAATAGGAAGGCTTTAACACCCCACACCCTATGTACCTAGATAGGGTAGGATGTCGCCTCGTCCAAAGGACCAGGGGTCTTTATAACAAGGAATAAAATAAAACAAAAACTGCTAAATAAAATTAAAAGAATAATTTCATTACATCCGAAAGCAAAACTTATACAAGTCTGAAAAATCAAAGCTATCAAGCGTCTCTTGAAATAAATTCAAAACACAACTACATAAATAAATTGGAGCACAACCCTAGCTTCGCCCCGCTCACTGAAAGAAATCCCCTGAAAACATGATATAAAAGGTGTGAGATTGACATCTCAGTAAGTCCCGTGTGTGCAAATGTTAGTTATAACCATTTCATGTATGCAGGTTTATCAAAACCACAAAATCATGTTTGTAAGCTAATCTCATCAATAACAGTCGTACAAATGAGTCTTGCTCAATAAATCCAAAACAGTTCACAATAAATCACTATTTCATCACAATCACAATTCATTAAATAGGGATTAGCAAATGATTCAACAACATAGTAACATAATCCATATCATTGTTACCACCATGATAGCTTCCCAATGTATTCTTTTAACAAATGGGCAGTGGGGGCACCACTCACTAGGTGAGATACTCCACCATCTCTTCACCAATACACCGGTTGTCCAATCCGGATCAACAATGTCTACATAGACAAACATGCTAGCTCAGACCGGCCTGACTAAGTAGTACTGTTACCTCTCCAAGTTGAGTTTATCTTCTGGAGGTGGCCTCCTACCAGAAGACTCACTCTTACTTTTCGAAACTAGTACTACTAGCCTACCATCGCTGAGTACTCAACGCTCCCCGATTAGGGACAGAATTATTTTCCCTTTTTCAAAAGTTTTGATTAGTTTGATTGCAAAACGTGGGTTTTCGTAATAGCGTTTTCAAATCGTTTGACAATAGTTTAAGAAATTATTTTCGAAATTAAACAATTAAAATTTAGCAAACTTATTTTGAAAATAAACCATCTACGTTTCCAATCCAAATCTCACAGCAATCCAACATAACTCATCATTTTTAGTCAATGCTCAATCCTTATGTCAAAACATCATATTGACATCAATTCCAAATAATATCAAAAAAATTAATTGCAAACAAGTATCATTTATCAAAACAGTTATGTAGTGACTTACTTGGATATATCACAGCCAAATCTAACTCAATCGATTGCTCTAATTTCCACTCCTTCTTAATCTAGAGCAAATAACCCCACAATTAGGATTTAATTGTTCCACCCATTATTTCGTACAACATGACTCTTCATGAGTTCGTTATTTACCTAGCATCCATGGTATTTAATTCACTAAATCACATATATAACTTTCCTTTACGATTCTATTGATAATGACCATGCATTGATCTAGATCAATTCATCACATAACATCTTCCATATTAAGCTAACATAAAATCATCATAAATAGCCCCATAAATATTAAAAGATCCCATCTTTTGCCTATTTAGCATGGATCTAGGTTCATCATAATAAGATACATCAATGTCCTATCTCAAACATGCTTTGTCTATGGCTTTCATCAACATGCTCATCAATCTAATTTATTCATGCTTTCATAATAGACTCCATAGGCATCCTTAAGTCAATATTTTAAAGTTTAAGACCTTTTAAATCAATAAAAATAGGATATTGATTACCTCTTAGCGATTTAGACTTAGATCACGGCAACTCCTTGTTGACTAGCTTGAGTTTGATCAATAGTTGAAGAGTTTGGATCGCTTGGATGACCTTGATCAAGACTCCCCAAAGAATGGGTAAAATCAGTCCCTTATGATCAAGATTTAGGAGAAGTAGGCGAGAGGAATTGAAGAGGAGTTGATGAAGAGTTGAGGAGTTGCTTACCTTAGAGTTGGTTTTCAGCTTTGATGGAGTTTTGGTGCGGTTTTGATCCAGATGTGAAGGAGGGTTGGCGGCAGGAATTTCTAAGCAATGGAGGGTATTTAGGGTTTGGTTGAGGTTGTTTGATGAAGGAGATAGGTTAGGCTAAGGTGCTTTAGGGTTTAGGTGTTTGAAGAAGTTTTGGCCTTGCTAGGGTTTCTTAATCAAAACAGAAAATTGTTTAGCTTTGGTGTTCTCTAGGGTTGCCGAGATTTTGGAGGGGAATTAGGGTTGGTGGCTGCTGTGTTTGTGAAGCTGAAGGTGCTGAGATTCTGGATAAAAAGAAAGGAGAAATCTGATTGGTTTTGGGCCCTTATAATAGCGAAAATAGGAGAGGAAGAATGGCTTTTGTGCAGCTGTTTTTCTGCTTGATAGCTAGGGAACTTTTGTGCAGATGTTGTGCTAGAATTTATGGTTGAATTAGGGCTGAAGGTGGCCGAAATCTGGGGGAAGAGGAGAAGGGAAAATTACTGATTTTCTGGCTGCTTCTTGGACGGAATTAGTAAGGGAAATATTAAGGTTTGTGTAGCTATTTTTGCTGGTCTACTGGAGGGGTTTTTTATGTGGGGTTTTGGCTGGAAATTTCATTTGTGTGTGTGTGTGTGTGTGTGTGTGTGTGTGTGAACAATAACGAAAATTCTGAGGGTCTAGGGGCTGAGATTCTGGTTTCTTTTTGGCGGAAAATAAGTCCTAATTGGTTAGGGTTTTCTTGGCCAATCCTAGCCAGGTTTTGAAGAGTCTTTTGGTAGGTTATTTCTCTTCATTGTGGCGGTAGTTTTGAGAGGATTTTCCAGAAAATCTTAGAGGAGAATTAGGTCATCTAATTAGGAAATAGTTTAATCAATTCCCTATATTAAATTGGGTAATAGCTATTAAATAATTATTAGGAAATAAAAATTCTGGTTTCCTATTCATATTTACTGAAATTTTCCCTAAAGGCTTCGAAAATTCCTGGATTTATCCAAGAGATAAATACTTCATTTAAATTCACCTCTAAGCCTTTTTATTTCCATCAAGAAAATATTATTTGAAAGAAGATAAAATATGGGAATTTATTTACTTGAAAATATTACCTATATGCTTTCTTATATATATTTTTCTCTACTAATATATTATTTAGATATTGCTAAAAGAAAATCTAGAGTAGTAATCTTTAGAATTCTCTACAAGATTATGATAAAATATTAGAACCAAAAATCTAATTTGTTCTCAAATATTTTATAAAATAATTTTCAAATAAATTACTCTCCTAATTTATTTTTCTCTTCTTAGGAAATTAATTTCCTAGTGGCTATTCTCCTAGGGACTTCGGCCAAGCTAGGGAAAAATTAGGGAAGGAAGAAAAAAAATAAGATAATGAAAATGATTTGAAATAGTTAGGATTCAAACTCAAACCCGCCAAGGTTTAAATGCCAAACTTTATCTACCAAGCTACATTTTCTTTCTAAATATTCTCCTAACAACTCCCTTGATTTCCTCCCACTTGCTTTATCCCTCTCTCTAATAAACTCTCCTCAATAAATGAAAGCTCAAGCAATCCAACTACTTCAAGAACAAATTAATTCATGCAATCCACAACTAATATTTTCATAAAAAATAATTCAAATCATCAAATGTGGTATAACTCAATATAACATGCATGACTTCTCCCCCACTTACCAAAGACGGTCTAACATGGGGTATTACAAAGGCGACGAGTAGTCAGATGAATTGCATCATATATTCCCTATTCCCTCCATTTGTCTCTACAATGTTCAAAGACCTGGTCTAGCCAAGACTCATATTCTTCAAGATAGCTTAGCCAGCATCTCCATTTGCTAAAAATTTGGTGAAATCCCATTGAGTGCTTTTAATGGGAAATTTCATTCTAGTGGGTTTTATATGGCCTAAATCAGCGTTGCCGGCCAAATCTATCATGGTGGGATCTAAGATAAAGGTTTTTGTAAAGTTAGGACATAGAATCATTGGATGGCTGTAACACCCATCTCAATTTATATAGTCATGATCGTAATATTTTGAAAGCATGCAATAAGTAGGGGGTTGCCACGTTTGAACTCCCAGATAAGGGGTCTTTATAACATGCATTCCAAAGCCAAAGTAACAAGAGTACAAAACTTTTACTTTGTAGTCATAGCCATAGCAGTCATAATAAAGTGTACACAACAGATAAAAGCACTACGTACCCTGCTACTAAATAGCCTGATACTAAAGTCGTGGGGTGCGCAATCTAAACTATAGTCTTCTCTTTAGTGCAGCAGACCTTTACCCTTGAGTCCTAAAGTTAAGAAAGTGAAAATAGGTATGAGTACTTTATACTCAGTAAGTCCCATGAATGCTAGTGGTGTTTTGTGCAAAAATTTATGTGATAAAATCATGGCATACTTTTGTAGAGTAAGGAAAAGGTGTTTTCACACGTTCCACTGAAAACAACTCTATAACTGTGTAACCCCAATTTTCCTTCAAAATAGCTTCATAGTTTAGTAGGAAACACTTTATTTCAAGATTCGTATAAAATCTTAGGCACGATTGGATATTATGCTTAACAATAATTCTGCCCCATAACTTTAAAAAAGTAAGCATTTCTCTTTATAGAAAGTCAGCCTGGGTGCAAAACTCACAAGGCTTCGTCTTCGGATGTTACAATCTATTATGCTAAGAAGCGAGCCTATGGTACTCAACTATGTATTGCCAGAGTGGTGAGTGCATACCAGCATACCACCTTAATATTAAGGTATTTTACTTGTCACCATAAGCCCAAAGTTCCTAACCCTAACGTCAATCACCATCGAGGTGACAAGGGTTTGAAGAAACTAGGTGTCCCTACCCGACATCAGTAAATAACTCACAAAATATAAGCACTTAGGCATATCTGCCAGCATTATTTGCTTAAGGCAATTGCCATGATCTAAACAGCTAGCCAGAGACGGCTAATTCCTATGTCTTATCTGTCCGTTTGGAGTTTGACAACTCCTAGAATTGATCAGGCTACTTGGGATCATCACCATCTAACGTAAGCTAGTACATAAATAAAAAGCCCTCACTGAGTACTCAACGTTTTTACTAGTTCACAAGACCAATCTGCTATCACAATTCCAGTAAGAATAACCGGAAAAATCATTTCAAGGACAAATCATCATTTTCCAAAAATTGATTTCATACCAAGAACTTAATCTCCAAAACCATAACGTCGAAGGATAAAATGTCCTTCACGCGTTAAAAGTCATTCTTCAATGGTATTTGTATAAATTACACATACCTGAGTCCAAAAGGGATTTTATTCAATAACCCATAATTCTAATTCGAAAAGAAATTAAACTCAAGGATTTCATAAATCATCGTGCCTCATTATTTCAGAAATCACATTTCGTTCCATGCAAAGAAATAGTAATTTCATATGCTTTAGTCATAAATCATGAAATGTGAGCTTTTACATTGTAACATCATGCTATATTCTCATTTTATAAAAACTCACTAGCATTCATTATTTTAGAAAAAGCTATGGGTATTCACCTTAGGTCCTTGCTATCTGTACTATAATACTCTTAAACTTCACTACTTCGAATAGGATATACTCACACCTATATCATAGATTAATTTCCACTTTACTTAGTTACCGTAAGTTCACAAACTATCAATATTCATGAATAAGGAAATTACAAATTTCCTTATTTCCAATTTCCATAGCACATAGCAATATATTCCTTAGCATACTCAACTATATTCATCCTCCTAATCCATTCTTCTCTTCATTTCCTTATCCAGCTTGTTCACAAGCCACTCACAAGACTTCTCACATGAATCATTTATTTTTTTCTCATTGAATGGCACAAATCATAATTGCATTTATTCCTTCAATTCTGCATTTTTCTTCTTGTGGTAGGCTTTAGTATTTTGGCCATAACTTTTGATCCACAAATCCAAATGACCTCCTCAAACTTATGCCAAAAATACTCCTAACCTTTAGCTACAAATCCACGTCTCTCATGCAGCTAGATCAGTCACTGTTTGTAAACCGCTTAAGCATGAGCTTGTTGTTCATCACAGTAAATCACCATTTTTTTTTCATGTAATTCATTCTTCTATTCACCATTCTTGTTCTTAACCTTTCATTATTGATTTGTTCAATTCATAAGCTACCTTAACATCACTTATTCAGTGTATGCACAATCATAAGGATCACCATTTCACCATATCTTTTACTGAACAAAAACAACAGCCACAAAGTATAAATATAATCATGCTAAATTTAACTACAACAATAGCTATTTCGTTTTAGTTTTCCTTTTGTTTCACGTAATACCAAATGTACAGTCAACATAACCCTTCCAAATATCCTTCAAATCAGTTCCAAACACCACGAGAATTATATCAAAATATTCCCTGAAGCAACCAGTTTCCATCCATTCCACTAACAATTTCAAATCACAATTCTTCATAAATCACTATAGCTATTTTATGCTATTTTCTCCATAATATTCATACCAAAATAATCACCATAAAGCATAGATCAGCTTTAATTTATGAAGTTTGATGTCTTACCTTATGTATGATGAAGTCCAAATTATTTTTGCTCCAAGTATCCCTTCCCTCTTCCTTTCTCTCTCTTTTTTCCTATTTTCTTTTATTTTTCTCCTTTTTCTCTACCTTTTCCTCTCTCTTCTTCTTTCTTATTGTGATGGCGAAGTGGTGTGTATTTATAAGCACACCTCCACCATTTTCTTTCTTATTTAAATGTGGGGTGTTTTGTTTCAAGTCTTGCTCAAATATGGTCAACAATTATAGGCTAGACTTGATAAGGTTTTGTAAGCTTATGAAATAAGCTTTACTATTGCTTTTCTTTTCTCTTCTTTTTCTTTTCTCTTCTTGGCCGGCTGTTTCTCCTCCCTTTCCACCGCCATTGCTTGTCTCTTGGTGGTAAATTTCACCATGTGACCAATTATGGTCATCTTAGATAGCATAAGCTCCTTGAATACTTTGAAACTTTTGATAAATAATTCTTAGCTTAATATTATTTTTCATATCAAAAGCCATTTCTCTTTCTCTTATTAGGCCTTTAATAGTCTTTCTACCATCCTTCACACAACCCATGAGAAATGCATTCTTGAACCTTTTCTCACATTACCTCTTTAACTATGGTTACCTGTGTGTCTCAAGGAAACCGGAACTAGGGTTACTATTCATCTCAATCGGGAAAACTTTTTCTTTCACCAACATATTCGAGGCATTATATTGTGCATTTTGGTGTCTCTCAAATTTTTTTATTACGCATCTCGATTTTTCTCTATTTGTAGTCAAAAATTACACCGGCGCCCCTTAAAATTTTTATTGTTCCAAAACGTTCGTCTTATTATACTAATCAGTTTCTGTTATGGGCCTTCATACATAGTTTCACTCATTACAGAGTAATAGCTATTTCAAATGTACAGCAAGGAAAGGTGTTACAACGGCTATCCATGGTGTTTGAGGAAGATTGGATAGGAAGTGAAAAAGTGCAGGTAACCGGTAAGGGTTTGGTTGTTGAAGTAGTAAGGATTTCTCACTTAGAAGAATGAATTTAGGCTAATCAAAATTGGGGATAATGGAACATCATTGATCAGATCAAGGAATTTCAAATTCAAATATAATTTTGATTTGGTCTATGTTTCAGAAATTAAAGAATATGATGAGGGAGGAGTCCTCAAAAAGCCCAACTGTCAATTTGGTTGGAAACCGAAGAGTTATTTGTCTCATTTTCTTTAACAAGACAACAGGATAAATAAGGGGGCAAGTGTTGACTCTTGAAAAATACAGGTGGCCAAGTAAGTCAACTTGTGACTGAATATAGGGGTGGTCATTATTCGGTTTGAACCGAAAAATTGAATCGAACCGGTCCCGATTTCAATTTTCGGTAGATTTTAATGAAATTCGGTTCGGTTCGATTTTAGAGTTTATATAAAAATTCGGTTCGTTTTCGATTTTCTAAAATAAAAAATCAAAAAATTGAATTATATTTTTAAAATTTAAAATATATAATTAATATTAAAATATTATTCATTAATTATTTATTTATTTTTATAAATTATGATTTTTTTAAAAAAAATTCTATTCGATTTCAATTACTTCGGTTCGGTTTGATTTTGTCCAAAATAAAGCCATTAGTGATTGAGTTTAAGATTTTCATCTTTTGCAATTTGCATCCGTGATCATAAATTTTTACTAAAATATTTGGCCCAAGTCTTTAAAATGTTTGGAATTTAATTTATATTACATTTTATATTAGATTTGAATTGTAACTTATATTAAACTTTACTTGTTTGGGCTTAAATTTATATTAGGTTAATAGATCTACTAAATGAGGCATTCAAATTCAGTTTAAAATCGAAAACTGAACCGAAAACGAATGAACACCCCTAACTGAATAGACACATCAAGACATGATTGGACGAGCCAGTAAGAAGCACCATCTGGACAGGCCAATAAGAGCATGATTGAATAGGTCAGTTAGGAGCATTATCCGAATGGACCAAATAGGTGTGACTGGATCCAGCAAGTAGGATAGCTAGACCAGGCAACCTCTAACAGAACCTAAACGAGTCGGAGAAGTAGCCGGCTAGAAGTTTGACTACAATCAGAATACTTTCTATCTTCAAGGAAATTGGTTGTTGAAGAGATAAGGCATGAATTACCCTCCAAGTGACCTCCTACGTCGTCACTAACGATCATGGAGTAGAGGGAAACAGTCACAATCACCTTTTTCTCCACTTTCAATCATGGGGACCTAACTTGGAAGCTTAGGAACCAAGGAATTCTGCCTACAAAAGCTAGATAATGAACAGAACAAGGGGGACATCAAGAAATCATCTCAAGAGTATATTTCATTCCTTGATTTTGTTTGAAAACTTGTTTTATTGCTTTTTCTTTATAGTTTTTTCTTTAAATTCATGTATGTTTACTGCTTTCAATTAATTCCAACCAAGTTTTTCTCTCAAATTACTAAGTGTTTGTGCTCTTAGGGTATTATTATTGGTTACCAATTCATTTCTTCTGATTCCCGCCAGATATTTGTATTCACTTCATAACTTAAGCTTGTTTGGAGGCTTTTTGGAGTGCTCTAAAGTACATTCTCGTTTGGTCTTCAGCTTCTTGCATGATTTCCTAGACATAATCGCGTAATAGAAGCAAAAAGAAGTATAAAACGCTTGACCGGCTAAGATTTACCTTTAGCCAGTCCAATCACTTTTTAAACCAATTTGGTCAGTTGCTGACTTAACGGCTAGACAGTAAAATTTAGAGTCAACAATATGTTATTGTAGTGACTTAAAAGTATTAATTTTATTGATTAGAAGTATCTTTATTGTATGATAAATTTTAGATTCAATTCATATTTCTCATCTTCTCATATCGATATTAAGGGGGAAAAAATCTAAATAACGTCTTATAAAAGTAATATATTTTTTTTAAAGAAAATCAAGAAATAATACTCCTTCCGTTTCAAAATACTTGTTCATAAAACTTTTTTATTTTATTTCAAAATACTTGTTCATATACATATTTCTAGAACTAATAATTAATTTCTTTCTATTGTACCCCTATTTATTCCAAGTCAACTACACAACTTTTCAAAACTCTTCTTTCTTCTTACTTTTTGAAATTTTTCACTAACCAATAGTTATAGTATTTTTAATATAAGTAGAATAGAAACTTTATTTAAATTATTATATTATTTTTAACACCTTTAATCTATGTACAAAATATTTCATGAATAAATATTTTTAAATGAATAGAGTAACTATGTTGCTTTGAAGGAATATGTTTCCGTATAAATGAAGAAAGCTAGGCAATATTTTGAGTGTATGATCAGAAGACCAAATAGCAAATCCTTTTTATGCATTTCAAGAAATAGAACCAGCACGCGGAAACATTAAAAAGAATCTCCAATTTATTTCACAAGACAGCCGCGTGCCATAACTCTATTTTCCTTCATTGAATTCTCACTGTGTATTCTGCAATATACCATTGGCAGTCCACGCCAATTAATAGAAGAAATGACCCGTAAAAGTCTCAAGATGAGAGAGAGAGGGTATAATAATGGCGTTAAGCCCGGTTTTAACCCTCTGGCGAGAAAAAATTTTTTGCCACCGTTTTGATGAGTCGATGATGGTGACATTCTTTCTCTGGTTGACGTCAACGCAGCCTAATCCAAATTCTTTACCTTGAAAATCTTGGCAGCTTTCTTTATTTAAATATTCTCTTTCTTGATTGTCTACCCAAGCTGTTCATTGCCCAGGTATTGAAGCAACCAAAGCAAAATTTCCAAGGGAAGAACACTACAGTACTAGTGTTTAACTTGTCTGAAATAAATTGCGTGTAAAGCAGCAAGAAATATGTCTAATGAAGGAGGAGGAGGAGGAGAAGAAGAAGAGGAAGAAAGGTTGTCTCAGATGATCAGAGATTATATTGAATTAGAATCGCCTAATAACCCCAGTTCTTATTTTTCTTTGAATTCTCTTGATCACAAGTCCAGTACGAATCTCTATTTGCAGGTATACATATCAGGTGTAGTTTTATGTCTCCGTTTTTGTGAGTTTAAGCTTGTGGGGTTTTCACTTCTTTTATTGCTGTGAATGGATTTCAGGAGATTCTTGAAAGTGTTTCAGTTTCTGAGGCAGAAATTCTGGGTAAAATCTTGTTTTACATGATAGATTTGGAACCCAAAAAGCTCAAGAAATGGATTGTTATGAGATTGGGACTGGATTTTTACGAGGCTAGTCTTTGCACAACTTCTTGGGTCACCACTTCTCGCTGCCCTTCAGGTCTACATCTCCTTCCACGTAATGTGTGTCTCTGTCCGTGTGGGGGTGTGTGTGTATGTGTTTTCTTCTTCTTCTTAAAATTTGTTTCATCTGCAATATATGTATACATAGGCTTGGCTCTTCCCTTGAATTTCTTTCTTTGGTTCAGAAACAGAAATAATTCATGCCTCATTTCTGAAGCAATCTTTTGGTCTTGTGGTGAAAAGAGTTCAAATTTACAGATGAATATGAGTACATTGAGGTGATTACAAAGGGCAGAAATGGTGGAACTGCGGAAAGATTGATTGTTGACCTAGATTTTCAGTCACAGTTTGATTTGATAAGGCCTACACCAGCCTATGAAAAGCTCTCAAATTCTCTTCCTTCAATATTTGTTGGCACTGAAGAAAAGCTTAAAAAGATAATCGCTTTGCTTTGTTCGGCTGCAAAAGAGTCTCTTAGAGAGCGAGGTCTTCACATTCCTCCATGGAGAAAAGCAAGTTACATGCACTCCAAATGGCTCTCTCAGAACTGCAAGAAGATCTCCTCCTCAGAGCTTGGAAAACTCTAATATATGTAACAATTTTGTTGTGCCTCTATACCAGAAAGGACAAAAAATTAAAGATAAGGACTTATTAGGGCTATGGTTTTTTGCTACAATTTCTGTATTCGGAGCTTTTTTTTTTTTTTTGGCCATCCCAATCTACTGGGTGAAAGTGCGGCTAGATTTTGTGAATGTACCATATTTAGACGTTGAGGATTATAAGCAATGCCTTTCTTGTTTTGTTTGTATAAAATTATGGTGCTTTTTGGCTTTTGCTAAGGTTTTTGACACATTTTTGGCTAAGGCTAAGGATGATTTGGGGTTCTAGGAGTTTTACTGGATAGTACGGATGGAAGCGGTATGGTCTTTTTATCAAGTTACTATCCTTGATAAGGTTGATTTGGGATTCTTGCCTTAAGAGTTACTGGGGTACAGGGGTTTTGTGTTTGGATATGGGCCGCGCAAGTTTCCGGCTATATGACGGCCTATATGACGGCCTAAATGAAAAATAATAAAAATGATGGCTTAAATAAAAAATAATAAAAATTTAACGTGTGAAAAAATTATCGTACGTAAATTTTTTTAATAGAATGACGTCATTTTGACTATTCAAAACGACGTCGTTTTAATATTCATGTAATCATGTAAAATATTCATATGATCGTGTAAAATATTCATATGATTAAGTCAAATATTCATGTAACCTCAAACGACCGCATAAATTGTCGTACCACAACTTGCGTGGCCTCGAATCCTGTGTGTTGGTATCTCATGGGAAGGGCAAACAAACATGTGGGTCTCATCTAGTTTCACCAATATATACATTTTTTTTCTTTTTGCATTTTACATTGAAAGCATAATGATAAACGTCCATTTCTAACTTATTATCTTCTTAAAAATTTTACACCAATTTGTATATTATCGGATGATAACTAGTGTCATTCTCAAAAGAATTGCTTTCCTTCGGGAAGGCATTTGTTAGCTAGGTACAACAAGATTGGGAATTTCCAAGATACAACAATATTTATCAGTCAATGTCTCAAGGAAAGGTAGAAATCCTATTCACATGTCAAATTTTATGGCAAATGTTTAGAACCTTACTATATCATGTCGACATTGACCAGAAAGATGGTAGACTTGATTTCCAAGCAACAAACCTTTATTTTTCTCTCTACATAAATTCCACACCATCAGGCATAGATAATACTTTCCATTAAGCTTTAGCACTCTTTTTATGTTTTGTGTATCCAATGGCTAGGATGTTAGAATGTGTTAGATTCTGTAAAAGCAGATAGTGGTAGTATTTTCGTTAATGTAACGTTCTCATGCATATTACTAACGAAAGAAAATTATACTATAATATGATGTAAGCAAGAAAATATATGGCAATGACATTTTTTTTTTTTTTTGGCAGATAGCACCGGATTTACTCAGATCAGATCAAAGCATTATTCGGGTGTACTTGTTCTGTAATTTTTTTTAAAGAAATTTATTTAAAACCTTTTTATATAAAAAATGTTTTAAGGTAAATAAATTTTATTTGTAAAATATTAACAGTTTTATTATTCACTCTATATAAATTATAATATTAATATTTGAATCAATAAATTCTTTATAAAATTCAAAATTATAATTATATTTTTTTAAAAAATAAATATAATTTCAATTTAAATATACTATCAAATTATTTACTTTTGAGTCAAATTCCAAGCTATAGCAAGATCCAACTCATATTTGTGTGCCAGCACTTTTCAGGCTTGGTTATATATGCTACCCTTAAGAAAGATAGCTGTATGATTTTTTATCGATTTTGATAAGTTATTAATAGATTATTCAATTGATTATTTGATGGATGACATTTGCAATAGAATTTGGTTTTTCTTTATATATATTTACACACGCACACGCAAGGGCACAGATAAAAAAGAATACGAAAATGATATTTCTTTTTTATATTTTTGTAGACTAACTTGATTGCGTATTTTTCAGATTTGAATAGGTTAAATTGAAAGAGACTATTTATATAATTTGTTTTTTAGTAAAGAAATTTATTAATATTTCTAGTTAAAAAGTTCTAATACAAGTGAATTTTATTTATGAATTTTTATGAATTTTATTTTTTACTCTAAGTAGATTGTAATGTTAATCTTTGAATCTATAATTTTTTTATAAAAATTTAAAATCGTACTTGAATTTTTTTTTTCAAAAAAAATAAATATAATCTTAATCCAAATACTTCAGAAATTATTTAGGTTTAAGTCAAATTTCAAATATTATTACTTAATTGGCTGGTAGCAATATACAGTTAATTTTGGTAAAAATCGACAATAAAGGCAATAAGCATTTCGATTGGTAAAGTAATTTTTAATTAGTAATAGTAACAATAAGATTACCATGTTGCTGTTGTTCCAAGTTATGCATCTCAACTTCGAATACATAACAGGAAAAGGTTGTATGATATGGTGAATAAAATGAAAGAAAATTGGTCGATTTAATTCCTTAATATTTATGTTTGGAGGTTTAGATTCATTTTCTTTTTTCTCAACATTTTAGGTCCTCCAATTATAATTTTTGTATGGTTTTGGTCTTTTTTTAGGGTTTCGTTAGTTAAACCGTCATCTGAGTAACAAAACCCTAATAAATGGACCAAAATGATATAAAAATTATAGTTATGGATCCTAATTAGTTAAAAAAAAAAATGAACCTAAACATTAAAAACATAAAAGTTAAGGGATTTAATCAATTAATTTTTTTTTAAATAATAAAGCAATTAAAAATTTGTCTCCAAATTTAGAAGGATTTCGACTAGATTGAAGATGAATTTTTGAAATTTTATTTTTAAAAATAATAAATTAATAAAAGTATTCGTTGCAAATTTATCCCAAATTAATTAAAATTTGAAACAAATTCAGAATAAATTCTTTAAAATATTATTTAATAAAAATTTAAAAATAAATTAATAAAAAATCCATTCCAACTCCATCCCTTAGGATGGATTTGGCATGAAAAAATTCTTATAGAGGAATCTATTTCAAGTTAAAGACGGTTAGTTAATAAAAAATTCAAAAAAAATTAATAAAGGAATTATTTCCAACTTTGAGTGGAATTTGGGATAGATTCTTTAAGAAAATTTATTATTTAATGAAACATTAAAAGAAAAAATTAATAAAAGAATTCAACACAAATCTATCTCAAATTTAGGAGAAATTTTGGAACAAAATCTTAAGAAAATTTTATTATTGAATGAAAAATAAAAAAAATAATTTAATCAAGGAATACTTCTAAATTTTAATTAATTTGCATCGTTGATATTCTAATTTTATTTTAATTGATCCAATAGAATAGTTAGTATAATTACTTTATTAATATATTTTTTTTAAGTCTTAGATACGATACAAGTTAAATGAATAGACACATCATTAATTTGATAGTCACATATTTGAAATTAAGTAAATATCTAAATGTAACATTATTTAAACACTTTGATAAGATGATAAATTATATCCTGTGTAATTAAAATTTAATATATTTACTTTTTTAACTTTTATAGAAAATTTAATAATTAGATTATTAATTTATGAAATTTATATATACTTTACAAGTATGATTGAAAAATTTGTCGATTCAATTCTTTAACTTTTATTTTTTTACAATTTTGATCACTTTTCTTTTTTTTTTTAACTTGTTAGGTCCTATAACTATTATTTTTTTACTGTTTTAGCCCTTTTTTTAGGGTTCCGTTAGTCAAAATAATAGTTAGGTCCCATAACTATTATTTTTTTACTATTTTGGTCCTTTTTTTAGGGTTCCGTAGAATCCTAAAAAAAGAACTAAAATCGCACAAAAATAATAATTAGAAGACTTAAAATGTTGAAAAGAGAGAGAGACCTTTTGTTTGACTAATGGAACCCTAAAAAAAGGACTAAAATCGCACAAAAATAATAATTAGAGGATTTAAAATGTTGAAAAAAGGAGAGAGACCTAAACCTCCAAAATATAAAAGGTAAGGGATTGAATCTATTAATTTTTTTAAAATGTATTGTATTAAAGTTTTTATGTGATAAAATAATAATTTATAAAAGAAAAAAAAATATTCAAGTTGGAGCTCCAATTCAGGATCATGAGCTCAATCAAGGAACTGAAATTAGAACTCAAGTTTGACGCTAGAATCCAACTTGAGTTTGCCATAAATAAATAAATAAATAAGTTGATTTCAAATCTCTTAAGGCTAAGTGGATTCATGTTGTTACGGAAATTTCTTAATGCATTATTAGCAATGTTTTATCAAAATAAATTAGAGTTGGATTAAGAAAGTAAATACCAAAAGAAAGGAAACTAGTTGCAGAAAATCTTGGAGAAGATCTAATATTATTTATTTGGAATCTTTGTGAATATCATGCTAGGAAATTATATAGAATATTTTTGGGATTGGATATGAAGATATGGAAGATCTTGGTATCTTTTAAACAATATTCTAATTCAATAAGGAAACAAATTGTTTCGTTGTCGTTGTCAAAATTGATATTTGACAGGTATTTTCGACCGAACTAAAACTATTTTAGAAATTACAATATTGGTAAGGTTTGGTGCTATAATAATTCAATTGGAGTAGGAAAGGAATTTCAAAGAATCTTGGACGAATTTTAATGAAGATTTTGTAAGTGAAAGATTTTGA
The DNA here is from genome assembly GCA_026120185.1 of Voacanga thouarsii. Lineage (NCBI taxonomy): Eukaryota > Viridiplantae > Streptophyta > Magnoliopsida > Gentianales > Apocynaceae > Voacanga > Voacanga thouarsii. Next base: position 3,195,217 of record JANUWF010001425.1, read on the forward strand.
ATCCCAATGGGATTGGAATTGCAAAGATTTAAAAAGTTGCAAGCCTAAAATTCCTAATTTGACAAAGAAACTACAACTCTGTTGAAGTATATAATAGCGACCAAACAAGAAGAGAAAACACAATGTAGATGCACGAAATTTGAAGAGAGATTCTCACAATTTGGTCATGAAAAACAGGACAGAAATTCATAAAAATACTCTGAGTGGTTGAGAAGCATACACCATTAATGAAGAGTACTGAATCCTTCTATCAAAGTATGTTTCAGGAGTAATGAAGAGTGCTGAATCTTTTTATTAAAGTATGCTTCCGGTTCAAATTATCAGCAACAACAATATAGAATCTTCTTAAGTGATTTGAATCAATTTATTTCATCTTCAAATTAAATACCTTTCTAGTGGGAAGGTTTCTGGAGTCAAACAAAGTACTAGGCTTCTATAGCAACAAAGATTGAAAGGTGTTCAATTGTGGAGTTGGGTCTAGAAAAGGGTCTTTTGGAAGTTTGACAGAAAGAGTATTATGTGGTATTATGTTAAAATCCACTAGGGATCACTTGGTATTCGAGATAAGTGTTATCCTTGTAAATTTAATTAAACTTTTAGAGGATTTCTTTACTGGTTTAAGACTCACAAATGTAGGTTTGTTGATAGCCAAACTAGGTTACTAATTTGTTGTATTTGTTAAACTTATTAGTTTATAATCTGTCAAACTAACATTACTATAACAAGAAAGTTTAATAAAATCACAAGAGATTGACAATCCAAACCTAACACAAGCAAACTCTTAAGTAGTTTGTGTACTGCAATTGAACCTTTGGCTTTTGGAGATGGAATATCTTCATTTCCAAGTAAGTATCTTCATCTTATAAGACAGAATATTGAACTATTCGTCAACAACATTCTTGAAGGTATAATATTCAATAGTTGCAATGAACAAGATTTTCCCTAATTATTCAATTAATTTGTATTACAAATTATTTTTATTACTCGCAAATTAAGTTTAGTTTTACGCAGTTTTTAAAAGCAAATTTTGATACATTTTTCAAGGGTACCTTTCTGCTCTATTATGTGATTCTAGCTTTTTATGTATAAAACATTGAGGGAAAAAAAGGTTTTATAAGGAGTTGTTTTCCTTTCAAGTAAACCATATCTTTTTTGTGCCCTAGAGTTGGCCCTTTTGTTACTTATTAAGAATCAGATTGCTTAATAGTCTGACTTAAGTACTATACTCCATTTGGATTTGAATGTTTTATTTTGTATTAAATTTAATATAAAATAAGATATTTAAATTTAAATAAAATAAGTGTCAAATAAATTTCACAGAATTTCTTTTAGTTATCCCTTTAAGAAAAGCTAAAAGGAAAGGCACAATAGTCCCTACCCCGCCTCCTCATCTCACGCCTGTGGAGACTTTAAGGGGTATTGAAGGTAGGTTTGGCTACCATTGTGTTTAATATAAGCTTGGCAAATTGGCATCGAGTATGAAGACATTTTTGAAATACAAAAGAGTGTATGACACACTTAGAATTTTACATAATTAGATACACATAATGTTCAAAATTTACGGCAAAATTTATAATACCTAAAATGAAATATAGAATGATTTCTTAAACAACGGACATCAAAGGCAAACATGGAAAAGAACATTTAACAAACACAAATTAGAGGGTCCTACAAACCAAAAGTCCTCTAAAGAAATCAAACCAGGCATGAAAATCTCTCTTTGAATTTGAAGTCTTCTCAACTCCAATCATTAGGCTCATTGGAATGGTATGACACCTACTTTATAAAATATTACCAACAATTTTGTCACCACTTTACTTCCTAAGGGCATAGCCCGCACGGGCTTGATAGTACGAGTTGGTATCAAATTAGCCAATTCATGATATTAATATTTATATTAGTTCTTTTTAACAACTCTATACATTGTCTTCCTTAAATACTCAAAATGTATTTTATATAACTGATTGGCGCATTCCCCTGAGTTCGTCCTCTTTAACAACTAAATAATTAAGATCTTTCTCAAATTTTCAAATACTAAAACAACTCGGATTATTGATTCTATAAAATAGGTCATGAGTTTAGATTTATGTGTGATAGTAGTTAGTAAAATATACACGGTGTATGGATAATTTTTTTAAATACTTTTTCTATTTAAATTTAAAGGGCTTATTTTATATTAAATTATTCAGATTATGACAAAAATTGAAACTTAGAGTTTGGAAGTAAGTTATATGAAAATTTTATTAGAGGACAATATTATAATTTTTTTAAAAAATTAAATGGCAAGAGAATAAATTTAGAAGCATTTTTTAATAAAATATTAATTTTTAAAAAAAACTAAAATTTCAAAAAAAAATTTATGCGAACACCACCCTCATCCATATCCTTTTCAAATATATCATTGTGAGTGGATATGTTGATCTATCTCTCGATAAAAAAAGATCAAGTCCGTAGTCTAATTTTGACTTGACCTCAATGTGTATACAATCTAACAAGAATATAACAAGATTCAATCCTGTAACTATTTATTCATAACACGAGTATCGGACTTATGTCCCAGAAAATACTTTGAACTATAATTATTGTCACAAAGGTATGTATATAAAAAATATATTAAAATATTTTCAGATTATTGATTTTATAAAATAGGTTATGATTTTAGATTTGTGTGAGATAGTACTTTTTTTAATAAAATTTTAATTTTATACTCACAATTGAAATTAAATCAAAGCTAAACAAGTAAAATATATTTTACAATTTATCTAATTTGTCTGAATAAAAAGTCTGATCAATATATTCACTCACAATGAAACATTATTTCAAATATTTCTTGAGGAAGCAAAACTCTGGGTCACATAACTCCCATCCAACTTTTTCTCGTTTAAGATAAAAACAAAAAAAAAATAAATGCATAAAAGAGCAACAACAAACAAAAGTAGTACTGCACTTTAGGATTAGCGTTTTCCACGAGCCCAAAAGTCAATTAAATGGCACTAAGATCTCTTTCCCATTAAGTCATACAACCCCACTCTATTACCCCGACTTTCTTCTGATGTCACCGGGAATCTCTCTCAACGAAATAGACATAATTTGTCGTTTTCCAAAAAAAAAAAAAAAAATCTACATGCAAATAATTTATCTTTTATTGGAATTGGTCTTTTGTTTCAATCGTAAAAGACTTGGATCTGTGTCTTGACTCTGGAAATATGAACTGCCCCTTAATTAAGATTGCTTTTCTGTTTTTTTTTTTTTAATTTGCAAAGTTCATATTTCATTTCCACTTTATGATTCTATTTAATTTGTTATAAATTATAAAAAAAAAAACTAAATTTTGAAATCGTGGAATTAAATAATTTTATATTTTGATACAGATATTCTAAAGGAAATTAAACGTTTTCACTTTCATTTATTTGGTATAAAACATTTGTCAATAATTTCTCATCAAATTCTCCATTTTCGTTCGAGTGTTTCGCAACCCAACTTTGTATGGACAGGAATTTCATTTCTTTATAAATTAGAAAAGGAAAAAAAATAAAAGGAAAGCTCCGGTAAATGCTTTTTGTATTCATTAAAAAGAGAGAGAGAGAGAGAGAGCCTCTTGTACCCTTTTTTGCCCTTCTGAAAATGAAAACGAAAAATGTTTATCTTTTTCATTTAGTTTAGATATAATTTTAGTAAAATGATTATATAGGTGAATAAACATTGATTTTTTTTACCCACGGTTTGCTTAAAAAAGGCATACCATAAGGTCAATTATTTGGGATCATGTCAAGACAGCTTTCTACAAGACCCCTAAGTAAGAATCACGCATGCAAATAACTTAACCAAAGAATAAAAAGTAAAAATATCCACATTTACCCCATTCAATTTGAAAATTTTGTATCCGATAGTCTCTTTATATTTTTAGTCAATTTTTATCTCTGTAGAATAAAGCGTTAATCACGACTATAATATGAACTAAAAAAAAAAATGAAACATAAGAAAACAAAACTAGGAAGCGAAGTATAATTAATAAATATTTAGATTTCTATAATGAGTTTGTAGTGTGAAAAAATTTTAAACATTATTAATATAATATTCGATGAATACAATTCAGCACTAACATATTCTTTGTATAGTATTTTTCTACACGATTTATATATGAATGAATTATTTGAGAATTGATTTTTCTAACAAACTAAGATAGTATGCCTTGTTAGATCTTTTAGTTTTTTGGTTGAGAAAATGATAGTGTCATCAGACAACAAGAAATTTATTTGTCCAATATTCTTTGTTATTTATATTATTAAATTTATTTTTCCAATATTATTCTGATATTAATGACGAGTCATTTATATAGCGATTATAAATATTTTAAAATAGTGATATTTTAATTTTCATAAAAATTTTATTAAAGTTAGTTTCTTTGTCTTTGTTTTCTGTCTAATCTTAAATTGAAAATAAATTAAATACTTTAAGCCCATTCTACCCTCTCCTTCTATTCTCTAACAAAAATTAATCTAAACGTATAAATCTATCTTTTTTTCTTCTTGTCCTTCCAACTCCTTTAATTCAAATGCGCTCGGTGATTAAAATACAAATATGGCCTTATTAAACTTTATTACAATCACTTCCTACACATATATAAGGCTGTTGTTCAGATGATAAGCTACTTCCTTACAGCATCAAAAGATTTTCTATTATCAAGAGTTTGATGTTTGCGGAGTACATATGCCCATCTGTTTTCCACGGGGAAATGAAAAAAGCAAGAGAACAAAATTAGAAGAAAAAAAAAGTACTAAAAGAAACAAGAAAGAAAAAAATATTCATCTTTTTTTTTTTTAACACTAGGTTTGTTTCGTTGTCCACAAAGGTTCTAAAAAATTTGCTGTCAAATTAAATCTCTTTTAACTTGATTAATATTTAATAAATATGATCAAGAACGTTATTGAGAGATTTGACGAATCTCTTATTCTACAATATTAAGATATGCGTAACACTGATTTATTTTTCCTAATGAGTCTATAGTTCTTTTAAAATAACGGTCTGCATCAAGAGTAAATAATTCACTTATGGTATAAAAATAACGAATTAATTCTGAAATCATATATTACTAAGGAATAGGAAAAGAGTTTAAAGACCTACTTATTAGTATATTCAACTATCCTTTCCTTCTTCGAGATGGTTCGTGCCTCTTCTCTTGGGATGTCTTTAACACCTCTCTATCGACTGAACTGCGAAATGGATACTTTGGCTCTTTTTATCTATGACTACTAAGGATGTATGTTGAATAAGCGTAAGTAGTACTAGACTTTTTTTGCTTCCTAAAAAGCTTCTGAAATAGAAGAATGTTCGATTGTATTCACTATTTTTTTTAAAAAAAATAAGTAGTGAGGTTTGCTCACCTATGCTCGTGATCTCCAACAAATCTAGGACTCATGATATATATGACAAAGTTTGGTTACTCTATTCTTGATTACAACACAACTATTGTAAAGTTATAACTCAAAAGTAAAAAGCAAAGAACGGAGGATAATTCTAATTTATTTGTAGTTTCTAGTACTGGAGAATTACTTGTTCTAGGTGCTTCTACTTCTAAACATTGAATAGAAATTCTAGTCATATCATTTCTATGGTCAGGATCAATAAAGAAATTGATGCCAATTTGATGTCTAAGAAAATCTAATACTTCATGGATGTTTCTAAACCCTTTGTAATATGGCCTTTTAAAGTTGTCAACACATTCTTTCACATAAGTCTATTTTGAATATATAAGTGGTTGGTGACCATGTGTTGCTATATATATAATAGAAAAAACTTTATTTTGGTATGTTGCTAACATAAATGGCTAATATAAACTTTTTATCTTTTGACTTGGATTTTGTGCATTCCAAAAATTATCTTAAAATGTTTGATGAATTTCTTTTAAATTAGCTTCTACTGTAGATCTAAAATGGAGATTTGTCCATCTAAGATACTTGGTGAGCTCTCATTGACCAATAATATTTGTTAGTAGTCTTGACAAATGATATGCTATTTTATTATCATATTATTTAATATATTCAAAATTAATTTTATACCTATCATTTGTGTTTCTATTTATGAAATTTAACCATCTTTGTTGAGAACTATATTTTTATTTTTCTTATTGATAAATTTTACTATTATTTTACAATCAGTTACAATTGGAAATTCTTGTTTATTTAAAATAAATAATAAAAAACTATATGCATAATAAATTGCTAATAATTCTGCATCAATACTACTAATATTTCCTTTTTCTTTATATTTATCACAACTATATCTATAAATTTGTTCTTCTAATTTATTACTATATTTATGAGGTTTAGATTTCATAATATCTGTCAATCCCACATCCATCTATTTTTATGATCCAATAATCACTATCTAAAGGTAATATTAGATCAGACAAGTTTTCTATTTTTTCTTTTATTTGTTTTACTAATTCTATATCTCTTTTATTATAATATTTTTGTTAGTGAAAAGTAAAATTATTTTTAAAAATAGAAGTAGATGAAAAAAAATCGTATTTGACTAAAAATAAATATAAAAGAGAAATAACTTGAGAAGGGAAGTAGTAGGTTTATTTTTACTAACAGTATGTTTAATTAGAATGAAAAGGAAAGAAAATGGAAGGAAATGTATAAAGGGATATAAATTAACAATTTACGTAGTTTAATTAAAAAAATATATAGAAAGCAAGTAAATTAAAAAATAAAAAACTTCCTCTTTGCATAAAAAAAAGTAAATTATACAAATTTAAATAGATTGAGATAATATTTATATTTATTTAAAAAATAAAAAATAAAATATATATACTTATTTTAATAATAATAAAAGTACTTCTCATTTTCCTCCTTCCATTCTCCATCCCCCGTAAACCAACAAATATAGTGTAAAAAATGTAACTTGGATTTACTCTCTCTCCTTTCCCCGGCCCCGTCTCTTGTAGCATAAATATTAGTGCACAATTTTTAGTACTGGGAGTTCTGAGCACACAGTAAATATAGTGAATCCTGAACAGAAGTCAATTTTGGATTTTGGGCAAAAGCAAGATCAAAGCCATCAATTCCCAGCCGATCGTTCAGAAAAGTTGCTGTCTGATTTCCAGAAAAGTACTAAAAAAAGCAACTGATTACAGAGCTGTCTTATTTCCTTCCGTTCTGCTTCTGCTGCAATTGTCTTTTAAGAGTCACTGAAAATATTCTTTGGAAGAATGACGAATCAATTGTCAGTGCTTTTGGATAGATGGGAAGAAGAGAGGCTTTAAATAGTAAATCTCAGAGTATGCCATTAATGGGCTTTGTTTGCTACCGTCGCTTCAGACTTCAATCATTCAGAATCACTCATGCCCTCTCATTTCTCGAACAATTTTTTAATTCCTAACTCAAAAAAAAAAAAAAAGAAAAAGAAAAAGAAAGGCGCACCATCTCTCTCTCAACAATTCTTTTGTTTTTTAAGTAAAATAATTTATGAAATAATAATAATTTTATCTTTAGAAGAGAGATTAAGAGATTTAATCTTTAAATAATCAATAAAATATAATTAATTTTATAATTCAAGAAGAATTTAAAGTTAATTAAGAGACTCCTTTTCAGACAAAGAAAGAATTGGACACTTCCATTTTCTCTTAGTTTCTAGACAATACTAGACAATACCACTAGGTCCACTACCATCACACGGGCTTTTAACCAAAATAGGAACTTTTTCAAAATATGCTCAGATGGGGAACAAAATTCGAGAGTACTCATTGTAGGGACTTCGTGTATGTCAAATACAAGGTCTGTTGAAATCTCGCGTCTAACAGACATGAGGTCTATTCCCCCAAAAATTTCCACAATCTCCTCAAAAATTTTCTCAAACGCATTAAATGCGTGAATGGCGGTACTCCCACCTTGTGTGTAACAAATACGAGGTGTGTCCTCATCCAATTAATTGGACGTCAAATTGACACGAGGTGCATGAATTTTATCATACCTCGTGTCTGGTAGAGACGAGGTCTGATTTCCTCAAACAACATATCATTTGTATGCATTGGAGTTCTTTAACAAAACATTGAATTTTGTTTTTTGAATTTCACATTAATTCTTTAACAAATATATTATTATATGTAGACATGTAATTTTAGTTCTATTTAATTTAATTTTTATTTAAATAAATGATTATATTCAATAAATTTTTTTATTTAGTCCCGTTCACAATATAAAATTACAGTTATCTTTATTAAAATTTTAAATTATTTTAATTCTCAATTAATACAAAAATTAAATATTAATTTATTTTTATCGTCAAAAAATGACAATAAATTTTAATCCTTTTAATTTAATTTATTATTTATCTTTAATCTGTTAAACATAATATTTTTGAAATAATAATTTATTATTATTCTAATTCCTTTAAATTTAATTTTAATTTTTAGAGTTTAATTTATTATTTTGGATGCTAAAATTTAATTATAATTATGTATAAAAACTAATTATAATTAATTTTAAATGTCAATAACGTACATCTAAAATCTTCACGAGGTTTGACAATTTGATTTCTCTGCATGATTTCTCTACAGAGAAATCCTTTAGCAAAAAACATGACTTCTCTGCTTGGCAAAAATTCTTTAGCAAAAACATTTAGCGATTTTTTTAAATTTCACATTAATTCTTTAGTAAAAATATTATTATATGTAGACATGTAATTTTGGCTCTATTTAATTTAATTTTTTATTTAAATGAACGATTATATTTAATAATTTTTTTGATTTAGTCCCATTCACAGTATAAAATCACAGTTATTTTTATTAAAATTTTAAATAATTTTAAATCTCAATTACTACTAAAATTGAATCTTAATTTATTTTTATTGTAAAAAAGATGACAATAATTTTTAATCTTTTTAATTTATTTTATTATTTATCTTTAATCCTTTAAACATAATATTTTTAAAACAATAATTTACTATTTTTCTAATGCCTTTAAATTTAATTCTAAATTTTAGAGTTTAATTTATTATTTTGGATGCTAAATTTTAATTACAATTATGTATAAAAATTAATTATAATTAATTTTTAAATGTCAAAAGTGTACACATAAAATCGTCAAAACTAAGTATGAAAACTAATCCCACAATAAAATCCTCGACGGTACCTTTGAGGTTGTTGCTGAGGATGTGGTTCAAGTTGTCCCTCATCTTGTTCATCTGTAACGTACAACGGACCTACATCGTCCTCAGACTGCCTATAGTGTCTCCGAGATGGTTCAGTGGATGTATCAGCAACAAACTCGTCCCCCGAAAAAAAATACCTAGGATCGAAAATTAGGTACTATGGAGTTAAGAAATCATCATGATTATCTGACACCACTGCACCAGGGACATAATCATTTGCAACTGGCGGTAGTCATTATTGACCGCTGCAGGAGCACTTGGCACATAAACATCTTCATCTCCATGCATTGGTGAGTAGTATTGCTGCGGTAGAACTTCCTCAACTGCAGCGCGCCGACGTGCCCGTCTACCACCTGTCTTATTGGTGGTACTTGTTGAGGCACTTGTTGCGGAATCGACAGTATCGGATTAGCAACATGTGATCGTTTAGATGACTCAAACGGCATTCGATTTATATGATCGGTTTCGCCACTAGCAGTCAAACTATGCATGGCAATATCGGACATTCTTCCGACTGCTTGTTGCGCGTATAATGCATCATGCTGAGACACTTCATTGCCTATGTGCCCGATCCGGTGCAGTGTGTCGATCTGCATATGCATTTTCAAAAATATCATTAAAATTTTAAATAAGTCAGAATTCTATATATGCTTATATGAACGAGGAAAAATAGATTTACGAGTACTTCAACTACTGAACTACTAGACTGATAGCCCACGGAATTTAGTTGTTGTATGGTAAGATTGCTAATTAATCACCATGTGTGAGTCCAATACCACGCAAAATAATCAGGCGTAACAACAACTTACCTGAAAGTGGGCTGTCCGGTGAGAATATAAGCATGTCTGTTGATCCGATTAGCACGGTGTAGCGCATCCACCACATCCCATCTAGCACCAGTAGTACGTAGGTCTCGCTGATGCAGATTTGATCCCGTGTTAATAGCATTCGGAATTATTTGCAACAATCCAAATTATCGCATTACTCGATTGGGGTGATGTAACTCAATCGTCTCCCAACACAATAGAGATGTGATAGACTTCCAAATTCATTGGCCATGCGTACAGTACGGAGGTAGAGATACTAACATGTTCTTATCATAAGGTTGCCAAATAAATTGTAAAAATAAATAAATTTAGTTTCAAACAATAAATAACAATAAATGATATTTAAAATTCGATTCCAAATATTTTATCGTAGTAATATATACGCGATTATGTCGCATCCAATCCAACTGATCTCTGGACACAATCAACACATGTGTTGGGGTGTGGGACAGTTCCAGTGGACTTTGCCATACTGCTCATCTAGGCACAATTGGGCCAATGTCCTCTACGAAGCGTACTCTATCCGGTCTAATAGTGGGAATGCGCTCCTAAGCCCATAACTGTGCTTCCCGTGAAATAATAATATTAGAAAAATATTTTATGATTTAACATAGTTAATTTAATTTTAGATTTAAATTCATATTTGAATCAATAAAAGTGAACTACTGATCTGATGTGCCGTATAAATAGTAGCGATGAACATACAACGATACAAATGAGCTAATATTGTACTACCCCAACTTAGTGTACCAGCCAACTCTAGATTGTGTATATACCTAAGAAAGCGCAGATGAACTCGGTTCCCGAAGTTGTCGGAGAACAAAAATCCACCAATAAGGTGCATAATGTGACACTTTGCATGCTGTACAACCATATCAGGAATTGCATGCGCTGAAAGAGATTGAGCCAGTGCTCTCTCGAGTGAGCTTAACTTCAATCGAGATTCATCCAGGTATGTACCTGTGGGCCGAAAACCAATGAGCGCATCACATAGGTCTAGTAGCTCTGCCTGCAGGCAGTTGAACTCACAGTCAATAATTAGATTACCCTTCACGCGTAATCCAAAAGGAACTTCTACATCCTATAGTATAATTGTGACATCTCTCACTGTAAGATGGAACGTATGTGTTCCCTGGCGCTATCTTTCCACCAACACTGTAATCAAGGGATGATCAATCTTCATGTATGGCAAACGAAGAATCCCACCGAATCCAACTATATCCATAAGTTGCTCGACTTGTGGATCGAATGGTCAAGCAACCCAAAAAGCGCTGTCATTGCGCTTTGCAGTGAGGACAATATCTTCCAACTGTCTTGCCCAAATATGTGTCGATCTATGTCGATGCTGCAGGGTCAACAAGTCCAGAATAATAGGGCCAAGATCAATTCCGTCTTGTGCATGGTCCATCAATGGTGTCCTAAAAAAAATGATTATAATATATTATTAAACAATATAAAGTGAAAATATCATCATTGGTGCAACCACAATACCACAAAATTTATAAACAGACGTGATGAATGTTATTACACACATAAGAATGCATTGATACAATATATCAAAGAAGAAATACTACATAAGTTATATGAATTATAAAGATAGAATATGTAAAGTATTCTAATATCAATCTATAGCACCATAAGTGCAATTCCTCCTATTATGTCCACTGCGATGGCATAACCCACATCGAGGAGGTGAATCAGGATTACGCTCATCTATTTCATTCCGAATACGCACCATCTGCATTCGACCAGATCAATGATTCTTGAAATGGCGAGCGTACGGCGCCAAGATTAAACCAAGGTCACGCCAATAATCTTCATGCGGAATGAGTCCGAATTGTGGCGTATACATTAACCTGTAGGACATTATTGTGTTTTCGGATGACATGAGATCCCCAAGGTTCAACCTCAATTGCTGATATGCTGCAAATGCTTGTGAATAAGGAATTCCATATATTTCTCATTTGCAGCAACTGCATGACCGGGTGCCAACAGTAACCTCGTATGAATTATTTTCCTTTCCATGCTCATGATGTGCTAACACCATACTGAAAATACCCCGATCCTGATTAAAAGTCAGCACATGGTGTCTCCTTCCCTTCGCCTCGTTCTTCACAAACTTTGCCCATATCATCGAAGGAAAGTGATACCTGCCGTGATTTGCCTCATGTCTATGATCGTTGAAATATTTAACTATTGACTCAACAATAACCTTGATGGGCATGGCATGTATGCCTTGGACGATACTATTGAATGATTCAATCAAATTAGTTGTCATATTACCCCACATATGGCCACCGTCATAAGTAAGTGTCCATTGCTCATTCGGAATCAAATCCAACCATGCTTTGGCTTGGGGGTTCAGCATACTAATTTCTTCCATAATCTGCAAAAGTTTTCGCTTCTTACTTTGATCCCCAACTGCATACATCAACTTCTTCAACTGATGATTCCTAAACTTTGTATTGAAGTTGCTTCAGATGTGTCTAAGATAAAATCTGTGCATTGCCATTAGCTCTTGCCAACTGGGTAGTCGATGGAGGGCATTCACTATCTCAATGTGTCTATCGGATATTAAACAAATTATTCGATCCTTTAGTACATGCGTTCTGAGTAACGACAAAAACCAACCCAAACTGTCATTAATTTTTTCGTTAATGATTGCAAAAGTAAGGGGTAATTTATGATTGTTGGTATCTTGACCAACTGTTGTTAATAGTTTTCCCTTATATATACCCTTAAGAAATGTCCCGTCAATGCTGACCACCGATTTCATGTAAACAAATGCATCAATGTATGGCTTGAACGCCCAAAAAACATATCCAAATGTCTTCGCGCCATTGCTGTCCATGGATAGGAAATGTCATGCCACTACGGTACCCGGATTAGCATCTTGTAAGGTTTGCATATACCGTTTCAGTTGTGCAAATGAAGAAGGCCAGTCACCATAAATTATTTCAATAGCATGCCTGTGCGCGTTCCATCCTTTCTTATAAGACGGAGTGAAATGTAAAGTGTCATGTATATGGTTGTTTATCTCGCTGACCTTAATTTCTGGATTATTGTGAATCATTGACATAATATACTTCGCCATAAATTTGGTACTCATGTTGCGATGGTTGCCGTCTATTGTCCAAATTAGACAAATGTGCTCTCCATGCCATCGAGTAATTTGCCACAGCCCACAACCTTTTTTCTTTCGCGCACAGATTTGCCAACAACAGGGATGTTGGGGAATTGAATTTTTGCACTCGGCAACCCAGGATGCCGCTTTTCTTTCTTGTACTATAAACTCACGACCTAATCTGACAGACCACGATCGAACTGCCCAAAGTAACTCTTCCTTATTTCTGAACTACATTTCAATCCTCAAGTCATTATTAGATTCTGACCATAAATCTATTCGATTGCTTCCTGTCGCCGTTCCATTAGGTTCATTTTCTATTTCTTGAGAAGTAGCCAACCTGTCAAGATACATTGAATGCGATGGATTATACAACCGGTCTGGTTCAGTAGGTATATTAATAGGTTATGGCATTATAGAAGGATCGGGAACTTGTTCTCCAGCATCACCATCCCCCCGTCCTCATTGGAGGTATCTTCCGCATCAGGTCCATCAATGTCGGATGTTGGTTTTAAACCATCCACGGTCGCCTTTGGAGCACCGAACCAATTGGACTCTCGAGCAACCCATTCATCGATTGGGGTAATATCTAATGGAATATCTATTTCTACAGTAAAAAACAACGACAGGTTGGGTTGTGTTTGTATAGGCAGAACATCGACATGAAGTGGAGGCGTAACAAACCCCATCGAAGTTGGTCCGACAATTGGGATATCCAAAACTATTGTAGTATAAAGAGATTGAAAATTGTCAGTTGGGAGATGTCTAGGATTATTGGCGTACACATGTGTAGCCGTATTTAAATCAATACTAGCCATGATCACTGGAGTGGCTGAATTCACTAATTCAGTGAAGGATTCTGTAATAGGCGTGGGGATGTGTTGTTTTGCAAGATTTTTATCTGTTACATTTTGAATCTGTACCATCTCGTGATGAATATGCAAATCGATTGGTTGTCCCTTCACGGTGGATGTATAGTACTACAAGCTTTCCATATCTTCATTGTCTGTTATGGAAGTTGTTGTAGACCTTAGTGCAGTGTAAAAAATAGTATATTCTCTTATTGTTATTTGTAGCTGAACAGTAGACATGTCTAATCCATGAAGTGTACATATTTTATTGACTAAACTAAGGTAACTAACTCAATTTTTAACAATCAATGCCTTGCAACATGGACCGTTAAAAAAATTACTGTTTGGGGTGTGCATAATCTCGCAATCCCAATACAACCGTAATCTAACAAGTTGTTCTAGTGACATTATGCCTAAATAAACAATGCAAAAGAATTTTTCTATCAAAAAAATAAATAAATAAAGTACGTCGCAACCTTGAATTACTATATGAAACCAATATCATCATTATTCAGCACATCTCAACCTAAAAAAAAAATATATTTTGCTATACAATACAATATCAATATAAATATAAATCAATTAATCGTCACAAATAATCAAAAACCAAATAGCAAACAAAATATAACGATTTTTTAACATGGACGTAAATTACAAATAAACATTAAATTACAAATAAATTAAATTAAATATCAAATAAACAACTAACATGGTGCAACTCTTCCTCGTGTCTAGCAGACACGAGGTAGCCCCATTAGGGGGGGTATCCCAAAAACTGTGTCCTCATTCGGAGCTCCTTTTTGAAAGCTCACCATTTTGGCCGCCCTCTAAATCTGGGTGTAGACATATGATTTCTATGTGGCAAATCTGTCGAGTTGTTTCTAATCAGCGGCACATCAATAGATATTCGAATATATAGGCCTGATTCTTTTTTTGAATTAGTTAACGTGGTTTTTTTTATTATTAGAAAATAATTTTTATTTAATTCTTTTAACCATTTTCTCTTCTTTTCTAGACAATACCACTACCATCATTTTGCCCCCTGTATTTGGGAAGCAATTCTTTCCAATTCAACCTAAAACTTCAATATAAAATAATATTAATTTAAATAATTTTTTATTTTTTTAAAATTATTATATACTGACATGATATCATATTTTTTTCTCTCATTAATGATTAGGCTCTACATTTATTAATATTTTATTAAATTGTAATAAATTCATTTAAATCCAATTCTTATCCAAATACAGTCTAAACCTAGGTGTATATATATGATTTCTTTATGGCAAATCTTTTTGCTCTTAGTTTTAAGAATCCACCACAATATAGGCACTTTGAATTTCGATGGTAAGATAAATCTGAAGTTAAAAAATCTATTTTGTAGATGATTTTATTTATGAATAAAGAATTAAGTTTTAAAGACTTGTTAACTATTGTTGAAAATATTAAAATGTTATTTACATAGTTTATTGGAAATCAATGTCGGAGAGTAAGAAGCAAAGATTTTTTGGAGATAAACGACCACTTGGAAAGAAGAAGATTTAGAAAGAGGTAGATCTTTGGATCTATTCAAGAAAAAAGGAAGATCGAGGGTGAGGAAATGATAGGAAAGTGGTAGTGGTGTGTTGTGTTGTGTTGTGTTGAAAATGGTAATTTTGAGAGTTAATAATTTTTTACTCATGATTAGTTAGTTTAAAACAATTAATAAGAGTTGTTTTTGACATGTTAGAGATTGTTTTAATTATGGTAGAAGCCATTTTAATGGTGAGAATCCATAATTAAATGTCATTAAAGTTGAGTGTTTAAATATTTGGGAACTCATGTTATACATGAGTCGTATATGAAAAAAGTTAAGGAGTGTTGAAACCCTTATATACTAAAAAACTTTTCTATGGACTTGATAGAAAGCCCAAGGTAGTAGGACTACCATTCATCTCTTTTTATTTTTCTCCAATTAACTCTAACTTGTATAGAAAAGGAAAGATCAAAACTGATAAGAATTAGGTCTCCTAATTCGGATTAGTATAGGGTTTTTCCTAAAGTATAATAAGAATAAAGCTACCACTCTAGTTTGAGATAGTCGCCTCTTTTGTTCTCTCATCTCAATTCATATTTTTTTGATTTAACGGAATTGGCGAACTGAGGAGGTTTTCGAGGTGATCGTAGTTAGTGTGCGTAAACGGCGATCCGAGACCGTCTTGTCCTATAAGGAAAGTCGTTGTACCTATCGCACCAGTAAGTGGGGCGAATAACTTCTTGAAGGTAAACCAATATTAAACTGGTGATTCGGTCTGCTCTTCTATCAAATAAGTAGTTGTCTGATTTTACAGTTTAGGTCTGTTACTGACTTACTTTTCTGGTTTGAATTCTGGCAGATTGCTTTGCATTTGGACTGTTTGGCCTTGCTGGCTTTGTTGATAATTGATAATTTCACTTTTGTTAGAGCCCTAGTCGGGTATAGGCTATGTTTGTTCAATTTTGTTAAGTTGCTTGTTTGTGCTCATTATTACCATTTTCTAACATGTTGGAGAAGAAGATTGACGGAGGACAAAAAATAAAGATTAGGAATACAAAAACTGTATGGAAAATTTTTCATTTTTATTTTTAAAACCATAGAAAATAAGGATTAGTCATGGCTTTTTATTTTGAACTAAAAGAATATATAGTATTTCATTTCCTTGAGAGAAGCCTGTTAGGGATATGCCCTAGAGTCAATTTGTACTTATACTATTGTTGTTATGTTTTATATAATAATATGAGGCTTTTCTTTCCATGAGTAGTGCATTTTATTTTATGGTCTTCAAGTACGTGACTTGATAGTAAAACCCAACAATAAATACAATGACTATTTTAAATTTGTCCTTGATCATTTATTATTATTGGAACAATAATAAATTAAGATTAGTATGTTTGTGACTGGATGACTATGTTTTACTGGTCATGGATATTTGTGATATTAAGTCAAAACATAAATAAATGTTAAAGAACATTGTATTGGACATGACCCACTATGAGAGTACTTCATGGAACATGTAATAAGTACTTTCTAGCCATAATAATATTAAAAGTCATTCGACCTAAATTCATCATAGTTTCCTACTTGATAAATTTTTTATTTTGACGTTGTCTAAAGTTGTCTTTAACTAGATAATAAATTAGACTACTGTTGGATATAGAATAAATCAATGAGAGGAATATGATTGATAGTGAATGAATTTGTCCCTCTCAATTATGGGAGAGATATCCATGGGCCCCTTGATAAGTTAGACTGTTAAAATGCATGGCCGTGGTCAAATATATCAATCTAAGATATTGATATCATTTGTTTGAATAATCTACTATGAAATCAAGAAATAATTGATTAAGTTTAATAAGGATGACATGCTCCATACCTTATGCTTAATTTGGATATCGTGTGACAAAAGGACTAAATATAAAATTATGGTTTGGTTCAAAGAGATCACCGATCTTCATTTAACCTGGATAGTTATAATGTTTTGCTAGAAATCGCTTATAACTTGTGAGCCATTTAAATATGATTTAGGCATACTGCCAGTGTTAAATGAATCTATAGGGTCACACAATAAGCGAACTTGTTAGGTTATTTTTCTAGTGACCAGATTCAATGAATCTGGAAATATGTCTAAGTTAATCGAACTTAGAAAATTTACCAGATACAATGAATTTGGAAATATATCCACATTCGATGTATTTGGATGATGTCCAGATTATAAGAATCTGACTCGGTAAATTAATTAGTTAAATTACCGAGATAATGGCAGAATCTTATCATATTAGTTTTAATTTAATTTAAATTTAAATTAAAATACGATAAGATATTATTAGGGTTGGACTCTAAGAGGTTCGGAGTAAGTTTTTAAGAAAACCCTAACCATCTTCTTGGGTGTGCCAATTTTCTGTTGAGAATATTCGTGCCTCTATTGATGAGGAAAAAAAAAAACCTTTCAAACCCTAGGTGCTAGCACTCCCCGGCGAACGAGTGAGTTTGCGGTATGTATCCGATAGAGGACGTTCGCACACTGTAGTATCTAGTAATCGTTCGAGTTGCACGTACAGTAACAGAATCGGAATCGAAGGATATCGATTACACCAAATAGAGGTAATTCTACAAACCTACGATCTTCTTAATCGTTTACTTGGATCTTCGGAAGGAATTCATGGATGTTTTCTGCGTTTAGGAGTCCACAAATCCTAACAGGGCCTTCCCCACTTAAAGCAGATTAGTTCACTTGAGGTATGGATATAGCTTTTAGAGTCCAATTTAGATCTATTCTATTTTACAAAATTTTATTATAGATCAAAATTACATTTAGTATATAAGTTAAATAAGCAAATTATTCATCATTTATTTGATAACTTAATTAAATATTTAATATTAATTAGGCACTTATTTAGCTTTTTTTTAACTTTATTTTAAGAAAGAAAGAAAGAGAATGTTTTAAATTTTTTTTTTAAGAAGAAGAAGGGGAAGTGGGAAGGGGATAATTAAGTATATTTGATAATGAGTAGTGCTAAATAATTTGTTACATCAATATGTTTGATAAAAAAAATTTATTATCATTTAATTGATTAATATGTACTGAAATATTGTTATAAAATTTGAATAAAATTACAGTTATTTAAATTTAAAATATAAATATACTACATATTTATCTAATTATTATTTTTATTTAATCTAAATTAAAATATAAAAATAAATTATAATTAATTCAATATTTAAAATTCAGAATTTAGTCTTGAAATTCAATACTAAAAATATAAAAACTTCAACTTATCACGCGGATGTAAATGATACCCAAGATCGATTAAAGGGCAAAAATGCAAGATATTTTTAGAACATTAATATGTAGGATATTTGAAAGTTTAGATAATAATTGTGCTTGCTTGAAAATTCCTATGAGCTTCTACAATTTCTATTACTACATGGATAAACTCAAAGTGCCATATTAAACTTGATGTGTTTACCCAATGGTTAGTTGAACATTGGGTTGAAGAACTATCTAATGAAGACAATTAGTTTCTAGTTTCGCCATAAGAGAAAAAGGTGAGATCCTTAACTTTGTAGCAGTAGCATGAAAATGGTATGGTATCACCGAAACAAATTTAGATTGGGAGAGCAAGCCAAAGCTATAAAATTTACTATCTGTTGGCAAGCAAAAGTAGCCAGACAAGCTGAAGACTCTCGCCTAGTCGATCCATTGGATGACAGATGGCTATGGTCGTTGGACGACTAACTAACCGACCCATGGATGGCCGATCCAGAGGATAGCTAGCCACATTAAACTGATGAGTTAGCTGAGGGACATGATCAAGTTTTTTAGGAATTTGAGTTTGAGTGAGATAATGTCTAAATTCTAAAAAAAAAGTGGAGGCATTCAAAAAACTACCCTTCTATTACGACTACCATGAACTTTTAGGGGAACGTGATCACTACCAATGGTGGAAGTAGTGGACTGAAGACATCAAATCATTTTTCAAACATTTGAAGGGCATCTGAAAGGACCTCCAAAATCATCAGAGCAATTTATTTCATTTCGTCTTTCTAGAGTTCTCTTTTAGATTTAGTATTACCACTTTCGTTTACTTACTATTCAACCTTTGATTCTAGTTTATATCTCGAAATACTCCCTTGGAGTGTTAGGAATTGCCTATACATTCGAGTTTTGTTCATTTAATCAATCAAAGAAGTGTCTTTTTCCAAATTTCTTGTTATCAATATTACTTTTGTTAATTCTAGAATAGCTTTCTTCTCGCTATGTATTTTTGTGTTGGCCATCCTAACCGAGAGTTGCAGGGATCAGCTTGTCCAAGATAACTTAAAACAGCCTACCCGACATGTTATACATTTCACGACCCAACACGCTTTTGGTATCAAGAATGGGATCACCTTGATGTGACCATTTTTCACCGTTTATGCAATTACATTCAGGAAAGATTATCCACAACATAAATCCACAAAGAGAACAAGCTTATAGCTAATCAAAGGATGTTTGTCAAAATATGGTTTCTATTATGATTGCAGCTTCTCCAATATCTCTCACAGCCATATAGTAGCAGTTCAATGAAAATACAGGCGAACTAATACATAATTTCATTTAGCATTTTGCAATGGTTTTTAGGCCACTATTTCAGAATGAGTTATAGACACAGATAGCTCCAAGGAGAAATGTTCTAGTAACCACAACAACCCCGGTAGATCCTGGAGCCAGTTCATAGTATTTGCAGTATGGCGGGGTTACTATTGCTCAAAAGAAACATGGTTCAACCTCACATATCTCATTTTCCAAACCCCATATGCCTGTTATTCCTGGAAGCATACACTATATTGAGATTAGCAGCGGGGGACTAGCGATCAATTCGATTTTTTCAACTAAGCAATCAGTTGGATTGTATATGGGGGCACTAATTGCAGCTATGAATGTTCCTGTAACCGGCTATGGCGGAGGGCAGTTCCTACCCTTTACTAAGGGATCTTCATTCAACTACCCTAGGGAGAGTTCCGGTGATGACTACATCCTATGGAATTAGTCAACCTATAAGTGGCAACTACATGTAGTCACCTTATCCTTCTCAGAATATGCAAGCTATTGATCCTCGTCTTGGTCAAGCTAGAACTCAACCCCTCCAAGTAGCTCACCAACCAACCATCTAGAACAATACAACATATCTATAGGGGAATATTCAATAGGTTAATTCTCAGGCTATTGTTGATGTACTAATAAAACAGTTTAGCTTGAATATAACCAGGATCGATAGGTAACGTATAGGAAACCTTATCCAAAGTGGATTAACTTAGTTGTAGCCTTATCCAAATGTTTCAAGGTATCTAGCTTCACAACCTACTTGGGTGATGATGAAAAGACTACCATGTAACATATTGGAAATTTCATGGCCTAGTGTGGTGAGTTAGCAACTAATGAATATTATAAGCTTCAACTATTTCCATTATCATTAACCAGAGTAGCTTTCACTTGGTATACAAGCTTATTGCCCAATTCTGTATACACCTGGGTTGAAATAGAAAAGTTGTTCCATATAAGGTTTTATTGGCCTATTCTAGAAGTATCAGTTGCTTATCTATTGACCATAGAATAGAGACCAACAAAAATTGTTACTAAGTTCTTAGAATGGTTTAGAAGGCTCAAGGGCAAGTGTTCAACAAGACTATCTGAATCAGAACATGCAAAGATTACAGTTAGCCAAATGCATTCCCGTTTGAAGAAAGCTTTGATTTTGCAGGACTTTTCAGACTTATCCCAGTTAGCTTCTCATGTAGTGCAACTAGTGGAATTCATTAAAAAGAAAGAAAAAAAAATGAAGTACCACATTCAACAAAAGTTAGGTGATGATCTTAGTAGTTGACGATCTGTTGACTTCGAAGAGGAGCCATCTAATAAATCTTAATGGCATAATTGGTTGCTAGTAAAGTCTATGTTTACCTTACTTTGAAACCACCCCAAGAGTAAAGAAATCATCAAATCTGATAGCAAGGAAAACAAAGATGGGAGGGATATTTATTTGTTCAATATCACTAAAACCGATCAGATTTTTAACCACGTGTTAAAAGACAAGCAGATTAAATATTACATAAGCAAAAATCCTTTAATAGAGGAGCTCAAAGCAACAAGGTATTATAAGTGCTACAATACTTATACTCATACGACTAATAATTGCCTTATCTTTAAGGTAGCTATACAAAAAGCTATTTAAGAAGGAAGATTAAAGTTCGCATATAAACCTATTTCTGAATTGCTGGTAGATTCAGATCTATTCCTAAGAGTACTTGGAAACATGGTTACCTTCCAAGGAGAAAACATGCGACACATCAGGCAAGCGTAGAAGAAGAAGCCAAAATAGTCAGATGATTTATAGGATCGACTATATGAGAGAAGGGCATATGTTGACCATCCTGAGTAGCATTTGTTTGACTTAAGAGAGGTTCTCAACCTATAGAGGATCACCCCCACATTTGAAAATTGAGCTTGATGATCAAAAGTTGTTTCAAGGAATTGACCTCTAAAAAATCTCGAGAAACAAGGAACAAAATGTTCAGCTGAAAAAGTAGCAAAAGTAAAAAAGGATACACTCCTTAACCTTACCTAGCACTTCTAATGTCTCTTAGAGGATAGGCAGGAAGGTTCCCCCTTTAGACAAGAAAGAACAAGAAATCTTACTAAAATGAGTTCGGCAAAAACAAAACGTATCCTTTTAAACAAGGGTAGGATATTTTGTATTGACCATTATTGCAGCTTAACCTTTTGAGCAGGTAGTCATCCTACCTCTGCCTAGCCATTCTAACAGCCCGCTTGACCAAGTAGTCATCTATTTTCTCCACAGTCAAACTATACCTCTTTCTCACACACAGGAAAGAAGAGACTAGCGAAAAAGGTCATTTCTAATATATAAAATGTAGAAGGAACTGGCGAGTCTAGAAGGACCAGTTAATGTGGTAGGAGTGTTTCTAGCAGAATACGATGAGCAGAAAAACAAACAAATGCTCGTTGGAGATGTGACTATCTTTGAGAAAGTATAAGCTAAATGTTAGAGTTGGAGGAGAATGAAGTGATACAATCAACTTCATCAGTAATGTAATTCCCAAAATTGAGCCAGGACATGACTAATCATTTGCAGCTTTTGTAAATTAAAGTATACCTTAATGGACTACCAATTAGCGGTGTATTTGTGGACGGAGGAATCATTCTTAATGTCATGCTAGTTGACACCTCAAAAAAGCTGGGTAAGGTAGTTGATGACTTGATTTTCACTAATATGTAGATGACCAACTTTATAGGTGAAACGATAGCTATTTTAGGAGTGCTTTTTATGGAATTGGTTGTAGGGACAAGAACTTGTTTAATAATTTTCTTTGTGGTCAATAATAAACCTTCATATTCCCTACTCCTAGACCAAGATTGGATCCATGCCAACAAGTGTGTACCATCTACTTTGCACCAGATATTGAAATAGTCCAAGCTAATCTAAATCCATTCAAAGCGGAGGTGAGGTTGTCAGAAGCCATGTTCTATTTGCCATTTTTCGAGCCATTCAAACTCTTTAATAATGAGTTTGCAACTTGCATTGTATTAAAGAATAGATTTCATTTAGAACATACAATAGAGTATGTAATTGCAACTTTGAACATCTTTAATTGACTGGAAGCCTATTCAGCCAAACAGCGAGTCAATTTCCAATTGACAGAACAACCATTTGACTTAACATGAAATGATAAATATTTCCAAAATATTAATAATTCCTTAATCCTGAGGAATATGCCTAGTTTTTAGGCACACGATCCTTTAATCGAGGTAAATCTTAACATCCCATAGGAACTTAAGAGCACTCAAGTTAGTGATTTGTTAGCTAATCCTGAGAGAATCCTGTTGGTCGAGCTTATCCAAAAATACAAAGATTGTTTTGCCTAGGACTATCTTGAAATGTTAGGCCTTGACAGAAGTATTGTTGAATATAGGCTACCCATCAAACTAGGATTTAAGCCTTACAAGCAGTTGAGTAGAAGATTCAGACTAGAGATTATCCTAAAGATTAAGCAGGAGATTGAATGAATATTAAAGTGTGGTTTCATTCGAGTAATCAGATATGTAGAATGGGTTTCCAATATAATCCAATGATTAAAAAGAATGGTCAACTCATAGTTTGCATAGATTTCAGGGACCTCAATCTGGCCATTCCAAAAGATGAATATATCATGCCTATTGCAGAGATACTGGTAGATGTATTAGCTAGCTTTGAATATCTCAATTTCATGGGCAGATATTTTGGTTATAACCAGATTTTCATAGCAAAAGAAAATATTCACATGACAGTGTTCTATTGTCTAGGTATATCAAATTATTCAAATGGAAAGTTAAGCCATTTAGTTTGAAAAATGCAAGGCAACTTTCCAAAAGACTATAAATATAATATTCCACGACATTATCAGCTAGATAATAGAGGTTTTCATTGACAATCTGGTTGTCAAATTGACCAATTTTAACAGACATCTAACTAATCTAGAGTAAGCTTTCATTCATATGAGATGCCATAACCTAAAAATGAATCCTAACAAGTGCGCTTTTGGAGTAAAATCAGGTCACTTCTTGGATTTCTTAGTTTATTATAAAGGTATTGAAATGGACAGCAATAAAGTAAAAGTTGTGATGGAAGCAAAACCACCCAGAAATAAGAAGGAATTGTAAAGCATGTTAGGAAAGGTTAATTTCCTTTAGAGGTTTATTGTTAACTCTACTGGCAAGCTAAAGCCCTCCATGGCTCTTCTGCATATAAAACAAATTGATTAGTTTGTTTGTGAAAAAGATCAATAGGATATCTTTGAGCAGATTAAGGTATACCTTTTAAAAAATTCGGTCCTCATGCCATCAAGGATAGATGAACCTTTAAAAGTATACCTATCAGTGCTGGAAGAGTCGATCGGTTGTTTACTGGCACTAGGTGATAGGAAAGTATAGGGCAAGTAGTTTACTATCTCATTCAAACTTTAAATGATCCCAAAACCTTTGCATTAAAATATATTCCCCTCCAAGCAGTTAAGGAACAAGCAATAGCAGACCCAAACATCCTGATCTAGAAGTAGCCGATCCCAACTTAAAGGTACAAAACTTTGTAGGTACTCATCCCTGGAAGCTCATGTTTGATGGTTCCAATACCGGTGGAGGAACAAGTACAGGAGTTGTGACAAAAATCCCAAACGAAGAACAAAAAAGGTTCATAATTAAACTTCCTTCTAGTCGATCAAACAATCAAGCTAAATATGAAGCCTTAATCATGGGGTTGCAAGCCTTAGTAGTAATAGATATCCAGGCTATTTATATTTTTGAGGATTATTAGCTCGTTATCAATTAATTAATTAGGGAGTATAAGTGTTCCAATGACAATCTTAAGCTGTTCTATAACTTGGCCAAATATTTGTTTTATCAGATTGTCGATATCACTATGATGCATATTCCACGTGGTGAAAATTTAGAGGCCAATCAACTTACCCAAGAAGCATCAGGCTATCTAGTAAAGACTGACTAACTAATTGAAGGAAGGAAGCTAATATTTTAAGTAACCTTCTTTAATGGGCAGACCATTGATAATTGGAGAAAATAAATTATAACGTACTTGCAGAATCCTATTAGAACGGCCCCAAAGAATGTCAAAGCTCTAAACTACTCACTTGTGGAAGATGAGTTGTATAAAAAGAGTCATGAAGGGTTGCTAATGAAATATCTTGGCAAGGATAAAGCCACCAAAGCCCTTGCAGATGAAGGATTATGTGGCACTCATCAAGCTACTCCAAAGCTAAGATAGATACTCCACAAGCATGGCTTTTACTGGCTAACTATCTTAACTGACTACTTTAAATACATAAAGAGTTTGAACAATGCCAAAAGCATGGACAATTATAGAGGTTCTTGCAGTCAAATTGTATCCAATTACCAAGCCTTCACCGTTCAGAGGATGGGCACTTAACGCAATTGATAAGTTTATCCTTTATCCTCTTAAAGTCACACTTTTATCTTGGTGGCTACATATTATTTTATCAAGTGGGTAAATATAGTCTCCATGGCCAAAATGACCTAGCAAGAGGTTATTGAATTCATCAAAGAATATATTTTATACTAGTTTAGCATTCTTGAAACCCTAACTACTGATTAGGAGACTATGTTCACAGTTAACAAGGTACTATATTTTGTCCAATAGTTCCAGATTAAGATGATTCATTCTACGCCCTATTAAGCTTAGGCCAATGGACAAGTAGAAGTAGCCAACAAAATCTTAAGTAATTTGATCAAGAAAAATATAGATAATTAGTTTCACAAGTGGCATGAAATATTATAAGAATCCATTAAGAACGGCTATGTGGTTTACCCTTTTTCAGTTAACATGCGACTAGGATGCAGTCTTGTCAGTAGAGATTGCGGTCAGGTCAGCTAGAGTAGCTATTCAAAATCACCTACAACCTGCTGAATACAGAAAGGCAATGTCTACAAAGTTAGATTTAATTGATCAATAAGTTGGCTGACTAAGCAACATTTGGAGTAGCATAAATAGACAGTTGCTTGTGTTAACAAAAAGAAGGTAAAAAAGAAACAATTTCAAGAAGGAGATTTGGCCAAAGGACCCCATATTTGGAAAATAGTCCTCCAATTGAGAATGGTCATTTCAAGTTACTTATGTTATTCCTGAAGGTGCATACAAGTTGATGAAAGTAGATGGAGAAGAATAGAATAAAAGCATCAATAGGAAATACCTGAAATTATATTATCCTTCCTTGTGGGAAGGAAAAGATTTAGTCTAAATGTAATTGTTCAAAAGTCAGCTACAAGCCAACCGTTGTAACCCTACTTTTCAAAACAATTTTTCAGATGGACAACTACAAAACAAATGACTAGATAGACAATTAACAAAAAATTACTCCTTAGCAAGCTTTGTTCCGAAGGCCTCACCCCTAGCCTGGCCTAAACGGCTTTTAGTCTCTGTTGTCTTGGCCATGTTGGAATTTATATCCAAAATTGAGTATGTATTTTGGAAATTAATATAATATTTCATTCAAATTGTTGTTTGTTTACATATATTTTCATATTGAAGGTCAAAGTGTATTAGTAAGCAAACTACGTAAATGAGTCGTACTTTCACAGTAAGGTCTAGATTGTGGGCCACTAACATATAATCGAAAAATGTTCTTGATCGATTGATGAAGTTCGACACTTTAGTAAGATTTAGATCATTACACTATGATTTCTAAATGGGAAATGGTATACCTTTAACCAGCGAGCAGTCCACTCACATCAATTGCGTAAGTATATTTAGAATATGTAGAATTGGACTAGACGATAGTAATCTTTAATAAAGTACTATAATAAATTAGGATTAGTGTGAAACCCCAGTATAAACCAACCTTAGAATAAGGGAGTTGGGATGCATATCATATTTTATTGCATGTTTAAATATATTTTTATATAATTTTATGTGCTTTGGATTAGTGTTTTATAGTCTCGATGACTTAATTATGTTTATTGAGTAAGAATGGTAAAATGGTAATTTTTACTTAAGGTGAAAATAGGAAGATTGCTTGAGGATTAAATAGGAAAAATATTTTAGAGAGAAATTAAGAACAACAGTTGTTGTGGTTTAGTGGTTAGAGCTTTGGAATTAATTCTTGAGGTCTTAGGTTCAAATTCCATCATTGGAGTTTTAGTATGATTAAATTTTACTTTTGTTTGGGAAGGTTGTATTTTCGACCTTGAGTGCTCTAGAGAAGGGTAAAGGTGATGTCCTAAGGAAGACATGATAGGAGTACCCTAATGCAACTCTTGTACCCTACAAAAATTCCTAAGGGAATTCATACTCTTCTTGATCCTTAGTTTTTTTTACTTCTCAATTCATTAGGTCGTTCAATTTGTTCAAGCCAATTTTATTCCAAAATAATTCCAGCAAAGTGTTGTGACTTTGAAAGTTCAAAATATCTAAGTGTAAGATATCTTATGGACCGATTTTGTGTAGGAGTTGGGGAAGGTTCCCAAGAGAATTAATCTCCATAGTGAACCTTCAAAACTCCACTCTAGCTATGTTCATTTTCCTTCATGAAGTAATCTGGAATTTTTCCAGCTTCTTGTGCATTCAAAGTATCGAAATTTTCAGCCATCATTTCTCCCAAATGCTGCCAGAAAATGGCCCTCTTGACCAGCTTGAAATCTGAAATTTTCTGGCCAAATTCGGACTACACAAATGCTGTGCAAAACCAGAAAATTTTCTAGGCAAAATCGCAGCATAGGTGAGCTTAAACCATGCTGTTATCTTCTAGTTTTCTCCTAGAACCTTAGCCACGTTTTTTTTCCATAAAGAAGGCTGGAAACCAGTATTGAAAGACCTCTGAATGCCCCTTCAAATTCTCTGCAAACTGACTGGAAAATGGCAGCAAAATTTTCCCAGAAAAATTCTAGCAATAGCGAAACCTGTACAGGAATTTTTTTTTCAGCTTTGTTTCCTTCTTCAGCCCTGGCCGAAACTTCACCATTTTTCTGCACAAACTTCTCTTGAACAGCTATGAACTGGACTCCATTATCTTCCCCAACCTTTTGCTTGAAAAGCCAGTCATGGCTGCCCCTAAAATATTTCCCACAATTACTCCAATCAAGCCTTGATTGAAGACCAAAATTTCAGCAATCCAAATTTAGTAAACTTTCATAAAATACCCCTTAAACAACTAGACCTTCCTTCACCATTGTACCCCCTCTTTTTGGCCACCATTAAGCTTCTTTAACCAACTTTCATCCAGCAAAAACACTGAGCAATAGTTGGCCATTACAGCTTCCAAAAAGCTCTCCATTGATCAAAGATCTTCTTGCTATATTTTGTTTCCAAATTTGATTTCAAAAAATATTCTTTTAGGATTCCAACAACCAACCTTTCCTTTTCCTTTCAAACCAGAAAAATCATCTACCAAAACCACTCAAACAATTCGGCCACTACAATCCCACAGAATTTCGGCAGCCTCAATCAAAATCTCTCCATTCTCTTCAACCTTCAAGCACACATAGAACACCTACTAGTTCCATACGCTTAATACCACTCCAAACCACTTCAATATTCTTCAAAAAAATTCTAGATTTCATCTACTCACTGCCATGAATCCATCCATACCACTTTTAACATCAAACTCCAAAATTCAACCCTCTCTCTTGGATAAAAAACCAGTATTTTTGTGAAGGCTCAAGAACACCTTCAAGGTAAGCTTGTTCAATCAACTTCATCTCCACTAATCCTCAATCTCTAATGAATATATATGTGTATAAGCACACTAATGGACTCTCATGTTCTCTTCTCTCTCTCTCTCTCTCTCTCTCTCTCTCTCTCTCTCTCTCTCTCGGTCAAATGCCCCTCTCTCTTGGCTGAATGATTTCTTCAATAATGGCCATGCTTTCTTCATCTCTCTTGGATGAATCTAGTCTTCTAGGAGTTGAGATCCATTCAAAACTCCTCCAAGGCTCTCATCAATCAAGTAAGCCCCTTCAATTCTCTTTTTAAATTCTAGATTCATGTCTCTAGGGTGATATTGAAAGGAGATGGATTATGTTTGAGGGTTAAGCATGTATTGTTGCGATGAGTTGAGATTGAAGCATGAATAAATGTGTGTATATGATGGAGATGGGATTGACGCATGAGTTGATTGTCTTGGTTGATTGTATGGTATTTTTAGGGTTTAATGCATGTCTCCATGTCGTGAATGGGTTGTGTGATCCAGCATGTTAGAGATTATGTCACCTATGGTGAATATGATTTATATTCTTGTATGATTGTTAAAACCATGATTATATTTATGCTGGTAGAGGTTGGATCATTTCTTGGTAAATTTTGATCTATGCCTTTATTCATGATTTGGATGAGTTGCTGAATTGAAGTGGAGTATATATTCATGATTGTGGTTAGCAATAGAAATATGATCATGATCTAGTTATCCCTAAGCTAATTTTATTTCATCAATGAAATATTTAATATTATGATTTTTTGCTAGTAAATTCGAAAACCCTAGAAAGGTAGACTTGGATTATTATATATAATAATGATATTTTAATCAAATAAATGATAGCTTTTATTTCAAGAAATAAAATATATAGATATTATATATAATAATAATATCAAATAAAGTCTTTTATATAAATAATCATAATAAGTAAAATATTAATTTTGTAGGTCTTATATTCATAAATACCATTACAATTTATTATCTTTCAATTATTATCTTTTAATCAAAACCTATTAAACTTTATTTATTATCTTCCAATCAAGACCCATTAAAATTTATTTTCAACTAATTTTAATTATCAATTATTTTCGAACAATTGATTATTAATAAATCATTATTTTACCTAATACCACCTAGGACTCTTCATCAAATAAACTTTAATTTATTCTTAGCAAGATTTAAACCTTCAACTTAATAGTATCTATTTCCCAAAACCCTAATCACTTTAATATCAAACTAGACTTAGCTTATAAACCATTTTTATTTATTATCTGGCCTTAAAGCTGGGACATTAAGATCATGGTTATAGTGAGTTGAGTTAGTTTTATTTGTGAAAGTGGATTTTAGCTTGAGTTTGATTATGGTTTATATTTACCCCAGGCGGGGTTAGGTCAACTGTTGAAGGCCTCTATTTTATCTCAAGCTAAGGATTTGATAAGCTCCTGCATAAAACCTGATTGATGCCACCAAAAAAAAAAAAAAAAGGTTCTATGGCAAGCCAATTGTGGAGTGTGTGGTCACTCATTTCTGTAAAGGCAATTGAGGATTATTTTCTTTCTCATTTCAAGCAAACAAATTATTTAGAAATCAATAAACAGTTTTACCCAAACTTAAAACTCTTTCTAAAACTGATTTTAACGGAGATTTTGGAAACCCTTAATTGCTATTTTCAAGTAGAACTAAGTTTTGTTCCTTTTTCCCTGAGTGGGGTAAGTTACGTTGAATACTCAATAAGGGTGGACTGCTAGGACTAATCTTTGAAGGGTTAGGGTGAGTCTCTCAATAGGTGACCACCTCTGAGGGGTAAGTCTTTCCCGGATAAGATGTCAGTCCAGTAGGTCGTGCCGGTCCAAGCTACCAATTTTTTAGTCAAGTGACTGTGTGTTGTCGGAATGGACAACCAATTGTTGTTTGGGTATAGAGAATGAGGAGTATCTTGCCTGGTAGACCGATCATCTACCTTTTGTTAGTCTGTACAAAGTGTGGCATTCTAACTGATTATGGGGCCCAACGTGTGGTAACCTATTACCACTTTTGAGTGGTTGATTTTATTGTATCTGTATGGTTGGAAAAGCTAAAACACCACTCTTGATTTTTACTATTGTTTATTGCTTGCCAATATTTCTCTTATGAAGATTTTATACTTTACATTCACGAACTGTTTTCACTAGACACTCAAAGCACACACGGACTTACTGAGATTTTTGTCTTATTATCCGTTTTACCATGATTTCAAGTCGATCCTGCTGTGGGGATGAGTAGCTAATTATTGCCTGCCTTGGAAGAAATGTTATTATTTATTTTTGTGTAATACTTTAGGAGTTGAGAGTGAATAATTTTATTCTGGATTTGTTCTTGAATTCTTGGGATGTAATAAGATTTAAGTTTAAATTATTGTTTTTATTCCATTATGTTGATTGTGTGTCCTAGTTATAAAGACCCCTTGTCCTTTAGATGGGGCGACTTCCCCGACCCTGTTGGGCCTAGGTAGTGGGGTGTTACAAGTGGTATCAGAGACTAAATTATAGGCAAATATTGACGATATATGTTCTATTTATTTAAGATTAAATCTTTATCTAACCTATCTTGTTTTTGCTGTAGGATAGTTAGAATGCTTAGGACCGCGAGGAAAGTGCAGCAATGGCATCCACCTATTCCCATTTACCCGGAAGACCTTCCAATTCCCCAGCCTGCCCATCAGCCAGTTATCCCTATAGAGGATAGCAGTGATGATGATGTCCAGATCCATGAGCCACTCCCAATTCCAGTGATAGACATAAGTTCTGATAGTGAAGATGAGGTGATAGCCGTGGAGCATGTATCCCACCCTCCTAGTCCCGTAGTGGACTTAGCAGCAGATAGTGATGATCCAGAAGAGATAGACTATGAGTCTCCACCTAGGCCTTCTTTCATTCCTCCTTTCAGTCGAGTTGAGCCCGGGGAGCGTTCTAGGCTCCCTGGGAAGGAGCCGATGGAGGGATTTTCCAATGGGGTTAGGGTAGATTTTTCTGTGAACTCTTGGGGTTGGTTGTATGAGGCTAATGATGAGGATTTTGATGAAGATTAGAGGACTAGGAGTTATTTTGAGTCGGATGTTTATTTATTTATTATTTTTCGAGGACTTTTATGTCAATGATTTTTAATTCTGTTTTCTGTTAAAATTTCGAATTTATGCAAACCAATCTTTGAAGGAGAATTTATGAGCAATTCTTTAGACAAAATTTGCATCTGATTTCTTTTACTTATATCTGACTGTGAATGCATGCTCAACTAAAATGATTTAACCCTTGATTGCATACATTTATCATTTGGGGTATGGTTTAGAATGTCACCCAAGTGTCGTGCAGCTTCATTAGGCAAAAGGGTTCCGGAAGCCGACCATGTGTCATCGGAAGTCGAGGCAGCTCAGATGCAATCACCCAACCGGGGTGATGGGAGTGGTCCGGATATAGGAGCAGGGTCTAAAGTTCTGATCGATGTGTCAATAGGCCAAGCATTCAGCAAGATGGCCAAAATTCTACAGACTCTAACCGAGCAAAGGAACCCTAAGGGGGAAGATGAGGCGTTAGAGCGGTTTCTAAAGTTTTAACCGCCCGTCTTCCGGGGCGAAGTAGAACAAGCTCAGAAGGCAGAACAGTAGATCGAACAGATGAAGGACATATTCGCAACGCTCCAGTACACCGAGGAGCGAATGGTTAAGTTTGTGGCTTTCCAGTTGAGAGGACCAGCCCAGGCATGATGGCAGCGAGTTCAAGACGACTGGGAAATGGGCGAGCAGGAATGAACGTGGTCCAACTTTGTTGAGGTCTTCAGAGTTGAGTACATCCCTCAGTGGATCGTGGAAAAGCGGGAGGATGAATTTCAGAATTTGAAGCAAGGAAGCATGTCAGTGGCCCAATATGCAGCACGATTCACCCAGCTATCAAAGTACTGTCAGAGATTAGTGGATACTGAGCAGAATAGGACAAGACAGTTTGTCAAGGGGCTAAGGCCGGAATTGATGAGGGTGTTGGCACTTTCTCCGCCAACAACCTATTCGGGGGCAATGGACGCGGCTACCCAAACTGAAAACAAGGACCGCAGTAGGGTGGCGGCAAGGCCTTTCCAATCGCCAAGGCAGCCGCAAGGACACTTCCGAGGGCAGCAATCTAACAAGCGCCCCGCCAACCAGCAGTGGCAGAACCGGGGAAAGCAAGCCCGGACAGCACGGTGGGTCCTGCTCAAAACCTTCCAACATGCCGATAGTGTGGAAAAAAGGGCCACACCAAGAAGAACTGTTGGTCCAAGGGTAGTGAAAGGAAATGTTATCACTGTGGTGACCCGAACCACCTACGAAACACCTACCCTAAATTGCACTGAGTCGAGCAAGGAAACCCGGCACAAAACCCAGAGCCCAACAGAGCCAACACCGTGGGAGCATCCGGGAGTGGAGCACCGAAGCCGCAAGTGAAGGCCAATGTATTCGCTCTCAACAAAGAGGAGGTTGGGACGATGCAGCAGTAGTGGAAGGTACGTTCACTATCCAAGGACGCTCCGTTAATGCATTAATACATCTTGGCTCTCCTCATTCCTATTTAAACAAGATTTGTGCATGTCATTTGGGTTGGGATGGAGTAGAGCTACCTTTTACTTTAGTGGTAAGCACACCTTTGGGGAAAATGGTGTAAGCAGATCGGTATGTGAAAGATTGTAAAATTGATGTAGGGAGAGAAAGTCTGGAGGGAGACCTGATTGTATTGGACATTAAAGATTATGATTTGATATTGGAGATGGATTGGTTAGCCAAGTATGGGGCTAGAGTAGATTGTAAGAATAAGTCAGTCCAGTTCGTTAGACCAGGTTATGATGTGTTTGAATTTGATGGCAAGAGAGTGAAAGAACTAAAGTATTTGATTGCGGGGGCTAAGACCCATGAAATTGCTGAAGCAAGGATGTCAAGGGTACCTGACTTACGTGATAAACAAGCCGAAGGACCAGTGCACTCTGAAGGACACCGAAGTAGTGAAGGATTTTTTCGATGTGTTTTCAGCGGAACTTGATTCTTTACCTCCCAGCCGAGAGGTGGAATTCACCATTGACTTAGTTCCGGGAGTGGAACCAGTATCGTAGACCCCGTACCGGATGACACTGGTAGAGTTGAAAGAGTGGAAGGAACAGTTAGAGGAGTTAGTGAGTCAAGGCTACATCAGACCTAGCACGTCACCTTAGGGAGCGCCTGTGCTATTTGTGAAGAAGAAGGACGGAACTCTGAGGCTATGCATCGACTATCGGAGTTTGAACAACTTGACGATCAAGAACAAGTATCCCCTACCACTGATTGATGAGATGTTCAATCAGTTGCAAGGGTCCAGTTGCTACTCCAAGTTGGACCTGAGGCAAGGGTACTACCAAGTACGGATAAAAAAAGAGGATATCCACAAGACGGCTTTCAACACCAGATATGGACATTATGAGTTCATGGTAATGCTGTTCGGGGTGACCAATGCTCCAACAGTATTCATGGACCTGATGCACCGAGTGTTCCGACCCTATCTAGACAAGTTCGTGGTGTTTTTCATTGACGACATTTTGATTTACTCTAAGAGTTTGGAGGAGCTTGCGGAGCATCTGAAGCTCGTATTGGAGAAGCTTTGGGAGCACAAGCTGTACACCAAGTTTAGCAAGTGCGAATTCTGGTTAGACAGTATGGCATTCCTTAGCCATATGGTGACCAAGGAGGGAATCAAGGTAGACCCGGTAAAGGTCGAAGCGGTGTCGAACGGAAGCAATCGGAGAATATCACCAAGATACGAAGTTTCTTGGGATTGACTGGTTACTACTAGAGGTTTATCAAAGGGTTTTCAACGCTTGCATCGCCAATGACTTGACTGCTGAGGAAGGACGTTCCATTTGTGTGGAACGAGAAATGCGAGAAAATTTTTCAAGAACTGAAGCGAAGATTGATGACAACGCCAATATTGAGTCTGCCAGAGGAAGGGAAGCCTTTCGCGCTGTATACCGATGCCTCGAAAGAAGGATTGGGAGTAGTATTGATGCAAGATCGAAAGGTGACCGCTTACGCTTCTCGGAAGTTGAGACCTCATGAAGTCAACTATCCTACTCATGATCTGGAGCTGGCAGCTATCATGTTCACCCTAAAGAAATGGCGACACTACCTGTACGGAGCCGAATATAAGGTGTTCACCGACCACAAGAGTCTAAAGTATATCTTCACTTAGAAGGATCTGAACTTGAGGCAGCGAAGATGGATGGAATTTTTGGAAGAATACCATTGTCCGATCAACTACTATCCTGGGAAGGCCAAGGTTGTGGCGGACGCCCTAAGTTGGAAAGTCAGTATGGCCAGGCTAAGAGTATAGGAAATGCAAGTGGTTCAGGATGTGTTGGACAGAAGGGTGGAAGTGCAAGGCAAAAGAATCGCCGTCAGCAATCTAAAGTTGGTACCAGATTTAAGACAGGAAATCGTGAAAGCTCAGCAAAACAATGCGGAGTTTCAGCTTGTCAAGGACAAGGAGCTCAAGCGGCCAGGCAGTGAATTCCGTCAGGACGAGGCGGGAGTTTTCATTTCAGGGATCGGTTGTGTGTACCTGGAGAGCGGCAATTAAGGGACAGAATTTTAGGAGAGGCGTACAAGAGCAAGTACGCCATTCATCCAGGGGAAGTCAAGATGTATCAGGACTTGAAGAGAGCCTATTGGTGGCCCGGACTGAAGCGGGATGTGGTCAAGTATGTCTCGACCTATCTCACCTGCCAGAAAGTCAAAGCAGAGCACAAGAAGTCAATGGGACTACTGCAGCCATTGGCAGTACCGGAATGAAAATGGGAAGAGCTGACTATGGATTTTATCATCGGACTTCCCATGTCAAAGACCCAGAAGGACGCCATATGGGTAGTGGTGGATCGACTGACCAAGTCGGCCCATTTCATACCGGTAAATGTAAAAGACTCTATGAAAAGGCTGGCTCAGACTTATGTTCGAGAGATAGTCCGACTACACGGAGTGCCTTCAAGCATAGTGTCTGACCGAGATCCGAGGTTTACATATCAATTTTGGAAAAAGTTTCAGGAAGCAATGGGGTCGAGTCTGAAATTCAGTACCATAGCGCATCCGCAGACCGATGGGCAGTCAGAAAGGGTTATACAGATATTGGAAGATATGCTAAGAGCCTGTGTTCTGAACTTCGGGGATAAATGGATAGAATGTGTACCGTACGCGGAACTGTCATATAACAATAACTATCAAGCTTCAATTGGGATGGCACCTTATGAGGCTTTGTATGGGCGCAAGTGTCAAGTACCGCTGTATTGGAGTTGGTCAGAAGATGGTCACATAAGCAGAACCGGAGAAGTCTGTGTCCAAGAGATGTTGGATAAGGTAAAATTGATCAGGGAAAGGTTGAAGGCGGCTCAGAGCCGACAGAAGAGCTACGCGGACAACTGGCGGAGAGAGTTGGAGTTTTAAGTCGGGGATAGCGTATTTCTGAGATTGACGCCAAATAGGGAAATCTTGAAGCATCCGAA
The DNA here is from genome assembly GCA_026120185.1 of Voacanga thouarsii. Lineage (NCBI taxonomy): Eukaryota > Viridiplantae > Streptophyta > Magnoliopsida > Gentianales > Apocynaceae > Voacanga > Voacanga thouarsii. The sequence continues at coordinate 3,231,466 of JANUWF010001425.1, forward strand.
GGGTGGAAAGCTGAATCTGAGGTATTTGGGGCCGTTCCCGATTAAGGAAAGGATTGGGTCGGTAGCATACCGATTGGACCTGCCAGATGGGTTGACGGGAATTCATGATGTGTTCCATGTGTCACAATTGAAGAAGTACAATGCTGATCCCGGTCATGTTCTGAATAACGAGCTGTTAGTGTTGCAACCCGATCTGAGCTATGTGGAGAAGCCCATGCGAATATTGGACCGCAGTATCAAGAGTCTTCGGAACAAGCAAACACCAATGGTTAAGGTTCAGTGGGAGCATCATGGCACGCAAGATGCCACATGGGAATCAGAAGAGTGGGTTAAACGGAAGTATCCCGATCTGAAATAGAGGTATGTTTGAATTTCGGGGCGAAATTCTTCTAAGGAGGGGAGGATGTGAAACCCCAGTCAAAACCAACCTTAGAATAAGAGGGGAGGATGTGAAACCCCAGTCAAAACCAACCTTAGAGTAAGAGGGTTGGGATGCATATCATATTTTATTGCATGTTTAAATATATTTTTATATGATTTTATGTGCTTTGGATTGGTGTTTTATAGTCTCAAAGGCTTAATTATATTTATTGAGTAAGAAGGGCAAAATAGTAATTTTTGTTTGAGGTGAAAATAGGGAGATAGCTTGAGGATTAAATAGGAAAAATATTTTAGAGAGAAATTAAGAACAAGAGTTGTTGTGGTTTAGTGGTTAGAGCTTTGGAATTAATTCTTGAGGTCTTGGGTTCAAATTTCATCATTGCAGTTTTAGCATGATTAAATTTTACTTTTGTTTGGGAAGGTTGTATTTTCGACCTTGAGTGCTCTAGAGAAGGGTAAAGGTGATATCCTAGGGGAGACATGATAGGAGTACCCTAATGCAACTCTTGTACCCTACAAAAATTCCTAAGGGAATTCATACCCTTATTGATCCTTAGTTTTTTTTACTTCTCAATTCATTAGGTCGTTCAATTTGTTCAAGCCAATTTTATTCCAGAAAAATTCTAGCAAAATGTTGTGGCTTTGAAGGTTCAAAATGTCTAAGTGTAAGACATCTTAGGGACCGAAATTGTGTAGGAGTTGGGGAAGGTTCCCAAGAGAATTAATCTCCATAGTGAACCTTCAAAACTCCACTCTAGCTATGTTCATTTTCTTTCATGAAGTAATCTGAAAATTTTCCAAATTCTTATGCATTCAAAGTGTCAAAATTTTCAGCCATCATTCCTCCCAAATGCTGCCAGAAAATGGCCCTCTTGACTAGCTTGAAATCTGAAATTTTCTGGCCAAATTCAGACTGTACAAATGCTGTGCAAAACTAGAAATTTTTTTGGGCAAAATCGCAGCATAGGTGAGCTTCAACCAAGCTATTTTCTTCTAGTTTTCTCCCAATACCTTAGCCACATTTTTTCTTCATAAAGAAGGCTGGAAACCAGCATTGAAAGACCTCTGAATACCCCTTCACATTCTGTGTAAACTGACTGGAAAATGGCAGCAAAAGTTGCCCAGAAAAATTCTAGCAATAGCGAAACCTGTACAGGAATTTTTTTTCAGCTTTGTTTCCTTCTTCAGCCCTGGCCGAAACTTCACCATTTTTCTGTACAAACTTCTCTTGAACAGCTATGAACTGAACTCCATTTTCTTCCCCAACCTTTTGCTCGAAAAACCAGTCATGGCTGCCCCTAAAATATTTCCCACAATTACTCCAATCAAGCCTTGATTGAAGACCAAAATTTCAACAATCCTAATTTAGTAAACTTTCATAAAATACCCCTTAAACAACCAGACCTTCATTCACCATTGTACCCCCTCTTTTTGGCCATCATTAAGCTTCTTTAACCAGCTTTCATCCAGCAAAAACACTAAGCAACAGTCGGCCATTACAGCTTCCAAAAAGCTCTCCATTGATCAAAGATCTTCTTGCTATATTTTGTTTCCAAATTTGATTTCCAAAAATATTCTTTTAGGATTCCAACAACCAACCTTTCATTTTCCTTTCAAACCAGAAAAATCATCTACCAAAACCACTCAAACAATTCGGTCACTACAATCCCACAGAATTTCGGCAGCCTCAATCAAAATCTCTCCATTCTCTTCAACCTTCAAGCACACATAGAACACCTACTAGTTCCATACGCTTAATACCACTCCAAACCACTTCAATATTCTTCAAAAAAATTCTAGATTTCATCTACTCACTGCCATGAATCCATCCATACCACTTTTAACATCAAACTCCAAAATTCAACCCTCTCTCTTGGATAAAAAACCAGTATTTTTGTGAAGGCTCAAGAACACCTTCAAGGTAAGCTTGTTCAATCAACTTCATCTCCACTAATCCTCAATCTCTAATGAATATATATGTGTATAAGCACGCTAATGGACTCTCTTCTTCTCTTCTCTCTCTCTCTCTCTCTCTCTCTCTCTCTCTCTCTCTCTCTCTCTCTCGGTCGAATGCCCCTCTCTCTTGGCTGAATGATTTCTTCAACAATGGCCATGCTTTCTTCATCTCTCTTGGACGAATCTAGTCTTCTAGGAGTTGAGATCCATTCAAAACTCCTCCAAGGCTCTCATCAATCAAGTAAGCCCATTCAATTCTCTTTTTAAATTCTAGATTCATGTCTCTAGGGTGATATTGAAAGGAGATGGATTATGTTTGAGGGTTAAGCATGTATTGTTGCGATGAGTTGAGATTGAAGCATGAATAAATGTGTGTATATGATGGAGATGGGATTGACGCATGAGTTGATTGTCTTGGTTGATTGTACGGTGTTTTTAGGGTTTAATGCATGTCTCCATGTCGTGAATGGGTTGTGTGATCTAGCATGTTAGAGATTATGTCACCTATGGTGAATAGGATTTATATTCTTGTATGATTGTTAAAGCCATGATTATGTTTATGCTAGTAGAGGTTGGATCATGTCTTGGTAAATTTTGATCTATGCCTTTATTCATGATTTGGATGAGTTGCTGAATTGAAGTGGAGTATATGTTCATGATTGTGGTTAGCAATAGAAATATGATCATGATCTAGTTGTCCCTAAGCTAATTTTATTTCATCAATGAAATATTTAATATTATGATTTTTTGCTAGTAAATTCAAAAACCCTAGGAAGGTAAACTTGGATTATTATATATAATAAGGATATTTTAGTCAAATAAATGATAGCTTTTATTTCAAGAAATAAAATATATAGATATTATATATAATAATAATAATAATAATATCAAATAAAGTCTTTTATATAAATAATCATAATAAGTAAAATATTAATTTTGTAGGTCTTATATTCATAAATACCATTAAAATTTATTATCTTTCAATTATTATCTTTTAATCAAAACCTGTTAAACTTTATTTATTATCTTCCAATCAAGACCCATTAAAATATATTTTTAACTAATTTTAATTATCAATTATTTTCAAACAATTGATTATTAATAAATCATTATTTTACCTAATACTACCTAGGACTCTTCATCAAATAAACTCTAATTTATTCTTAGCAAGATTTAAACCTTCAACTTAATAGTACATATTTCCCAAAAGCCTAATCACTTTAATGTCAAACTAGACTTAGCTTATAAACCCTTTTTATTTATTATCTGGCCTTAATGCTGGGACACTAGGATCATGGTTATAGTGAGTTGAGCTAGTTTTATTTGTGAAAGTGGATTTTGGCTTGAGTTTGATTATGGTTTATATTTACCCCAGGCGAGGTTAGGTCAGCTGTTGAAGGCCTCTATTTTATCTCAAGCTAAGGATCAGATAAGCTCCTGCATAAAACCTGATTGATGCAAAAAAAAAAAAAAAAAAAAAAAAGGTTCTATGGCAAGCCAATTGTGGAGTGCGTGGTCACTCATTTTGTAAAGGCAATTGGGGATTATTTCCTTTCTCATTTCAAGCAAACAAATTATTTAGAAATTAATAAACAGTTTTATCCAAACTCAAAACTCTTTCTAAAATTGATTTTGACAAAGACTTTGGAAACCCTTAATTGTCATTTTCAAGTGGAACTATGTTTTGTTCCTTTTTTCCCGAGTGGGGTAAGTTACGTTGAGTACTCAATAAGGGTGGACTGCTAGAACTAGTCTTTGAAGGGTTAGGGTGAGTCTCTCAGTAGGTGGTCACCTCTGAGGGATAAGTCCTTCCCGGATAGGATGTAAGTCTAGTAGGTCGTGCCAGTCCGAGCTACCAGTTTTTCAGTCAAGTGATTTTGTGTTGCCAAAATGGACAACCGGTTGTTGTTTGGGTATTGAGAATGAGGAGTATCTTACCCGATAGGCCAATCACCTACCTTGTGTCAGTCTGCACAAAGTGTGGCATTTTGACTGGTTATGGGGCCCAACGTGTGGTAACTCATAACCACTTTTAAGTGGTTGACTTTATTGTATCTATATGGTTGGAAAAGCCAAAACACCACTCTTGATTTTGACTATTGTTTATTGTTTGCCAATATTTCTCTTATGAAGATTTTATACTTTGCATTCACGAACTATTTTCACTGGACACTCAAAGCACACACGGACTTACTAAGATTTTTGTCTCATCACCCGTTTTACCATGATTTCGGTCGATCCTGCCGTGGGATGAGTAGCTAATTATTGCCTGCCTTGGAAGAAATGTTATTATTTATTTTTGTGTAATGCTTTGGGAGTTGAGAGTGAATAATTTTATTCTGAATTTGCTTTTAAATTCTTGGGATGTAATAATATTTTAGTTTAAATTATTGTTTTTATTCCATTTTGCTGATTGTGTGTCCTAGTTATAAAAACCCCTTGTCCTTTGGACGGAGCAATATCCCTGGCCCTGTTGGGCCTAGGTAGTGGGGTGTTACAATTAGTCTATCGCTACTATTACGTGGACAAGTACCCTAAGACTTAAGAATAAGTTGGTAGTCTGGTGAAGTTAGACTTGTGCACTTTGATGTATAATGGGTGGGGTCTAATTGCAAAGCCAATAACCTTGTATGTTAAGTGTATAACTCCAGTTAATTATGACGAATTTATACAATAGAATTTGTATACTTCACTTAGTAAAGAAATAACCTATTTATGATAGTTTAGGATAATTTAAATAATTCAGGACCTTAGGAAACGTGACTAAGTATATATGTTTTTAGATAGTTCCCTGAAATAAGTGGATACATATTGGAAGTTATGAATTATTATACTAGAGATCAAAGGATGATAGTTGTCATTGAGAAATGTGTTAGTACATTAATTCTATCTCAATTATAGGTATTACATAAAAGGTTATTTTCATCATCACACCTGTAGGTTGAAGACATTGTATTTACAATTTTATTCTTGGGGTCAATATTTTCACATGATGATAAATGAAATATTTAAAATGATTAAATACAACTATTTATTAGAATGGATATTTTAGTCATTTCAGTAGTTAAGAGTAATATGTCTTTTGGCCCCAGAGTAGCTCAAGTAACCTTAGTAATCTAATTTAATATATGGGCTTATTGGATGAAATTAATATTATAAGAAACTATTATAAGAGTCTAATTATTTATTTATTTGGATTAGAATAATTTATTGGGCCATTTAATTGAATTGATTTATTAATTAATTGTCTGAGATAATTTTATATTAGACTCAAGTGGATCAATTAATTAATATGAAAGTTATTTAATTAGTCATGAGCTAATTAGAAAAACCCTGGTCCATCAGGTTATGAATTGGATGGCTGAAAGGTTTTGGAGACCTAAGTAACCATCATAATATAAAAGGAAAAGGAAGGTTGTTGTTTGTGAGTTACACATGTGTGCATGGTGTGTGCTGTAACTGTTGACAAACGAAGAGAAGAAAACAAGCACAACATTTTCGTGTGCTTGCTTGGCTGCCAGTTTTATTTTTTTCCTTAAGCACCACTCGTCTTCCTTAATTTTTAGCTCTCCCAATCTCTTTTCAATTAATTGATCCTATATTCTATTTTCACCGATAGTAGTCTATAAGAGATTCGATAATATTCTGGAATGTCCAAAGCCAACAAACTTGGTAAGTGTATGATGCGAAAAAGGTGACGGTTAGCTGGAATTCCCGTGAAACATGTAGATGTTTCAATCTAAGAAGCTCTGTCAAATTCAAATCCTGGTTATTCAGTCTAAGTGTTCTAAAAGTAAGTATTTACAAACATTGGCTCAAGAAAAATTTATAAATTTGCATACTTTCGCTGCATATTTATTTTTCATTCAATCCTTCAAGTGGTATCAAAGCTATGGTTATAATCTAGGAGCATGCTTAGGATTAGTAGCTGGAAAGGTGGTTCCTTTGCTAATAAAAAATTCAATCTTTATGATTTTTTGAATCTCTCATGATTTTTTATATAGGTAGATATTGTGTACGCCTCGCACGTAGAGGCATAGACATTAGTAATTTATTATTACTCGCTTTCCATAGAATTTGTACACACCTTATTTTGAAAGGCATAGATGATTTATATTGTATTTAAATTTTATTAACAGATTTATATAACAATATTGGTGCCAGATCAAATACTGAAATCCTCTGGAAAGAAGAAGGAAATCGAAACAGAGGAAAAACTAAGAAGAACGATGCTTTAGGGGACAAACGACCAATTAACTTGCTTAGCTGATCTTCAGTAAAAAATTAGGTGCTCTAGAAATTTGGTCTCAAGGTTTAGATCAGCTAGTACACACTGAATCAAACTAAATTACCTAGCATATTAGTGTGGATTATAAGGTTCCGAGACCACTTTACTGTATTGAGTTGACAACCAAACTCCACTAAGGAGATCTGTCGCCACTAGAATAGAACTCCAAGCGTCTTAGAGCAGTAGATAGTTCTGGCTGTCCAGTATTAATTGCAACTAGTTAGGTTTGAAATCCATGAAAATATATAGAGATAGTAGATCATCATGCCTCTCCCAAGTCTAGTAAAGGTAAGCAGTTATTTCTTTGATTTTGACAAGCTCTTCATTTTTTCTCTTGTCAGATAGCACATTTGGAGAAACAACTCATAGCCAACTTGAGCTGAAATTCCCTAAGTGAAAGGCTCAGCTAACCTAAACCAAACTCTGGCAGGTATTGGTACAGGGTCCAAGCAAAGAAAAAGAAGCATTGCTATTAGCAATATTGGTATGTAGAATGAACAAAGAGCGATAGATCAATGATACAATTAGGAAGGCCAAGCCACCAGTCTTTCCAAAAAGGAGTAGTAAGGCATAATAGGAATAGTCAAGGACAATGCAAAAAGAAGAGAAGCAAAATATATACTTGCAAAGCCAGCAAAAAAGAAATGTGGCATGTTCATCCTCACTAATAGGGCCATTTTCCTGTTTGCTTTTACAAACTTACACCCCTTTGTGGGCAACACTTACTTTCTTAAATTTTACAGCATGAAAAGTAGGGCCTTCTTCGTTGTCTATAGGTAAACCTAAAATAACTGCAATATCAAATATGGTGGGGCCTTAACATACCAAAAGAGAATATGAAGCCATTAATGACTGGAGACTAATATGAAGCCATCAATGACTGGAGACCAAAATGGCAGAACAACCTTTAGTAAGGCTCAATCAAGGTGATGGTCATGAAGGGAGATTTTGATGGCGTCATAAATTCCTCATTTCTTCTAATCATCTTTGAATGTGTTGGCAACCTAATTAGCCTAGATGTTAAAGTCTTCCAAGACATATGGCTAGCTCCTAAATTTGGACGGCCACATTAACGAGGACCACACGAGGGTGATTGAAAAGGAGTTCAAAGCATGATTAAAAATGGCAGCTGCCTTAGGATCTAGCAAGATGGTCGGCCCTAGTTGGCATTGGTTATCTACTTCGAAATTGCATATCAAAGTTCTCTGATTGGAAGCAATAGCCTATTCTTTTTCGGCATTTTCAGGGATTTTGATTGGGATAGTAGAGCTATCGTTGGTAGACATGATAAATGTTTTCTGTGATTTCACTAAAGAGAAAATTGGAAGAATCAAGAAAGAGAAGCGGGGTTTTTAAAGAAAAAGGCGGTGACTTAGGGTTTTGGGATGTTGGGGATAGTAAAAGACAGGGGATGCTAATGTTGGTAGGAGTTTCAAATTTTTGAAAGTTGAATAATTAATCGTTAGCTTCGTTTCCCAATGGTGACCAAGTCAGAACTTTAGGAAACGTTTTGTTCTTCGAATCTCAGTCGACTTCAAAGAACAAAAGGGAAACAAAATGTTGGCCAGCAAAAGTGGCCAGATAGGCTGAAGAATCTTTACTAGCGGATCCATTAGATGACAAACGACTATGGTAATTGGACAACTGACTAACCAAGCTATGGATGGCCGATCCAAAGGATAGTTAACCACATCAAACTAACGGGTAGGTTGAGGGATGTGCCTAGGTTTTTTAGAAATTTGAATTTGAATGGGATAAGGCCTAAATTCAAGGAAAATGTGGAGACATTCAAAAGACCAATTTCTATTATGATTGCCATGAATTTTTTGGAGAATGTGATCACCAGGAATGGCGGAAGTAATGGACATGAAAACATCAAACCCTTCTTTAAACGTCTGGAGAGCATCTAAAAGGATATCGTGAAGGACTCAATGTCATTAGAGCATTTTTTTCATCTCGTTTTTTTGGAGTTATCTATTAGATTAGTATTACCTCCTTCATTTACACATTGTTCAGCTTTTAATTCTGGTTTATATCTCAAAATACTCCCTTGGAGTGTTAGGAATTGCTTGTACATTCTGAGTTTTATTGATTGGATAAATCAAAGAAGTATCTCTTTCGAAATTATGTATTTATCAATATCACTTTTATTAATTTTGGAATAACATTCTTCTCGCTATGTATTTCTGTGTTAGTCATCCCGACCAGGAGTTTCAAGGATCAACTTATTTGAGACAACTTAAAACAGCCTGCCAGACAACTTATACATTTCACTGTCTAACACCATCAAAGGCATACATAACTCTAACTTGGTAAGTTGGAAAACATTGAACATACATTCAAATAGAGACCAATTCTGGGGGGGAAAAACCGTCATTTAGTTCGATTTAATATTGATGCTGCATATAACGATGGTAGTCTACCACTACTGTGACTTGTTTGGAGAGAGATCAAGGAAGGGAAGTTACTGGAAATTTACGTAGGATACAATCTAGTTGATAGACCATTTATAGTAAAAGTATATGTAGTCGTGCAAGCACTCAAACTTGGAAAAATAAAAATCAAAACTACCAAGATTATTTATGTAGGGGATTATCTTAATGTTATCTATGCTTTGAAAGGAATGTTGGAGCTCAAGATCGGCATGGCACAAGTTTCATTGACGAGGGTAAACAAATCCTGGCAAGAAAATCTTCATGGAAAATGTTTTATGCATGTTAATTTTCCAAAGGGATGCGCATATAATATTACTCAATGGACGTCCATGTCCAATATTTGTTAGGGGTGGTCACGGTTCAGGAATTTAGAAATCTGTAGTACCGTTTTAAAATTTCGATTTTTTCATATTCTTAGTATTAGTCTCGAACTATAATTTCGGGATGGGACGGATATTTTTAGTTTCGGGATGGGACAAGACAGATATTCAAATCTTCGGTTCTAATGGAACAAAGACAGTTTCAATTCGGTTTTCAAATATATTTGAATATTTTTCACAAAAAATACTGTTATCCATAAATTTGAAAAATACATGTTAATAATTCTAAAATTTTAACTTAAAACAAAATTCTAAAATAAAACTGAAATAACTTCGATGACACTTTATATAATAATTTATATAATCTAGTTATATAATTCGTATATACCATATAATAATATACTATATAATCTATATATACATACTATATATATAATATACTATATAATCTATTATATACTATATATATAATTAGAATCACCTCTATCATTCTTTTTAAATATTATATATATATATATATATATATATATATATTCGATTTTAATTTTGATTCTTTGGTTCGGTACAATTCAGGACGGTTCGTAACGATTCTTGGTACAGATATTACATAAAAATTTTCAAGACAATTCGGTTCGAAAAAATCAAAAGTCAACGATTTTTTTCGATTTTAGTTCTTCTCGATCCAATTATTCGGATCGGTTCGATTATTCTTCAATTCCGTAATCAACCCTAATATATGTGGCTATATTGATCCAGAAATAGTCCTCCCTTCTATGTTATGTAATAAGGATGGAACCTCTTTTGATGGTTGTACAATTGCCAAACTATTGGCTAACTACCTATTCATTAATATATATATATATATATATATATATATATATATATATATATAGGACAAGTTGATTTTTTTTTTTTAATATACTCTGCCAAACTCTTATACAAATGAAATTCGAGTGGAGTCAGAGTGATTTTTCCAGTCAGCAATTGTCTAATGGGTGTTCCTTTGTGGGTCTCTATTCTATCGTTGCTGCTCTGTTACACCTAACTTAAAATGGTGTGGATTTGCCCCAAGCTCCGCCTTCCCTAACTTTCCTATCTTTATTAATAATAATAATAATAATAATAATAATAATAATAATAATAATAATAATAATAATAATAATAATAATAATAATAATAATAATAATAAGCAGAAATATGGAAGAAAAGTGGACTTGATTTACAAAAGACTAAATTGATTGAATCAGCAAATAGATGAAATGAAGTGTTACTTTCTATTTCGCATTGAATTTAATATAAAATGGGACATTTAGATTTGAACAGATGGAATATTTAGTATGCTTAGCAGTGGCAACTGGGCCGGCCTGCACGGTTTCGGGCCGGGCCCCAGGACCGGCCCGCCTGGAGGGGGGCCGGTCTCAAAGAGGGGCGGGCTGGTCCCTAGGCTAGAGGCCCTGGGACCGGACCGACTAGGACCTTGGCCCATGTGGCCCGCGGGCCGGCCTGCGGCTTATTCCTTTTTTTTTTTTCCTACTTAACATAATTTTTTAAAATTATAAAAAAGCCACCTTGAAGTGGTGGGGGGTTTGACTTGGACCCCTACCTGTTTTATTAATTAATAAAATAAAGATTACATAAGAGGGGGACTTGATGCCTAAACCTCTTAAAAATATTACAATGATTAAAATTTAAAAATATAATAAATATCCTAAAAATAAAATTAAATACATAATATTACTTATCCTAAATTCCTAATTACAAAAATACTAAACTAATTACTTGATTCACCCCATTCATCATCTGAGTCATCATCAATAATCCACGAATTAGTCGTCCTATCTTCGGCTACAAACCAACTACTATAACACATTAACATCTCCAAAGTTTGAGGAGCCAATCGAGATCTTCTTTCATCGATTGTTCGAGCGCTCTCACTGAAGACGCTTTCTGATGGCACTGTAAAGATTGATGGTGTCAAAAGATCACGTGCCATTTTAGATAAAATGGGGTATTGACTTACATGAGCTTTCCACCAACCACAAATATCAAAATGTTGATCTTCATTTTCTACCAAGGGCTGGATCTCGTAAATTGCCATCTCGTTGTAGGTAGTAGTCGATCTTTTTTTACGTTTCATAATACCCCATGGATTAAATACTGATGAAATTGATGAGGTAGATTTTCACGGAGGTTGAAAGTGACTACTAGATGATGAAGCTTGTCTACTTAAACTAGGAGAACTAGAACAAGAAGACTCAAACTTATACAAATTATACATGTCAGATAAAGCTTTAGCTATTTTATCTTTTATATCTTTTATCATACATTGTTTAAGTGGTTGTGATTCATCAAAATCTAATGTTTCATATAAATATTCAATAATACTATGAAAACCAGGCATCTTTACTCTAGAATCCATACACAATGCCATACAATATAAAATAGGAATATCTTCATAATATTTTTTATATTTTTCAAACATACTTCTCATAAAAAAACCATATTGGGGATGATACATATATTCACAAAAAATATGTGCTACCTTAGCAAGTGTTGGAAGAATATGATGAGTAGTGGGATAATAAGATCCCGATAAAAGTTCAGTAGCTTCTTTGAAAGTAAATAAAAATGTTGAAAGTGTAGTACAATTTTCAAAATGAGTTTCAGTTAGTGGAGGTTGAAAATTATTACTATTACAAAATTCAATAAGTTAGTTTTGAAAAGGTATAACACTTTCAAACATATCTAAAGTTGAGTTCCATCTAGTTTTACAATCTAATCTAAATTTTTTAAAAGATATACCTTGTTCTCGGCATAATACCTTAAAATTTTGTTGCCTAGTTGGGGAGGTTTTAATAAATAAAACAACATTTCTAATTATATTAACAATATCATCAATATATTTATATCCTTCTTTAATACATAAATTAAGTATATGACAATCACACCTAGTAAGAAATAAAATACCATCTAACATAGGATTCATAGTATTTTTTAAAATTGTTATGGCAGAATCATTATTTGAAGCATTATCTAAAGAAATAAAAATAATTTTATTTAAAATCCTATATTCACGACATGTTTGAGTAATCATTCTAGCTATACTACTACTTACATGAGGATATTCAAATAATTTAAAACAAATAGTTCTTTTTGGTACTAACCAATCATGATCTATCCAATGACATGTAATGCATAAATAAGATTCATTAGTAATTGCAGTCCAACCATCACAAGTAAGAGCAAATTTCCAATTACAAGAATCAAACATAACAATTAGATACTCTTTCATTTCTTTATATATCTTTATTATATCATTTTTTAATATTATTCTAGGAATTCTTTTCCTTGCTGGTTGACAATTATTTTGCATATATTGTTCATAATGTGGATTTTCTGCAAAATTAAAAGGTAATTTAGTTTGAACAATCATTTTAGCAAATGCATTTCTATTTTTTCTATGATCATATTGAAAATTACCAACCATTTGACCTCCTGTAGTACGTATTTGTTGTTGTTTAAGTAAGTTTTCTAACCAATCATTATGTGACCTTTTCATATGTCTAACTAATGTTCTCGTCCCTCCTCCCTTCTTATGTGCATATACCGCTTTATAAATTTTATATGTTGCCCTATCACTATTATTATCTTTTTCAAAAAGATTCCAAACCATAGATGTTTTTGCTTTAGTTGTAACATCCGTTGTTTCAACATCACCCTCACCTATATTATATGCGTCGGGATTAATTATTGGAGTTGATTGTGATTGTGAAACACTAACACTAGGACTACTAGGACCTTCATATTCATTACCTATTTCATTATTTATTAAATTCAAAGTTGGATCTATATTAAAATCAAAATGTGCAGATGATTGGGGTGAAGAAAAATGATGATATTGATTTGGATCCATTATTTCTTTTAAAAAAAAACAAACAATCAAAATTCAAATAAAAGTTCAAAAAAAAATTATTAACAAATAATGAAATAAGAGAATTGAAAAATATAAATAACAAATTAATTTAAAAATTAAACAAATAACTAAAACAAATAAACAACTAATAAAGCTAAAATAAAAGAATGTAAGATTAAGAAATACTAATTTGTTGATGACCAAGATTCAAGAATAACAATACTTTGTTGAGCTTTTAACTTCTTGTATCCACTATTCCGCTACTCAACAATCTTCTAAAATACGAAGACGATCTTCTAAAATATGAAGACTTTTTTGAAGAATTGAAAAAGTATAATACAAAAATAAATTCTATTCTAATACTCTTTGTAGAGAAAATGAATAAATTTGAGGATCATGAGAGAAAGATGAATAGAAAGAAGAGAAAATTGGAGAGTGTTGATGAGTTTTGGGTTGAATTGGAGGGTATTTATAGAGTTTTGGGGGTTAGGGACCAAATTGCAAAAAAAAAAAAATTCAACCGTTTTAGGGGCTAAATTGCAAAAAAAAAAATTAAAGAACCAAATTAAAAAAAAACCAGAGAGAGCTGTTGGGTAACGGCTCTCTCAGGCGGGCCAGGGATTTTACTCCCTGGCCCGGACCGGCGCACATTGCTCGGTCTGCCGAGCGGGCCCAGCCCGGCCTAGTTGCCATTGCTAAGTATGCTCCAAAGCTACATTCTATTCTGGTTAAAACTAGTGGCTGCTGTGCAAGTGATGTAGTGAACAATGTTTTTTTCCATTTTTAAATGTGAGAATTAATATAATTTTAGTTAAATTTTGGATATTAATTAGGTGATTTGAAACAAAATGATATTATTATAAATTTTGTATTTTAAAAATATGTTTGTACGAATCCCATAACTTCTCTATTTTAAGACATGTTCTCACATATTATATGTGGTCATTTTTATAGGGAAGGGAATTTTGTTATTTATATCCTTTTTATATATATATATATATATATATATATATATATATTCAGAAATATTTTATTGATTATTAAATTTAATAACTACAAAATATATTTGAATTTGCTACATTTATCTGATAGAAAGATCCATAGAAGGCCCAAAGTAATTGTGTTGATATGTATGAGAGGGAAAGTTTCAGCAGTCTTATTTTCTGTCCGAAGTCTTTAAACTCCACTGGTAACACAGAAGCTTTTGTTATGGAGATTAGATTTCAAATAATCCCTCCCAGTGAAGAGATCCGCTATTATTCAAGAAATAAAATGAAGCGGCTGTGTGGCTCATTTTCTTCTTCTTTCCTCTCTACAAGGGCAGAGAGATTCTGGAAACTGAAAACCAAACACCCAGAAACTTTTTTCCTCCTCAATCTGCCATTCAGTAAACAAATGCATAATCAATTCTCAAGACCATAATGGCACCACGGATGAAGCATATCAAATTGTGATCGATGAGTGATTTCACATTATATTCGGCTATGTAAGAGGTTAGGAGGCACTACCGCAAAGGCTACTTTTTGCCCGGAAATTTTTGCATGTACTCAATATATTTGCACAGTTTTAGAAACTTATACAATATATAGATAAAATTATATATAATATTTGTTATACAACTTCTAATGCACGTTATATAAGTATTTAAAGCATCCAGTGCAATTAAGAATTTCATAACTTTTGCCTACTATTGCAAGCTAATTCTTGTACTGTTTATGAAAGAACAAAATATGTCAACTAGTTTTAAATTTTTATAAATTTTAATTTTCACTCTCAAACTTTAAAACATATGATTTTAACTCTTGAACATTTAAAACACATATTTTATCGGTATTTTTGTCTACTCATAACCCTCATAATGTAGCGCTAAGTTTCGCTCTGATTCTTACAAAGTAACTCTATATATAATATAAAAATATTGTTATGACATATGCATCTCTCACTTCTCCTTTCTTTCTTTCTTTTTTTTTTTTGGTAATTCACTTCCCTTTTTAAATCCATTTTTCATTTCTGTAGAGATATCAAAAAAATAGTTATCCATCGAGAATTGAATTTGGGTATCTTTGTTATCCATCAAGTATTAAATCCGATTTCCTTTTTTTTTTTTTTCATCTTTGTGTCTAGGTTTTGTTTATTAAAGGGTGAAATATGTGATTTTTGTTTTATGGTTTGAATATTATAATCCACTTCCGTAAACACTTAACTGTTTAAATTGACAAAAAAAACTATTTTTTAAATATTTCAAATGTTCAAAATTAAATTTACACAATTTAAAACTTGAGAATAAAAATTAAAATTTGAGAAAATTTAAGGCCGATTAACATATTTTGCCCATTCTGTAACTAAGATAAGTTTTCTTTCTTCAATTATTTTTCTCATTTAGGCAAAAAAGGTCACATGCTTACAAACATTCCCATGCAATGGATACCACCCTGCATGATTATCCACAAATTTGGTCATGTCCTGTCCTCTGCCAATATTAAACCACCATGAATTCCAAATATGTTTGGTGTTAAAAGTACAACTGGAAATTTAGGGAAGTTGGCATACACACAAAAACCAGATATTCTCAACTCAAATTGACAAGTTTTCATATAAAAACCTGTATTCTGGATGTTCTGGTGACTCTTTGAGGTATGTTGAATATCATTTACCACCTCTTTGATGTTCATTCCAAAATCTCCAAAATATAGACACGTGTTAGCTTTGAAGAGAACATATTGTTCAGAAAAGCAGCACAACTAGCGAAGGGCATAAATATCAAGAATAAATATCATCCGTAGTAAACTTGCCAATATTTCTCATGTCTACCTTCTGTCCACAATACCTAAAACTCATAGACCTTAAACTACATACAACACAGATTGAGCAGGTTTGCGTTTTTAAACTCCAGGAACACACAAAAGAGGGGTAAACCTTGTGTTAGCCTGTAGGACAAAAATGACTAACAAGTTGTGAGCGCGAGTGACTAGAAACTGGAAAGCGCAAGGCAATATATATCTGATATGTCCATTGATTAAGCAATGGAATATGGATCATCCTTCTCGTCAATTGTCAACAACAGGGGAGAAATATTTGTCGAAATAAAAGGCCTCTTTCCTGCTGGTACATCAGTTTCAGTCATTTCCAGCACAAACAAGAACATATCAACTCTAAAAATATTCAAGATGTACAAGAGCCATGCAAATTGCAACCCAGGACAGTTACAAATTGCATTTAGTAGAATTATCCCTAGCAATTTCTGGCGAGGGGAACATTTTCATTACATTAAAGACAAACACAGGTTTTTATAATATTACTAAAGCATTCAAGTGATACCGATCTACAAGTTGGCTTAATAGACAGCTGCTTCCTCTGGTATTCTTTTTGCAACCTCAAATTTTTGTGAATATCGATTAACAGGTCTTTGTTTCAAAGCCAAAAAGAAAGCAGCAAGCTGATCAACAACTCAATTATAGAAATACTGGAAACTTGTGGAGGATAAACTTCTGGGATCCCAATAGATGTGGTTTGATGACATATTGAAAGTGAAGTAATAAGGGTATACTGCAACAAAATCTGGAGGTGAAGTAATACGGGTATACTGCAAAAAAAAAAAAATCAGCATAAAATTCTGCAGAAATCATGTGAAGACTTATAAGTGTCAAATTCTGAAACACAGAGGAACTACAACTTCAACCCGCACTCACAGCTAATCTTTTGATTTTTCTCATTTTTCAAAATCTTTTGTTGCTTTTCACCCTAAAGTGTATTCTTCAAAAGTTAGTCATTGGTTCAATAGGGAACAAATCACTTCTTTCAATTAAAATGGATAAAATTAATTATTTTTTAAAAAAAACTTAAGATTACAGCGACCTGCACTTGTTCCGTTACATCTGAATCAACTAAAACATGGAGATGGATGCCTTTTAAAATGTTGTTAAAAATTGTAAAGAACAAAATATGGAAATAGGGACCAAAGTCAACTTTTTGCCAGTAACTTTTAGATTTACCTTTATGATGTTGAGCTGAATCTTGACACTGCCAGTACCATGACAAAATGAAAGAGTAACCAAATTCTTTTGACACAATTGTTTTAAATTTACAACATTATTAAACAGCAAAAACTTACAAATGTGCTACTCTCCATATCGAGGCTTAGACGGCTGATGCAGAAAATGCTGAATATTCTCCAATGTTGACCACAGAAAATAAAGTGCCTTTAGATGTTGCATGGGTTCTTTTGACATGGAAACCGAATCTACTATTTCCACGGAAAATACTTCTTTCTGAAGAAATTTTGAGTGAGAAGACATCCCCACTTACGCTGCTAACCTGCAGCTCATCAATGAGCAGAAAAAGAGCAAGAAGAAACAATCCAAAACCACTCTCCTAATCTGAAACTCATATTTTTGAATTTTGAAAACCACTATTGTTTTTCTTCTATGAGAGAAGCCATAAGTTAGTGATGGGAGCACAACTGTAATGCATGACATAGAAAAAGACAGACCACTCTCATAAACCTGCAAGTAACATGAGAATAGCACAAATACAAAAGGCTTTTCTCCTTCTGAAGTTCAGAAACCCCAAATCTGAATCCTATCATTCTTAAACCAAGCCACCAATATTAAAATTCAGCAACTCAATGGTGCAACTTACCATGATTGGCATTATACTCCTATGATTATGGTCAAAAATCAAATGGAAGTAATGTACTTATCAAAAAAATAAAAAAAAATGGGAATTGAAATGAGAGAAACATAAAAGTTATTAATATCCAAATAGAGCCAAAACAATTACAGCATTTTTCCAATATCTTCATAGCAAAGCTTTAGGACTCATGTACATCTCTAATTACACGAGGAACCATTCAAGACCAAAATTTCAGGAATTTAATTTGAAATCAAAGAGGAAAAAGATCACTAATTGAAAATAGCAGCACAAACTAGAAATAGAAACATAATATTGAATTGTAAGTTTCACGCTTTGCCATATTTTTACCATAAGCATATATTAGCCATAGATAGTAGAAGTGTACAGCAGTACTACCATCCTTCTGCTGAAACACGCCATTTGACCAGTCATTTTCTGACTTCAGATGACAGTTTCAATAAAATTTCAACAAACCAGCATTTGTATCTCCATTACATCCTATTCTAACATTAAAGAATGAAATGCAAGATTTGGGTCCGTATAAATTTTAAAATGTTGGTCAAAAGTAAACATAGGTGTCTTATACACCTCTTTAAGATTCACAAGCTATGCCATATTTTTACCATGAGAATACATTAGCCCCAGGTGGGGGAAGTTTGCAGCATCACTACCATCCTCCTGGCAAAACACTCCTTTTGACTGGTCAGTATCTGACTTTGGATGATAACTTCAACACAAGTTCATAACAAAACCAGCTTTTGTATCTGCTTTACATCATATTCTAAAATTAAAGAATGAACTGCAAGATTTGAGTCCATGTAAGTTTGAAAATGTTGGTCAAAAGTAAACACGCTTACGCACCTTTTTTCCCCTTGTTTTATGTCCATAGTGGCAAATTCTTCAAGGTGATGATGACAAAAGAAGGAGCCAATGGACCAGAAAAAAAGTAACATATTCTTCACCCTAGCCCAGACAAAAGGGTTCAAATCCTTTAGATGCTGCCTAAGAAGTCATCAGGTGTGTAACCATGTTCATGTAAACAAGGAGTAAGTGAATTCAATACAGCATATATCTGAAGCTCTTCAGGATGATTCCGATCAAGAGTTACAAAAACATGTACACCATTGCTAAGTTCAATCCAGCTGCAGCCTGGTGTTTTCTTGACATCTTGCTCCTTCATTGCATATCTCACCCCTGATACCTCTTCATATCGTCCAGAAGCTCCATAAATATTTGACAGTATAACATAACTTCCACAATGCTCTGGTTCAAGTTCAAATACTTTCTGGGCAGCAATCTCAGCAAAATCAGAATTTCCATGGATCCGGGATGCAGCTAAAAATGCCCTCCAAATGACAGGGTTGGCCTCATGTGGCATTGTCAACAGCAATTCATAAGCTTCCTCAAGTCTCCCAGCCCGACCAAGCATATCAATCACACATGTATAGTGCTCAATAGTGGGGAGAATTCTGTACTCTGGCATCATTTGTGTGAAAAGTTCATGCCCTTGTCTTACAAAACCTGCATGGCTGCAAGCTGACAACACTGCAACAAAGGTGACTTCATCAGGCTTTAATTGTGCTTTGGACATACCATAGAACATGTCTAGCGCCTCATTACCAAACCCATGCATGCCATAACCCATAATCATGATGTTCCATGATGCGACATCTTTACATATCATCTTATCAAAACCCCAGTGAGCCTCCCTCAAACTCCCACACTTTGCATACATGTCCATGACAGCATTGCTTATGCGAATATCATCAAACTCCCCATCCATACTGTCCTTCCCCAAGCCATTCACAATCATGTATCCATGAATCTTCCTTCCAAGCATCAATTGTGCCAAACGAGCACAAGCAGGAAGGACACTAGCAACAGTGACCAAATCAGGTTGAACATCAGCACGCAACATCCTCTCAAAGAGTCTCAAAGTTTCCTCATGTTCACCGCACTGTTCGTGAACACATATTATTGAATTCCACGAGAATATATCCTTCTCAACAACGAAACTAAAAACACGTATAGCATCCATTACATACTTACATTTACCATACATTTCAATCAATGCATTTGAAACTGCAACTCCTGAATCATACCCCATTTTGACTACAAAACCATGTATTACCCTACCATTATAAACCTCCCCCACTATGGCAAAAACTGATAAAATGCCCGTAACAGTAAACCTATTTGGTACAACAGTATTTTCAACCATTCTCCTAAAAACCTCCAATGCCTTATCAAGCTCCCCAACGTGAGAAAACCCATTAATCATAGCATTCCAAATCACCACATCCCTTTCAGGTAATTCATCAAACATTTCTAGTGCTTCTGCTGAGAATCCAAACATCAAGTAACTATGCACCAATGAACTACCCACATAAAAATCAAACGCTAACCCAAGTTTAAACACCAACCCATGAATTCTTTTAACATCTGAAATATCCAAACAAGCTTTAATCACAGAAGGAAAGGTAAATTTGTCAGGAACTAAACCAACCATCCGCATTTCATTGTAATATTGAAGAGCTTGTTTATGCAAATCATGGGAAATGAACCCAGATATGATCGCATTATAAACAAACACATTTTCCGCATGATTCGAAGCCAGAAACACGGACAATGCATCTGAAATGGAAGCGGAGCATTTGGAGTACATGTTGATGAGACTGGTGGTGGAAAGCGGGGAAGAATGGAAAAAGCCAGTCATGAGCATGTGGGCATGGATTTGTTTCCCTCCTTTTAGGTCCATTTCTTGAGCACATAATTGGAGAAGTTTGATACACGCTGTGAGCGTCAGCTTTGGAGCTTCAATTGGTTCAGTTTGAATTGATTTAGAAGAGAATTTGAGGGAACACGAGAAACTGGTCTTAAGGAATTTGCGTGTGGAGAAAAGAAAGCGTTTGTTCATCTAATTGTAGATTTCGAGAAGAATGTAGCTATTGTATAGTCGGAAGAACGACGAAGCTGCGAGCGGCGGAGGAGGAGAGCGGCTTTACCAGATGAGCGGGAAATTCAAAAACGGCGCCAATTAGCTTTTAACCTTGGCTTGGCCCACAATTAGAGCCGAAATTAAAAGGAACAAACGGCTTGTTGTTATGAATTATTGGAATCTTTATTAATTAGTGGAGACTCCACTAATTATGGATTTATGTGAATTATTAGAAAAGATTTTTATGGATGTCCACCATTTAGTGGAGACACCACTAATTAAGATTAGTGGAAGATGATGTATGCCATGATGTAATCCACTAATTAGAGCTCTATAAATAGAGCTATTTTCTAAGCTTGTAATACACCATCATTTTGTGAAAGAAAGATTAGTGAAAGAAAGATTAGAGAAAGAATTGTGAGAAAAAGAAAGAGAGAAGTTTGAAGAAAAATTCTTATGCAAAGAATAGTTAGAATTTTCTTAGTGTGTAGTGTGTGGATTTTATTCTAACACTACCCTAATTTTATAACACGTTATCAGCACGAGTCTCTACCGGTACAAAAGCCGAAGACTAAGCACGAGTTTCGCCGTTACCAAAGCCGGAAGACAGTACGCATTTATTGATCTCTATGGCTAACATCGCGAAACTCGAATTTGTAGCGCTTGATATTTCGGAAAAAATTATATGTCATGGGTTCTCGATGCGTAAATGCATCTAAATGTCGAAGGCCTTAGTGAAACTATTCAAGCAAATAATAGTGCATCCGCACAACACAAGGCTAAAGCTTTGATTTTTATTCGTCGTCATCTCGATGAAAATTTGAAAATAGAATATCTTACCGAAAAAGATCCATATGGCCTATGGGTAAATTTAAAAGAAAGATTTGACCACTCGAAAATGGTCGTACTACCTCATCGCACGGTATGAATGGTTGCACTCGATGTTGCAAGATTTTAAAACCGTGAATGAATATAGCTCCGCAATGTATAAAATTACATCTCAATTAAAATTATGCGGAGAAAAAGTGATCGATGAAGATATGTTGGAGAAGACATTCTCCACCTTTCATGCCTCGAATATTGTCCTGCAACGAACAATATCGAGAAAAGGGGTATACAAAATTTACGGATTTAATTACTCGCCCTCCTCATTGCGAGAGAAAAATAATGAGTTATTATTGAGAAATCATGAAGCTGGACCAATCGGCTCTACGAAGCACTCCCGAAGTGAATGTCGTTGGCTCCAGCAGAAGTCATCGTTATAGTCATGGTCGTGGCCGTGGCCGTGACCGTGGTCGTGGTTATGGTCGTAGACATGCTCGATATTTCCCTTATCACAATTATAATCAAACCGTGAGAAATACTGGCCACCGAAGTGGAACAGAAAAGATCAAAAGGGAAAAGAAAAAGAAATTAAAGAAAAGCATGAGGATATATGTTATAGATGTGGCATGAAAGGTCATTGGTCACGAAACTGTCAGATACGGCTAAGCATTTAGTTGAATTGTATCAAGCTTCATTGAAAAATAAAAATGTGGAAGCAAATTTTTCTCAACATCCAATAAATAATGCTGTGGATGACGATAGTGATCCCGAAGATCTTAATATCAATATTACCCATATGGATGTATCGGATTTTTTGAACACCCGGACGGTAGGATAGACCATTTAATTGGTGATGGCAGTGTCCAAAAGAACTAAAGCCTCACCTCGATATTTTTGTATTTTCATTTTCATTCTATTCTAATAATATTTACGTTTACATATATATATTTGTGTTCGGATGGTCTGTTATTAATGATGATGTATGCATTATTGATAGTGGAACTACACACACCATACTAAAAAATGAGAAATATTTTTTCGATCTCAAAATGGGAGAAATAAATATTTATACGATAAACGGTAGTGCAAATGTAATTGAGGGCTCCGGAAGAGCTAGTATATTGTTGCCTAAAGGAACAACAATTATTATTGATAAGGCACTATTTTCCTCAAAATCCAGAAGAAATTTATTGAGTTTTAAAGATATCCGCAGAAATGGGTATCATGTTGAAACAAATGAGGAAAATGGGATTAAGCATCTTTTTATTACTCAAATGCATTTGGGTAAGAAATCGGTATTAGAAAAACTACCGTCTTTTTCTACTGGTCTATATTTTGTAAAAATACGTACAATTGAAATTCATCATCTAGTAAACCAGAAGTTTACTGATCCTATTACTTTTAGCATTTGGCATGACCGGTTGGGTCATCCAGGATCTACCATGATGAGAAGAATCATTAAGAATACACATGGTCATCCTTTAAAAAATAAAAGGATATTAACATCAGAAAAATTCGCATGTACTGCATGTTCCCTAGGAAAATTAATTATTAAACCATCACCAGTAAAAGTAGGAGCTGAAAGTCCTACATTTCTCGAACGGATTCACGGAGATATTTGTGGACCTATTGATCCACCATGTGCACCGTTCAAATATTTTATGGTCTTAATTGATGCATCATCCCGATGGTCACATGTATGTTTATTATCTACTCGCAACCTGGCGTTTGCGAGATTACTTGCTCAAATAATTAAATTACGAGCACAATTTCCGGACCATCACATTAAAAATATCCGTTTGGATAATGCTGGTGAATTTTCATCACATGCTTTTGATGCATATTGCATGTCAATTGGGATTAATGTTGAACATCCTGTAGCTCATGTTCACACACGTAATGGTCTTGCTTGAATCTTTGATTAAACGATTACAATTAATTGCTAGACCATTATTAATGAAAACAAATCTCCCAACATCTGCCTGGGGACATGCTATTCTACATGCTGCAACACTTGTACGTATAAGACCAACTAGTTATCATAAATTCTCTCCTTTGCAATTGGCTTTTGGGTCAGAACCAAATATTGCTCATTTAAGAATTTTTGGGTGTGATGTATATATTCCAATTGCACCAAATCAACGTACAAAGATGGGTCCTCAAAGAAGAAAGGGGATATACGTTGGATATGATTCTCCCTCTATTATCAGGTATGTTGAACCCCCGACAGGAGATGTATTCACAACGAAGATTTGCTTGATTGTCATTTTGATGAATCATTATTCCCTAAATTAGGGGAGAACCAAAACAGACATAAAAAGGATCTTGCTTGGACAACATCATTAAATTATCTTGATCCGCGCACAAGCGCATGTGAACTTGAAGTTCAAAAGATAATTCATTTGCAAAGCATTGCAAATGAAATGCCAGACGCTTTTGTTGACTCCAGAAGAGTTACAAAATCGCATATTTCAGCTATAAATGCTCCTATTCGAATTGAAGTTCCAGCAGAACAAATTATTATACCTATAGCTGCTGAGTCAAAAACACGCCAGAAGCGTGGCCGACCTCTTGATTCTAAAGATAAAAATCCTCGAAAGAAAAGAGGATTAAATGATCCAGAAGATCATATTGAAGAAAAGAATGATAAAGACCAAGAGAGAACTGATGATAAAGAACCAGAAGTTGATGAAAGTAACACTGAAATTTCTATCAATTATACCACTTCCGGTAGAAGTTGGAATCGGATAGAAACCGTTCTTGATAATATATTTACATACAATATATCTCTTGATGTTACACAGGATAATGATGATCCTGAACCAATATCGATTGATGAATGTCGGCATAGAAAAGATTGGTCGCAATGGAAAGATGCGATTCAATCGGAGTTAAATGCAACGGCAAAACGTGAAGTCTTCGGACCTGCAGTCCGAACACCAGAAGGTGTAAAACCTATTGGCTACAAATGGATATTTGTGCGAAAGCGCAATGAAAAGAGTGAAATCGTTCGATATAAAGCGCGATTAGTAGCCCAAGGTTTTTCACAAAGACCAGGTATTGATTATGATGAAACTTATTCTCCTGTTGTTGATGCTATTACACTCCGATATCTTATCAGTTTGGCAGTACATGAAAAGATAGATATGCGCCTATTAGATGTTGTCACTGCTTACTTGTATGGAAATTTAGAAAATGATGTTTACATGAAAATCCCCAAAGGATTTCATATGCCTGAAGCATATAAACATTATCCTCGTGAAAATTACTCCATCAAGTTGCAGAAATCATTATATGGCCTGAAGCAATCTGGGCGCATGTGGTTCACACGTCTTAGTGAATATTTATTGAAAGCGGGATTTAAAAATGACCAGGTATGTCCATGCGTTTTTATTAAGAAATCTGGTTCTAAATTTATGATATTAGCTATATATGTTGATGATATTAATCTTATTGGAACTCCTGAAGAGCTCCAAGAAACAATTGATTATTTAAAAAGAGAATTCGAAATCAAGGATTTTGGTAAAACCAAATTTTGCCTTGGTTTACAAATTGAACATTTGGAGAGTGGAACATTTATTCATCAATCAACATATACAGCAAAAGTGCTAAAAAGATTTTACATGGACAAAGCACATCCATTGAGTATTCCAATGATCGTGCGATCATTAAATGTGGATAAAGATCCTTTCCGACCTCAAGAAAAATATGAAGAACTCCTTGGTCCTGAAGTACCATATCTCAGTGCAATTGGTGCATTGATGTATCTTGCTAATAATACACGACCTGATATTGCTTTTGCTGTCAATTTATTAGCAAGATTTAGTTCTTCACCAACACGACGACATTGGAATGGAATTAAACAAGTTATTCGATATCTCCAAGGTACAATTGATCTCGGATTATTTTATTCAAATAAAACCAGTCCAACATTGATAGGTTATGCGAGATGTCTGGTTATTTATCCGATCCACATAAAGCACGTTCTCAAACGGGCTATCTATTTACATGTGGAAATACTTGCTATATCATGGCGTTCTACGAAACAATCTATAGCAGACTACTTCTTCAAATCATGCTTGAAATTATAGCCATTCATGAAGCAAGTCGAGAATGTGTATGGCTAAGATCCATGATTCATTATATCCAAGAAAGTTGTGGATTATCATCAATCAAAGGTATTTCAACTCCTCTTTATGAAGACAATGCAGCTTGCATAGCTCAATTACGAGGAGGATATATTAAAGGAGATCGGACAAAACATATTTCACCAAAATTCTTCTTTACTCATGAACTCCAGAAGAAAGGTGAAATTGATGTGCTACAAATTCGGTCATGTGATAACCTCGCAGATATTTTCACGAAGACTTTACCGACTGCAACATTTGAAAAGTTGAGATATAAAATCGGTATGCGTCGGTTTAAAGATTTAAAGGAATCATCTCATCAGGGGGAGTAATAAATGGACATATAGAATAGTGTACTCTTTTTCCTTCACTAGATTTTTTTCCCACTGGGTTTTTATCTAGTAAGGTTTTAACGAGGCATATTCTTTATGTAATGGATGGACATCCAAGGGGAAGTGTTATGAATTATTGGAATCTTTATTAATTAGTGGAGGCTCCACTAATTATGGATTTATGTGAATTATTAGAGAAGATTTTTATGGATATCCACCATTTAGTGGAGACACCACTAATTAAGATTAGTGGAAGATGATGTATGCCATGATGTAATCCACTAATTAGAGCTCTATAAATAGAGCTATTTTCTAAGCTTGTAATACACCATCATTTTGTGAAAGAAAGATTAGTGAAAGAAAGATTAGAGAAAGAATTGTGAGAAAAAGAAAGAGAGAAGTTTGAAGAAAAATTCTTGTGCATATTTTCAGTTAGAATTTTCTTAGTGTGTAGTGTGTGGATTTTATTCTAACACTACCCTAATTTTATAACACTTGTTTTATTTTCAAGCTATATCTAGACTAGAATTAATTACAATTGAATTTGTTGTGAATTTAATTCAAAATAGAATCAGTAAATATAAAAAGTAAAGTAAAGATACTAGAGAGAAGAGAGAGAATCGTTTATGTACGATTTTATTAATTATTCGTTTGTTTACATATGACTCCTATTTGAGGTTTCGATACATAATTTGAAAGGTTACGAAAAGTTAAGAAAATAACCTTAAAAAAATGAAAAGTCACAATATACGAAAAGTCACAGTAAACGAACAGTCACAGTATACGAACAGTCACATTATCTTCAAGATAACGAATAGTCACTTACTATTGTTAGGAAAATGAACAGCCACTTAACATTTCATATTTCATAACACTCCCCCTTGGATGTTCATTTTCAACCATTTCAAAAAATGCCTCATTAAAAACCTTCATAGGAAAAACCCTATGGGATAAAAACCTAGTGAAGGAAAAGAGTACACTTTCTGTTCTGGAGAGAATACTGCCTCATTAAAAACCTGACTAAGAAAAAATCCAGTAGGAAAAAATCTTAGTTAGGGAAAAAGAGTACAATATACATACTCCTCCTCTTAATAACATCTTCAAGATGACTTTATGTCTTTCACCCGATGCATTCCAATTCTATGTACTAATTCTTCAAATAAAGCAGTCGGCAATGCCTTAGTGAATAAATCTACCAGATTATCACATGATCGAATCTGTTGTACATCAATTTTACCTCTCTTCTGTTTGTGAGTAAAGAAAAATTTTGATGAAATATGTTTTGTCCTATCTCCTTTAATATATCCACCTCTTAATTGAGCTATACAAGCTACATTATCTTCATAAAGAGGTATTGGAATTTCCTTTTTAGAAGGTAATCCACAATTTTCTCGGATATAATGGATCATTGATCTCAACCACACACATTCTCGGCTTGCCTCGTAAATAGCTATAATTTCAGCATGATTAGAAGAAGTAGTTGCTATAGATTGTTTTGTAGAGCGCCATGATATAGCAGTACCACCACGTGTAAATAAATAACCAGTTTGAGAATGTATTTTATGTGGATCGGATAGATAACCAGCATCAGCACATCCAATAAATATTGGATTGGTTCTATTTGAATAAAATAATCCAAGATCCATTGTCCCTTGGAGATATCTTAGGACATATTTAATCCCATTCCAATGTCAACGTGTTGGGGAAGAACTGAATCTTGCTAATAAATTCACAGAAAATGCTATATCAGGTCTAGTATTATTAGCAAGGTACATCAATGCGCCAATTGCATTGAGATATGGTACTTTAGGACCAAATAGTTCTTCATTATCTTCCCGAGGTTGTAAAGGGTCTTTATTTATATTTAACGACCTCACGACCATTGGAGAACTTAATGGATATGCTTTGTCCATATAAAACCTTTTAAAAACTTTTGTTGTATATGTTAATTGATGAATAAAAATACTATCTTCTAGATGCTCAATTTGTAAACCATGACAAAACTTGGTTCTGCCAAAATTCTTGACTTCAACATCTTGCTTCAAGCTATTTCTTGCCTTTTGGAGTTCTTCTGGAGTCTCAATAAGATTAATATCATCAACATATATCACAAGTATCACAAAATCAAATCCAAATTTCTTAATAAAAATACATGGACATAGTGGATCATTTTTATATCCTGATTTCAATAAATACTCACTAAGACGATTATACCATATGCGTCCAACTGTTTTAAGCTATATAATGAATTTTGTAATTAAATAGAATAATTTCCATGAGGGTTAGAATTAATTATATGCTTCAGGCATACTAAATCCTTCTGGGATTTTCATATAAATATCATTATTAAGGTTCCCATATAAATAAGCAATCACAACATCCATTAGACGTATGTCAATCTTTTCACGTACTATTAGACTCATAAGGTATCGGAGTATAATTACATCCACTACAAGTGAATATGTTTCATTGTATTCACTACCCGATTTTTGAGAAAAACCTTGTGCCACAAGTCATGCTTTATATCTTACGACATCATTATTTTCATTTCGCTTTCGCACAAATACCCATTTATAACCAATAGATTTTACACCTTCTGGTGTTCGGATTACAGGTCCAAAAACCTCACTCTTTGCAAGTGAGTTTAACTCCGATTGAATCGCATATTTCCATTTTGGCCAATTATTTCTGTGACGACATTCTTCAACTGATGTTGGTTCAAGATCCTCATTATCTTTTAACACTTCAAGTGCTATGTTGTATATAAAAACATCATCAACAGTTATTTCTGTCTGATTTTAACTTTTGCCAAAAGTTATATAATTAATGGACATATGTCACAATTCTGTTCACTATTTTCAGATATTTGGACCTTTTCATCAGTTCCCACTTGATCTCTTTTTCCTAATTCTTCAATTGGATCATTCTGATCATTTAATCCTCATTAGTAATATTTTCTCCACACAGTTTTAGCTGCGAGCTAATTTTAAAAATAACAGAATTATACTCATTAATGGATTTAAAATCTTGTAATCGTAAGTGCATCCAGTCATACCGTACCTTTGGAAGGACGACCATCTTCTGATGATCAAACATTTCTTTTAAATTAGTCCACAAATAAGTGAATTTTTCATGGTAAGGTATTCAACCTTTAAGTCATCATGAAGATGATGGCGGAGAAAAATTATAGCTTTAGCATCATTTTGTGATGATGATGGATTTTCTTCTACAATGGTATCTGCTAGACCCATTGCAACTAAATGCATTTCAGTATCTAGTGTCCAAGATAAATAGTTTTTTTCCAGTAATATCAAGAGCTGCAAACTCAAGTTTGGTGAGATTTGCCATGTGAATACAAAAGCAAATAGGAAAAGTACCTACCTTCCTCTTTTGTTATAGCCCTTGATAATAACCTCCAGTAAAACAACTTCGGTAGAGTCTCGTACTGATAACGTGTTGTGAATTTGATTCAAAATAGAACCAGTAAATATAAAAAATAAAGTAAATATACTAGAGAGAAGATAGAATCGTTTAAATACGATTTCATTGATTATTCGTTTGTTTACATATGACCCATATTTATAAATGTTTCGATACAAAATTTGAAAGGTTACAGAATTTGAAAGGTTAAAAAAATAATTTTAAAAAAATAAAAAATTACAGTATACGAAGAGTCACAATAAACGAACAGTCACAGTATACGAACAGTCACATTATTTTTCAAGATAACGAACAGTCACTTACTATTGTTAGGAAAATGAACAGTCACTTAACCTTTCATATTTCATAACAGAATTTTATATTTTCTAGCATTGTTTGAGTTGGTTAGATTATAATTTAGCTATTTTTATTATCTATTTAAGTTCAAATTTAATTTAAAAGAGGGTCTGAGTTTGCGAATTTTTCTAATTCAACAAACGCTAATTAAAATTGAATGAGGATGTGTTGGATTAACAGCCTTACGTACTACCAATTCAAAGCTCTTCTCCTTTTGCTCTGTGCAATTTATTTTTAAATTACCTTATTATCCTTTGGGTCAAAACTCAAAATTTTCACTAAATATGATACAATTAACAAATTATTATTTTGAAATAACAACATGATAATTACTTGCAATATCAAAAAATTAATAATACTAACATAATAATTAAATTGATTGTTTCTCTTAATGTATTTTCACTATATCTCTATTCTTCTCTCTTGATTGATTTTTCGATAAAAAAATCTACCAAAACTATTGATAATATTTGCTAAATAACGAGTGTTCTACGTTAAAAATAACCGAAAATAGAAAACTAATTTTGTTCTCTTCTAGATCAAAATTTACTTAAAAGACTAACCTATTCATATGAATTATTTTGATTTCTTCATTTGTACGGTTTTTGGTAGAAGGTTCCAAGAATAATTTTGATTTTTTACAAATTATAAATTAATATATCATTTGTTTCCCTCCCATATAAGTTACAAATATAGACCCCAAGCTCAATTTAAAAATAAAATGTGAATTCAAACTAGCTTAAGATAATTCGTAAAAAATTAAAATCATAAAATTTTAATTTATTAATAATAGTATAAATATCCATTATTAAAATATAACTTTACATAGCTGTCCAATGTAACATTACAAAAGTTTGTCACAATAAAAAAGGTAATTTACCTTTTAATTTGTTTTACTAAAATATACATATCGTTTAGTACATAAAAGTTTCAAAACTCTCTTTTGCTACCAAATTATTTATATTGACCTTCTTTTTTTTTTTAATAGCAAATACATCGCATCTTCTATAAAATTTTACACTGACTTTCCTTATTATTACTTTCTAGTAAACAAAATATTGTTTTTATTCTATTCTTTAAAAAAAGTTATTTACTTAAAAATTATTTTTCGCATACAAGTGAAAAATAAATTATTCATAAATTCATATCATAAAAAATAAAAATAAATTTATTTTTTAAAATTTTACTTTTTCAACCATTATTTTATCTTAATATTAATTTATTAATAACATTTACATTATTCAATAATTAGTAGGACATACTTTCTACTTCTATATTTTTATTAAAGAGATAATTTGGCATTTTTTTAAAAATCATAATTACGAATTTTATTTTAAAGTCTAATGATAACTAAACAATAAAAATACACTATTATTTATGAGATGGTAAAAAAATAGGAGGAATTTTTACTTTGATATATAATAAAGAAAATAAAGCATGAATGTCTAAAAGAGTTTTTAATTATTTTATTTTGTCATCTTATTATTAAAATTGTCATAAAACTCATATAATAGTTTTATATTTATCCTTTTTTATTTATGAAAATAAATATTTAAATTAAAAACTTTTATATTTTTATAATTAGATACTTGAAATATAAAAAAGTAAGTTATAACAATTTGTACTCATAATATTAAAATTTAAACATAAGAGACGGTCTCTGTTATATAGGAAAACCTTAAATGACATCCATGTAAATAACTCTAAAATAAATTAATAACTTTATCTTTTAATCTAAAGTAGAGATAAGTAAAATGTAGGTTTTGAAATCTTAAGGCACTAAATGATAGGTATTTAAGAATATATGATACTAAAAAGTAATTTACCCCCAAAAACAAGGTAAACAGTAATATCCTTTTGAGTTTTATTCTTCTATTTCATTACTTTAGCACACTGATCATCTTTATCTATTATTGTTGCAAAAGAATAATTAAAATGAGACTTGTGACTTAATGCAAAAGACGATTGGCCGTTAACTTATTTTTCCGTTAAGATATTTCTAAAATAGTTATATTAATTGTAATTTGTTATTGAATAATACAAATTAGAAAAATAAGCTTAATATGTATATATTTTGGTAATAAAAAATTAATAAAGTGAATATAGTTGTTTAATTTAATATTTTAGCTTTCATTTTTATTAAAATTTGTAGAGGTAAAAAAAGTTTTGCCAAGTGGTCTTTGTAGACAAAGAATTTTAGGAGAAAATATATTTTATTTTATCAAAGATTAAAAGAAAATGAAATATTTTAGTCTTGATTAATTAAAATAAATTCATGAATAAATATAATTATTCTTGGATTAATATAGTTGGGTCATCATTAAAAGTCTATTAAATCTAATGGATTATTAAATTAGACTATTAAAATTGAGTTATTGTTAAGGGTCCATTTCACATTAAATCCAATATATTATGGATTAAATAGGATTGGACTAAGCCCTAAAGTTGGACTTTTTGAGAATCTCATAACCCAAATATAATGTGGACTGAATAAAATTAGGTTAAAACATAAATTGAGCCTAAGTCATCTTAAGCTCAAGTTCATTAGGGTTTGTTATGAGGTTTCTTCAAAATTGCACATTAGTTGTTTATGCTAAAGTCAAGGGAATATTGGCGTATAAATGGAGTCTTCCCTCAAGGGTTCAAGGCACTCCCGGATCCTCAAGCTTCAACAAACTCAAACATTCAAGCTTCATCAAATTTAAGGTTCAGAATTGTCATCAAATCAAGGTTCAGAATCTTCATCAAATTTTAAGGCGTTCATCTTACTTTGCATCAAACAAGTCTCGAAGGCTTGACAATCAAGTGTTCGTCATCAAATTTTATTCAATCCGAGATCAAGATATTTAGCCCTCGAATCAATGTTTTTCAAAAAGATAAGAATCGGAGGACTTATCCTGTAATTTAGGACTTCTTTGGAGATTTGTAACCACTTTTCATATTTACTAAATATTTTGTATTTTTTATATTTATTTTGTCTTATTTGCAAACTTGAAATTTGTCATCTATAAATTTCTTGCACGTCCAGTGGGACCATCTCCGCTTTCCATCTCTTCTCTTCAACTTTCAAATCAATCCCAAGTTCAAGTACAAGGCACAAAATCAACTCAATGACCCTAAAGAATAGCAAAACTACATCTGCTCATCCAAAGGTTGCTGATATCGTGGAAACTGCTACAACTGTTGGCAAGGCTCCACAAGTTTCAAGCCAAGGCATGTTGACAAGAAATAAGGCTCTTGTTTTTTCACAAAGTGAGACTCAAAACTTCAGGGTTGTCTTATCGCCTGCAACTGCAAAGTTGAAGTAAGATGCTGCTTCTACAATGCGCAAGATATTACCTTCACTGAAGAAGACCAACATCTCCAAGCAAGATGACCAAAGCTTAAGTACTAGTTTTGCGCCTCAATCCCCCCATAGGGATCTTAAATCCAAAGCTTCATTCAATGAAGACTCAACTGCTTCTTCTGTGGCACCGGTTATAATGGCTAGCACACAAAATCTGGAAAAGCAACTCGCGCACCTCACAAAATTGGTGGAGGGACTCACTAAACGTTCCCAAGAGCAGGATCTCACTATTGTGTATCTCATCAATCGCTTTAAGAAGATTGGCGAAATAAGTCAAACTCCTCCAAAGAGATCTGAAGTGCAAGAGGAACTGGAAACTTCTAAGAAATCATATGATATTCAAATATCCTCTAAAGGTATGATTCTTGTTGATCAGCTCAAAGATTTCATCATAGATATGATTAAGGACAAGTGTGAGGAAGGTAGCAAATCCACCTTCACATATGTAAAGCCGTATTCGCAAAGAATTGATAATATGAGAATGCCAACTGAATTTCAGCCACCAAAGTTTCAACAATTTGATGGCAAAGGAAATCCCAAACAACACGTGGCTCACTTCATCGAGACATGCAACAATACTGGAACTTATGAGGATCTACTAGTGAAACAGTTTGTACGATCCCACAAAGGAAATGCATTTGACTGGTACACTGACCTTACTCTTGGTTCCATCAACAGTTGGAAATAACTTGAACAAGAGTTTCTCAACAGGTTCTATAGCACCCATAGAATCATTAGCTTGGTAGAACTCACCAACTCCCGTTAATAGAAAGACGAACCAGTGGTGGACTACATCAACAGATGGATGAATTTGAACCTAAATTGTAGAGATCATCTAAGTGAATCATCTGCAATTGAAATGTGTATTCAAAGCATACACTGGGGACTCCAGTATATCCTTAAAAGGATCATGCCAAAGACTTTTGAAGAATTGACAACCCCTGCTTATGATATGGAATTGAGCATTGTTGCACATAGGGGCAAAGCACCTGTTCAAGACCCCAACAAAAGCAAAGAAAAATAAAATTTTAGAAAAGGGAATAAAACTTTCTCTAAAACTAAGGTAAAGGAGTCTATGGCCATAGTCATGGCTCCAATAAAGATTTCTTCAAAGGTAATCAAAAGGTGACCAAGAAAGTGGATCCTCCACAAGAAAGAAAAAAGGTAACCTTAGAAGAAAAGCAGTCTAAGGAATATTCTTTCCTCGACTCTGATATTTCTTCAATGTTTGATGAATTATTAGCTGCTAAAGCTATAGAGTTGTCGGAAGCAAAATGTCCAAATGAAGTTGGACGAATAAATGATCCCAACTACTGCAAGTACTATCGACTTATTGGTCATCCAATTGAGAAATGTTTTGTATTTAAGGACAAGATCATGCAATTTGGTCGGTGAAGGACATGTAGTCCTTGAAGAAGACAAAGCATTTGCAAATTTGACAACTGTTGCCATCCCTCCCGTTGAACCCATTATTTTGGAGGTTAAGTTTGGAAGTTTTAATCCTGCCAAGGTTGAAGTTGATGGACAAGTCTTTCCTACTAAAGAATATTAATAAAAAGTTGAAGAATCTTCTGTCTATGGCAAAGATGAAGGCTGGACGCTTGTGATAAGAAGGAAAAAAATGCACCAAAGCCTTAAAAGGTGAAGCTTCACTGGTAAGAAGCAAATTCGCTAAGAAAAACGTGAGGAAGGTAAAAAATAAAAAGATCAAACCTTCTTCAACAGTAGATGATTCTTTTTGGAAGAAATCTTTGTCACCTCTCCCGCTGAAAGATTTCATAACAAGGGAACTTACTGAAAAGTTCTACATTGTTACATGTTATGTCATACATGATGAGAAAAGCGAAGAAGACAATGATGACTATATAAAGAAAGGAGACCTGGAGAGAATTGAGTCTTTAGCAGATCTTAGTAGCTACATGGCTGGAATCACATTTACTGATGATGATTTGCTGCTTGGCTTAACGTCTCATAACAGACTATTATTTGTGGGTGGCTACGTGCAAGAATAGAGAGTGAATAAGATATTGTTAGACGGAGGATCGGCAGTGAACATTACCTCTACAAACATTAAGAGACTTGGTCATTTCTATGGATGAATTGTCCCAAAATCGCTTTATGATACAAGGCTTCATTAAGGGGGTAATGAGTTAGTGGTACTCTCCGACTAAACATACTAATTGAAGACATGCTTTCAACTGCTCTCTTCCATATTATTGATGCCAAGACCTCCAACAATATTCTACTAGGAAGACCATGGCTCCATGATAATGGTGTGGTGCCATCAACCCTACATCAATATTTCAAATTTCGTCGAAATGGCTTGGTAAAGAAAATAAATGTTGATGATAAACCATTCACTGAAGCTGAAGTGCATATTGCTGATGCTAAGTACTATATTAAAAAAGATGATGAATTAACTAAGATCGATTTATCAAGGGGCAAGGAAGATAAAAATGTTACTTTCTCCAAAGATGTCAAAGCTACAGTAGGTGCAGAAAGTTCTACCAAGCAACCTGCACACAGTAAGCTATTGGGAGGACTCACTTTGCCCCTTACAAAGGTTGACTCAATTAATTTACTAAATACTCCTTTGAGAGGATTTGTCCAATCAAAGAAAGAGGCAAAGATAGAGCATGGTGAATTACCTACTTTGTGTACGAAGGAAAGATTTGATCCAAATACTTATAAACTCTTAGCAAAGTCTGAATATAATTCACAAAGTCAACATTTGTTGGGAAAGCTTCCTGTTGATATCAACAAGGAAAAAGGTCAAAGCTCAAGATCTACTCAAAGTACGCCAACAGGAAAAGAGCGTGCCAGCTTGGGTTACAAACAAGCATCTCCCATCTAACTCAAGATTAAAAAGGCCAATATACAGTATATTATTGTAGAAGATGAAGTGACTTCAAAACCGCAATCTGTTTTTGATAGGATAGGAGATACAAATTTGCGTCCATCTGTCTTCATTAGATTAGGCCCAAAAAGAATAAAAAAATTTATTTTTAAGAGGCTTGAAGTTATAGTCACTTCAAAGGCAAGTATCCTGGCAAAGTCTCCTCTAAGGCAAGAATGGTGGTGAATTGCAATAGAGTCTTAAAAGTAAAAACACAAATGACATCTACTGCACCTTGTGATGAAGAAAGTGTAGCCTCTTGTAATCACATCACCATCTATAATAAAGAGTGTACCAAGGAAGAAGATGTTGAGCATACTCTAGCAGAACTTAAAGAAGGCGTAAAAGCCACCATTGATGAACTAAAAGAAGTAAATTTTGGGCACTATTAAAGATCCTCGCCCAATTTACATAAATGCACTTTTATCACCCAAAAAAGAAAAGGCCTACATCAACCTGTTGAAGAAATTTAGAGAGGTCTTTGCTAGGACATACAAAGAAATGCTTAGCTTGGATATAAAAATTATTGTCCATCATTTAGCTGTAAAGGATGAGGTAATACTAGTAAAGCAAGCCCAACGGCATTTTTGACCTAAGTTAGTTCCATTAATTGAAGCAAAGGTGAAAAAGCTTATCGAAGCCAAATTTATTCGAGAGGTTAAGTATCCAACTTGGGTTGTGAATATTGTCTCTGTAAGGAAAAAAATGGACAAATTCAAATTTGTGTGGATTTTAGAAATTTAAATGACACTTGCCCAAAAGATGATTTTCCACTGCCTATGCCTAAGCTGATGGTAGATGCAACCACTGGCCATGAAGTTCTATCTTTTATGGATGGATCTTCTAATTGTAATCAAATCAAAATGGCACCAGAAGATGAGAAACTTACTGCTTTTCGTACTCCAAAAGGAATCTATTGCTACATAGTGATGCTTTTTAGTTTGAAGAATACTGGAACCACATATCAAAGGGTAATGCAAAAGATCTTTGACGACATGCTACACAAGATCGTGGAATGATATGTGGATGATTTGGTGGTCAAGTTACGTAAACGAGTTGATCATCTTCAAGATTTGAAAAAGACTTTTGAGCGACTCCAAAAATATTAATTGAAGATAAATCCTCTCAAATGTGCTATTGGTATTATCTCCAGAAAATTCCTGGGTTTTATCGTTCGTCATCGAGGTATTGAAATAGACCAATCAAAGATCAATGCGATTATGAAGATGCCTGAGCTAAAAAATATCTATGAATTAAAGAGTTTACAAGGAAAGTTGGCCTATCTCCAAATGTTCATCTCAAATCTTGTCGGACAATGTCAACAGTTCTGTCATCTAATGAAAAAGGGTGTACCATTTGAGTGGAATGAAGCGTGTCAAAATACTTTGAAATGAATCAAATCTTACTTGATGAAGCCTCATGTGCTTACTGCACCTATTCCGGATAAGCCATCGATTTTATACATTGTTGCGCAAGAACGCTCAGTAAGGGCATTGCTTGCTCAAGAAAATAACAATGGCGGAGAAAATACACTCTATTACTTAAGTTGGATGATAACACCAAATGAGTTAACTTATTCACCAATTAAGAAGCTTTGTCTAGCTTTAATATTTTCAATCAAAAATTGAAGCACTATTTTCAAGCGCATACTGTACGCCTTATCTCTAAGGCTAATCCTATAAAGTATATTATGACAAAGCCTGTGCTATCTGATCGTTTAGCAAGGTGATACATTTAACTCCAAAAATTTGATATTGTCTTCATCTAACAGAAAACTGTCAAAGGGCAAGTGCTGGCTAATTTCTTAGCTGATCATCCTATCCCTATTGAGTGGAAATTAAGTGATGAGTTACCAGAAGAAGATATTCTTGTCATTGAGATTATCCTACCATGGAAGATGTATTTTAATGGCACAGCGCATTGTGAAGGTGCTGAAGCTGGCGTGGTGTTTATTACCCCTGAAGGAAATGTATTGTCATACTCTTTCACCTTGACTAAAATATGCTCAAATACTGTGGCTGAATACTAAGCCCTTATACTTGGGTTAAAATTGGCTGTTGATATGAAGCGACTACATCTCGAAATATATGGAGATTTCCAATTGATTCTTAATCAATTACTTGGTGAGTATGATGTTAAGAAGCATGAGTTGATCCTGTATCATAATTATGCGAGATGACTTATGGGATATTTGGGTGATGTGACAATCGAGCATGTATTAAGAAGTAAAAATAAGCAAGCTGATGCTTTGGCAAAATTGACTTCTAATTTATGTCTATATGATTAAGAAATTCAAATTCCTATATGTCAAACATGGATCATTCCGCCTATTTTTGAAGATGAAGATGATGAAAGCATGAAATTCATTCTATCTTTGTCTATGAAATTAATGAAAAAGATTGGAGGCAACCTTTTGTAGACTATCTCAAAAATAGAAAGCTTCCGGATGATCCACGAAGACGAAGTGATATTCGTCGGCGTTTCACCCCACTTCTTTTGCTATAAGGATACGCTTTTTCGACGTTCTTTTGAAGGTGTCTTCTTGAGATGTTTAGGTCAAGAAGAAGCTGCGCAAGCAATAGAAGAAGCTAATTCTGGCATATGTGGAGCCCATCAATTTAGTTCGATGCTTCATTTTCGTATCAAGAGGATGGGATATTATTGACCTACCAGAATGAAAGATTGCCTAGATTATGCTCGAAGATGTTAAGCATGTCAATTCAATGCTCATTATCTACATTAACCTCCTAAGTCATTGCACTTCATAGTTGCTTCTTGGCCATTTGATACATAGAGATTGGATATTGTTAGATCGCTAGCAAAGTTTTTTGTTGGGCATCTTTATATTTTAGTTTCAATAGATTACTTTTCAAAATGGGTAGAAGTTGTAGCATTAAAAGAAGCAAAAAAGGAAAATGTTATTGATTTTATATGTGTAAACATTATCTATCGATATGGCATTCCTTGATATATTATCATAGATAACGACAAGCTATTCTGCAATAGTTTGATGGACAAGCTATGCGCGAAATTTAAATTTAAGTTTCATAAATCTTCTATGTACTATGCCCAGGCCAATGGACTCGCCGAAGCTTTCAATAAGATTTTGTGAAATTTGTTGCAAAAAGTGGTTATTAAGTCAAAAAGGGATTGGCATTTTTATATTGGAGAATCACTTTGAGCATATAGGACCATTTACCGTACTCCAACCCAAGCCACCCCATATGCGTTGGTATATGGTGTGAAAACTGTCCTTCTATTAGAACAACAAATTCCTTCATTGAGGATTGCTATTGAAGAAGGTCTTTCCAAGGAAGATAATGTTTGTTTCAGACTTAAAGAGTTAGAAGCACTTGATAAAAAGAAATTAGAAGCTCAACAAAGGTTAGAATACTATCAAGCTCGTGTTTCTAAAGTCTTTAACAAGAAAGTGCATCTTTGTTCCTTCCAAGTTGGTGATTTAGTGTTTGTTGTGAAAAGACCAATCATCGTTAAACAAAAACCAAAGAAGTTAACGTCAAAGTGGGATAACCCATATATTGTTCAAAAAATCTACTCAAATGGATCTTATAAGATAGTTGCTAAAAATAGGTTGAGAATTGACCCAATCAACAATAAATATTTGAAGCGATCCTATGTATAAATTGAGGCTCCTAGATTGCACAAGT
The DNA here is from genome assembly GCA_026120185.1 of Voacanga thouarsii. Taxonomy (NCBI): domain Eukaryota; kingdom Viridiplantae; phylum Streptophyta; class Magnoliopsida; order Gentianales; family Apocynaceae; genus Voacanga; species Voacanga thouarsii. The sequence goes on from JANUWF010001425.1 coordinate 3,271,300, forward strand.
TTAAATTGCAAGTTGCTCCTTGGCTGCACGAGCTTAAACTACAATTTACTCCTAGCCCGCATAAGTTTAAACTGTGTAAAGGCAACCACTAATAATTTAGTACGTGGTTAAACTGTTGAAACACTCTATCAAGTCTAAATTGGTAAATAAATGGATACTCCTAACTCGTAACTGTGAACGGCCCCCCCAAAACCATATCCATCAATTTTGAATTACGTTTGACTTGATTCTTAAGCTATTCTTAAAATATGTAGGCAGCTTAGAAGAAAATTTCTAAGTTCAATCACATATTTTCATCATTCTCCATTTTCTCATTTGTTGCAATTAAGTGATGATTCATTGTGAAATCAACATTTGCAATAAGTAGAAACACATATATGCAAGAAAATGTTGAAACAACATGAAAGAAGTATATTATTAATGCTACTAAGAAAGCAATCTTGTTGTACACGAAAGAAAAAAAAAAAAATACAACTGCCTAATGAAAATATGAAGTGCTATAAGACATCAAGTAAAAACCTTGAAATTTTATAAGTCTTGTTGAATTGCCACTAAGTATTCTCTTATGTTCTTCAATTTGGCTTCATCCTCTTCGTTTACTTTAGGGGTATTTTGAAGTAAAATAAGCTCTTCTTTGAGGGACAAACAAGTGGAGTCTACTTCTAAAAGCTGCTCGTTCTTTTCCTCAAAAGTAGTTAAAAGCTTTCTCTCCTCTTTCCTTAAGCGTTTGAGCTTCCTTTTGAGAGCAGTAATATTGGTTTTAACTCATTGTAAGTTGGCCTTACTTTCTTCAACTTGACTTGTGAGGTCACACTTTTTAGCTTCAACATCACCCAAGTGTTAGCTAACAGCAGAAAGTAATTGTGCATGAGACTCTTTTGAGGCTTTCTCCAAGAAGTGGATATAACATTGTTAAATTCACGCGCTTTAGCAAAGAAAGACTTCAAGAGATTATCCAATGGCGACAAGTCAACAATAGGATCCTTGTTTAATTTTTTAAGGATATAACAAGCTTGATCCTCAAATGAAGAGACCTGCTCGATATGCTTTCGTTGAATCTTTTGATAAAATTACTTCCATACTTTTATGACAAACTTCTTTTTGCAACTTAACATTAGAGACTCTCTTGAAAAGGTAGAGATGGCTGAATAATGTTGATGAGTTACTACCTTATATGTCAAATTCTCATGTTGAGAGTAAGAGATGTCCATGTAGCATGTGGTAGGATAATTCCACATATATTGTCAATAAATTTTAGACGTGATCTCCTTTCTTCCCTTGGAGAACGCACTGTATACTTTGTCACTCTTTTGAACAAAAAATCAAGCCACTTATTGAGAGAGGCACCTAAGTTGTTATTGTCCTTTTTTATTAGCCCTAAAAGCATTCTCCTGTGTTTTGACTTATGACAAATATTGATGAGGACTAACTTGTGTGAAATATATGTGATAGGACATATTTGATCTCAATTCTCTCAAGACGTGCAAATAAGATTGGTAAGCAACTCTAAAAATGGAATCCAAGAATAGATTATCAAGAAGAAGATAAGTTTAAGAAATTGCATACCTAGAAGTCCTTGTGAAAGAACTTTAAATTAGGAATCGTTGTTAAGGTATTACTTGTAAAATTCCTATGTCTCTTTACTTTATGATTCAATTTATTTCTACATTAAAGAACACAAATAAATGATTTCAAAAGAGTAAGCTTTTAGAATTTTGGATTGAGTAATTTGGATGGCTTTGCATCCAAAAGTTTCGTCCAAAATTGTGTGAATAGTGTCAAAATGTTTCTGCCTAGAAAAGTTTCATTTTGGACAACCCTTTTAGACGCACCCTCGTCTGATCCTTAAGTCCAAAACTCTAAAAAATCTAATAGCGAAACTAGCCATTTTTAGCAGTTGGTGTCTTACTTTGTGCTTCTATAAAAACTTTCAAAACTCAATTTTAAAAGAGATTTTTGTGCTATCTTTCTTATAAACACTCCTACACTTTAGATTACAAAAATCTCCCTTTTCATTGGTGTTTCAAAGAGAAATTTAATTGCTTCAAAAAGTAAAATTTGTTGGTGCTCATTTGTTTGTAAATCTGCTCAAAAGTGTGAGCTATCTCTGATTCATTTCTATAATCCTTTTGTATATCAAAATTGTGGTGTAAAACCCATTTGGAGTGAGTTATGATTTGTAGTTGGTTGAAAAGGTTTGGGTAAAATCAAGTGTGGTGATTCTCTTGTGTAATTGGTGTAGACAAACACCATTAAGCTGACTAAGTTTATAGAAATCTGATTGAAAATTCTTAAGTGTGAGTTTAAGATAGTGGATGTAGATCTTTAAAGATCAAACCACTATAAATCTCTTATTCAGCTTCCTTACATTTAATTCTGACGACATGCGAAGCTCTCTGCTCAATATTTTCAATCATTCAAAAGAAATTTTTATGATTCTCACCAACCCATCTCTATTCTTGTAATAATTGCACATCTCTTGTCTCATATCATTAAGATCCTAGATGGCTCCTTAAGGCTGCACAAAACTCTTCTTTGCATAACTAGTAGACACCTCAATCTCTAAAGCAAAAGTAGGATTTCAAAAATTAGATCTTTTTCTGAAAAGTGTTTTAAATTTGCTAAAAATATTATTCACCCCCTAAGGTTTTTCAATTGATATCATAAAGTGTTAGTCTACTCTTCTTTGGTTAAACAACCTTATAGAAAAGATCCTTATGGCAAATATCTTCTCTCTTTCCTATATCGAGGGATCCTCAACAAACAGACCTCCCTTATTCAATGGGAGTAATTACACATTTTGAAAAAATCGTATGAAGATTTATGTTTGCTCAATTAATTTTGAGCTATGGATTTTGATTAAGAAAGGACCATATGTTCCTTCTAGAAGTGTTAAAGGTCGAATAGTGATAGCGGTTAAAACCACCATTCTTTTCTTAGTTACTTGAGAGTGTTTTAAGATACATTTATTGTAATAACTAAGCATATTCCTTCTTATTTGACATTTTACTTGTAAAATGTATTTTTGACAAATATATGCAGATTTAAGTTATCGAGCAGAAAGTGCACATAACCAAAATAGACCTGGTGCCAAGCCCAGCTAATGGACCAGGCACCGGGTCCCTTTTGCTCCAGCAGAAGAAATTGAGCCAACGACAGGAGAATTCTAGAACAGACTTGGCGCTAGGTCTAGCAAGTGCACCTGGCGCTAGGTCTAGTCTGTCTGTCAAGAAAAAGCGGCCAAAAATAGAGGAAGAATAGAGTGCATTGGCGCCAGATGGGTTGAAGGTACCCGGCACCAGGTACGCTCTGGAGGCAAAAATTCTGTACGTAGAATTAGAGTTTTTCTAATAATTTTGGTATTTTTCTACTCCTACTTAGCCAAGACTTCCTCAGTCACGAAATTGGTATCCAAGAGGCCTATAAAAGTATAAGAGAATACAAGGGTTTGAGATATACAATAGAGAGAGGTGAATTAAAGAGTAGAAATTCTCAATCTCTCTTTGAAGAAGGAGTTCACCTAAATCAATGAAGATTGTTCAAGAGAATCTTCAAGGAGGAAGAAAGAGGCCTATGAGTGCTTTCTTTTACCTTTGTTTTCTTTTCCTTAAACAATCATGTATTCAATTTGTCCATTGTAATTTGACATTGTTCGTGTGATTCATGATTTATTGATTAACTTAGTCTTTTGATCAATTGATTATTGTTCTTGATATTTGATTACTTATTTTCCTTACGGAGTTGGTTGATTGAATTTTGCTATTAACTTGCTTGAAAAAGAGGTTGGTAATGACTTCAATTAATTAATTTCATACTTGTTATCTCTTAACTTGCTTGAAAAATGGATTAATTGTTTAGAGCATTGGTAATCAAATGTTAGTTGATGATTGCTAGAATATGGATTCGTTGACTAATTTCATACTTTAAATCACCTAGAATATAGGGGTTTATATGAAGATTGATTTAATGCATCTTTTGAATAAGTTAGTCGAGACAGAATATGTTCACTAATTTAACTAGAAGGTAGTGATTCCATGGATTGCAAACGAAGTAGGTCTATAGTAAATCCTTTATAAGACCAAGATAATAATGGACTGTGATAATTGCTAAGTGGTTTATTGTCATGTTTTCAAGAATATTTGTCTAATTACAGATTTTCACATCCTTGAGTTGTATATATTTATTTATGTTTTTCTTTTTATTCTTTTCTCACTTCATTTTTGGTCAGTTAAACAATGAATGAAAAGTGATTAGTGTACTTATTCCTTTGAGAATCGATACTCATTAATTCCCTATACTATACTTGCGATGAGTATACTTACTCATATGTGTATTTTAAGATTAATATTTTAATTAAAACTTGATTAAGGGATGAATTTAAAATTGATGATTTTATATACCCAAAATTTATGCATCAAATAGTTCCCAAATAGATAGGGGAATATGATGCTGAAGACAATGCCAAAATGACATTGAATGTTTAAGCTATAAACATTCTATGTTGTACCCTTGATACCACTGAATATAACAGGGTAAGTGGCTGTGATTCAGCCCATGACATGTGGAGATTGCTTGAAATCACCCATTAGGGGACAAATCAAGTGGAGGAATCAAAGTTGGGGCTTTTAATTCATGATTATAAATTATTTACTATGAAATCAAATGAAAGCATAACCAACATGTTCACTAGATTCACAAACATTACAAATGGACTTAAAGCTTATGGGAAAAGTTATTCCCTTCATGAATAGGATAGAAAAAATCTAGATGTCTTGCCAAAAAACTGGCAACCTAAAGCTCTAGTTGTGGAAGAATCAAAAGATTTGAAAATCTTACCCATTGAAGAGCAAATTGGCTCTTTTTTAACTCATGAAATAAAATTCAAAAGGTTTCAAAATTTTGATGACAATGACAAAGGCAAAAGAGGAACAACACTGAAAGCTGTTGATGATGATGCTAATAGCAGTCAATCTGATAGTGACGATAGAACTGAAGTGGATATAGAAGAATTGGCCATGATTGTAAAAAAATTCAGGAAGATGTTCAGAAAAGGAAACTTTAGAAAAGGAAGTTTGTAAAAAGGAAGGGACAAACTTCATCCTTCAAGCCTCAATGCTATGAATGCAAAAGTATAGAACACTTCATTGCTAACTGCCCAATAGCCAAAGAGAAAGAAGCCAAGACGCTTAAAAAGAAAAAGAAGGATTTGAAAACAAAGAAAGGATAAGGACTAATGGGAACTTAGGATCAAAATAAGTCCGAATATGAGGAAAATGGAGATTCTAAAAATGAAACAGCTAACATATGCTTCATGGCAATAGAGGACAAGGTAAACTCCTCTCCATCTAACCTTGTAGTTGAATTGCATGACTTTACTTATGAAAATATTAATGATCCAAATGAACTTCTTATTGATATGTTCCGTGAACTGAAAAGATTGTCAAGAAGGAACAAGGAAAGGAAAGTGAAAATTGATTCCTTATCAAATGAGAATAACAATCTAGTAAGTGAGAACACAATTCTGTATGACTCCATGTACTGCTTGAATGTTTAAAAAGAAATCACTTCTACTTTCTTGAACTGTTCTACTCTTGAGAATAAATGTTTATTTGATAAAGCCTCATCTCTTAAAGTCATGATCGGTGAGTTTGAAAATATGAAAATGAAAGTTGATGATCTCATTACTTGTATTGAAAAATTCACTAATGGCCAAAGTAATCTGAATAAACTTCTTAGAGTACAACAAATGGCTGAAACAAAAATAGCATTGGCTACCGTAACATGCATAAAACAGGAAAATACAAGTCTTATTTTGTGAAAGTAAGCTCCTCAAACACAAATTACACATGTTGCACTTATTGTGGTAAAAATGGACACAATGCATCTAGATGTCATATTAGGAAAAGTATTGGATTAGGAATGAAAACTAATTGGAGAATTAAAAGAATCATTATCAACCCTTATGGACCCAAGAAGATATAGGTATAAAAAATCACTCTCCCATCTTATGTATAGGTACATTCACTGGACAAAATGAGCTTCACAAAGTGGTTCCTGGATAGTGGATGCTCAAGACACATGACCGGAAATGTAGCCCTATTAGAAGATATTCAAACTACCAATGATAGGTTTGTTATATTTGGAGACAAAAAGAAAGGAAAAATACTTGGCATAAGTAACATTGGTAAAGAATCTTCAACCATTATCAAACAAGCATTATTGATTGATGAGTTGAAATACAACTTACTTAACATTAGTCAATTATGTGATAATGGTTGCAAAGTTATTTTTAAGAAAAATTCTTACTCTATTATGGACAGCTCTAGTAATGAAACAATTTTTATTGCCAATCGTGTTGGGAATGTATATGTATTTTATCTTAATAATCTTATAACTCATGATATTATATGCTTTTTCGTGCATAACAATGATGTATATCTTTGGCATAGAAGGCTATGCCATGTATCATTTGATTTGCTAAATAAATTATCTTCAAAAGAGCTTGTTAGGGGACTGCCCAAAATGAAGTTTGATAAGAGCAAAATATGTGATGCATACCAATTTGAAAAAACAGATAAAACCCTCCTTTAAACCCAAGAAATTGATTTCTACATCAAAACCCCTTGAATTGATACATATGGATTTGTTTGAACCAATGAAGACCACTAGCCTTAGCGGTATGAGATATGCTTATGTTCTAGTTAATGATTTCTCAAAATTTACTTGAATTTTATTTCTTGGAAAAAAGATGAGGTATTTTCTGAATTTTCTAGACTATTCAAACGTGTTCAAAATTTCTTTAGATGCAAATTGATTTCAATTAGAAGTGATAATAGTAGAGAAATTTGCAACCATGAGTTTACACATTTTTTTTGATGAAAATGGAATTTTTCACAACTTTTCAATTGCTAAATCCCCTCAACAAAATGGCATTTTTGAAAGAAAAAATAGAACCTTATAAGAAATGGCTAAGTCCATGATTTGTGAGAACTCTCTTCCAAAATACTTTTGGGTTAAAGCTGTTAATACAATGTGTTACATTGTTAACTGAGTTATGTTGAGACATTTCATAAGAAAAACACCATTTGAGCTTATGTTTGACAAAACTCCATCAATTTCTTATTTTAAAGTATTTGGTTGCAAATGTTTTGTTCTTAACACTCGAGATAATCTTGAAAAATTTAATAGCAAATCCAATGATGCTATATTTCTTGGATACTCTTCCAATAAAAAGAAATATAGAGTGTACAATAAAAGAAATCTATGTGTGAAAGAATCTGTACATGTTGTCTTTGATGAATCTGATATATATACATCAAAGAAAGATGATGATGTTGTAGGGATTTCAAAAGAAAAAGGTAAAGAACAACACAAAGCTCCATTTCTAGACATTCATGTCAAAGAAGAAGAATTGAAAGAGCAATAAGCTAAACAAAGCAAGTCAGAAACTGAAGAGCACACTGATCAAGGGCTACCAAAAAGATTGAAAGTACAAAACTAGTCATCCAAAAGAGCAAATTATTAGTGATCCTAGCTGTGGGGTCAAAATTAGATAGTACTTTGTAGACAATTTTACTTTACTTTCAAGTATTAAACCTAACTGTATTGATGTGGCCTTGCATGATAATTTTTGGATCCTAGCTATGCAAGAAGAGTTGAACCAATTTGAGAAAAATCAAGTTTGAAAACTCATCCCTAGACCACTTGATCATCCAGTCATTGGTACCAAGTGGGTTTTCAGAAACAAGCTTGATGAACATAGAGTGGTGATTAGAAATAAAGCTAAACTTGTTACCCAAGGATTCAATCAAGGAGAAGACATTGACTATGATGAGACATATGCTCATGTTACTCAATTAGAGTCCATTAGAATACTACTTGCCTTTACAACCTTCGAAAATTTCATACTTTATCAAATTTGTTGGGATGTATGCCCTCTTAGACTAGGTTTCTGATATAAAAATCGAATGTTTAATAAAAGAATTTATTTTCAGAAATTATTTGTGAATTTATAATTTTATTTTTGCACAATTACATTTGAAAAAGACCTATTGTGTTTAAACAAATAGTTCATGTGAATGGAGGTCTTTCACAGTAAGGTATGGATCATGGGTTACTTAACACATAAACTTTTGTTCTTAACCAATTGATGAGAATGGGAATCTCATCATGTTTAGGTTATTATGTTGTGAATTCTAAATGGGGAATGGTTTACCTTTAGCCAGTGAGTAGTCCACTCACTTCATGACATAAGCGTATTTCGAATACGTAGAATATGACCTGTAGTAGTGGTTCTAAAAGTACTATATGGTAGAAACCTAAACTACTACCACTACAGCGTGGACTAGTACTCTACGACTTGAGTATGAGTTGATGGTTTAACGAAGCTGGAAGTATATACTTTGATATGCTATAGTTGAGGTTCTATCGTAGGGTCAATAGACTTACATGTTGGGTATGTGCGACTAGTTACTTAAGACAAACTTGATAGCTTCTATACTATATCGCCCCTTGTGGTTGTCTGAATGATCTAAATATCCAGGGCCCTGGGAAACATAACTTGAATGTTTACTTTACGGTAGCTCCCTTGGAAAGCGAAAACAATCCAAGAAATCGTGGATCATTGGACTAGAGGCCTAAGGATGGTAGATGTCATTTAGAGAGGTGTTAGTACACTTCTTCCTCTCTAATGTACGGCGATGTATAGAGAGGTATTTTAGTTATTACACCTGTAGGTCGAAGACTTTGCTAACACAGCACTGTCTTTGGGGTCAATATTTCCTTATGGTGATATTAGAAAATATTTAAAATATAAAATACAACTATTTATATGGCAAGGGTATTTTGGTCATTTTAGTAACCAAGGCATTGTGTCTTTTGTTTCCTAATATAGATCGTGAGTCCAAATTAAATACGAGCTAAGGAATTAAATTAAATTAAATTAAATTAATTTTATTTAAGTAGCCTGATTTAATTATTGGGTTAGAATAAAATAAAGGTCCATGGAGAGAGAATTAATTAAATTAGTTTAGTGGGTTAATTAATTATTCAGGACTTTAGCCTAGTTTGAATAATTAGGGATTAACCTGGGACTAAATTGATTTATTTAATTGGATTGATTTATTTGGGTTGGAAAATTAATTATTTGTTGGGCCTTTAAGTTGGTTCTAACTAGAATAATTAATTAAGCCCAATAGACTAAATTAAGAGTCCAATGGCCCAGTCCAATTTAACCTAGGGTTTTATTTAGGTTAAACAGGAGGATTGGAAACAACGTCGTTGTGACAGAACACACAATTCAAGAGACGGCTTCTTCTCTGTGGAAAAGGCCAGGCGTCTCTCTTTCCAAAAAATTCCCTAGCCTGTTCGTTGTTCACCAAACAGTAGTTAAGCATGCCATATACTAGAAGACTGAGAATTCGGCATTCACATACGTGCAAAGGAAGAGTAGGAGGTTTGCAGGAATCGCACCAGAAGCTTCTACCAGCACACCTACCCTGGTTGCGCACGTTTCGGGCCAGTCACTTTTGAGAACCAAAAGGAGAGGTAAAATTTTTAAAACTTCGGGATTGGGACAGGACGCAATCGGCGCCGGTTAGGGCTGCTAGAGCTAGCGCCAACCCTGCCTTGGAATCCTTGTTCTTGTTTTTTCAGCTTTTTTTATGTTCGCTTCCGCTGCGTGCCCTGGGTTTTCCTGCTTTCCGTGCCTTCAAAATGGATGTTAAAAGTGCCTTTTAAAATAGTTTTATTGAAAATGAGATATATGTAGAACAACCTCCAGGTTTTATTCATGAGCACTTTTCAAATCATGTTTTCAAACTCTCAAAGGCTCTTTATGGTTTAAAACAAACCCCACGAGCTTGGTATGAAAGGTTTAGTGGATTCTTACTCTCAAAAGGTTTTTCAAGAGGTTTGATTGACACTATATTGTTTATGAAATTAGAAAATTATGATGATCTTCTCATTGTCCAAATTTATGTTGATAATGTCATTTTTTGTGCTACTAATGGATCTTTGTGTAAGATGTTTGCCAAGACTATGCAGAAAGAATTCGAGATGAGCATGATAGAAGAACTCAACTTTTTTCTCGGATTACAAATTAAACAAACCAAGGATGGAATTTTTCTAAATCAAACTAAGCTAAAGAACTACTCAAGAGGTTTGGTGTGAATAAAGCCAAAGAAATCAGTACACCTATGAGAATTTCTCTAAAACTTGACAAGGATGAAAAGTGTAAGAAAGTGGACGAATCAAAATACAGAGATATGATTGGGAGTTTGCTATATCTTACTGCTAGTGGACTAGATATTATGTTTTCAGTCTGTCTTTGCATTAGATTTCAATTATGTCTGAAAGAATCTCATTTATGTGCTTTGAAATTTATCCTTAGATACCTGGTTAGAACTCACAATTATGGTTTATGGTATCCTCGAACTAACTCCTTTGATCTTATAAGCTACACTGATGCAGATTATGCAGGCTGTAAAGTTGAATAGAAAAGTACTAGCGGGCATTGTTAATTTTTTGGACATCCTCTAGTGTCATGGCATAAAAAAAAACAAGCTTGTGTATTCTTATTCATAACCGAGGCTGAATACATTGCGCAAATCTTGTGGATGAAAAGCACATTACTTTATTTTGGTCTTAATTTCGATTGCGTACCCATACTATGTAATAATACAAGTGCAATTAATTTAACAAAAAACACTGTTCAATATTTTAGAACTAAGCATATTGAGGTTAAGTGTCTTTTTATTAGAGATCATGTGCTTAAAAATGATGTTTGTGTAAAGTATATCCCCACTAGTGATCAACTTACAGATATATTCACAAAACCCCTAATTGAAGATAGATTTTTCTTTTTGAGAAGAGGATTGGGCATCACAAAAATTGTGTGACTAAAGTTTTGTTTGAAAAGAATTGACTGTCTATTTTTGCAGGTTTCTAAAGAAACATAATTTTGGAGGGAGACTTTGGATGCAGTACTTTAAGAGTAAATCCAAAATTCATCTTCCAAAACTCTCATTTTAAAGATTTTTTTTAATGCAAATTTTGGATGGAGCGTCAATCCAAAATGAAAACAACCTAATGCTTCATATATTTTTAAAAAATGGCTGCTTCTAGATTATTCTTTTTGAAATTCAAAATACTAGCACTTTTTTCAAGATAGCCTTCAAAATCTCTGATGAAAGTTACTTTCCAATGTGCTTGATTGTACTTATCTTCACAACCTCCTAGGAAACCACAAAGAGCTTTTCTCTCTCTTCTTTCTTGGATTCTGAAACTGATAGAGAACTCTATCTTTCTCTCTTCAAAATTTCTCCATTTTCTCTTTAAAAAACTGAGAACCCAAGCCTTTACCTTCTGATCACAATGGTTAAATCTCCAAAATTGACCAAACTAAAATTAAAGAAAGTCCAGAAAATCACTACAACAATGAAGAAGAAATCGGCTACTGAGACGAAATCAATTGCAAAGGAGAAAGGGAAGGAAGTCATTCCTGAACTCCCTGCTTCTCAAACCGATTCTTCAGAATCAACTCTAGAACAAGAAAGTTCTGAGACCCAGGTACTCCATTTTCTTGACTCTAAAAGTGAATCCGACTTTAATTATTAGGTTTTAAGAAATTGAACTGTGATTGTTGGTTATCGCGCTAATCCAGAGTCTTTCCTGAATTTTATAAATATTTTGAATATGTTTGAATCTCTTGGTTGGAGAGCCCTATTATCTGTTGATGAAATTTTTTTCACTATTCTTGTATGGGAATTTTATGCAAATCTAAGAAAGGGCCGATTAGAGGAGACTGGAGGGGATTTTGTGGTCCGGTGGTACACTTCAAGAGTTGGAGGAAAGAACCTTGAGTTTGATCATCACTTATTGAACAGAATATATGGTGTTAAAGATGGAGGCATTCAATTTTTTGAATCGAAGAAGTTCCCAGAGGGAATTGATCTATTTGATTTGGAAAAATTTGAAAGAACATTTACTGGCGGGAGGAGTTTTAAGAATTCAAGCGAAAGAAATACTAAGTGGTTAAATGGACCTAGTAGAATTCTACATCACATGGTTTTAACTATAGTGGTTCCAAGCTTTGGTCACAAAACTTCTATAAATATTATGTAGATGGTAATAATGTTGGCGCTATTCGAGAATAGGTCAATAAGTTTTAGATTTTGCTGCAAAATTGATGATGCAAATAAGGAACACCTCAAGCAAAACCCTGTCCTATAGAAATTTATTAACCAAAGTGTTCAGATATTTTAATGTTGATCTGAGTTTGATCACCCTTGCTCCTTCAAAGATGAATGTTTACAACTTTGAGTCTTTTGAGAAAATGGGATATGTGCGAATGGATAATGAGTGGAAGCTTCTCAGAGATGCTTCCAATAATGAAAAGGAAAGACTGTTAAAGGTTAAGGCTAAAGGCAAGATTGCTCAATCTATAGGAGTAAAAAGAAATGTTGAGATAGAAATTCAAAAAGAGTCCTCTAGCAAGGGAAAATAGAAAATCCATGACACTGGCATCAATTTGAGCATTTTGGAAGCTATAAATTTGTTGGCTATTAAGGTAGATAGCCTCAGCTTAGAAATCCAAAATTTTGGGTGCAGGTTAACTAATGTGGAAGAGAAGGATCAAAAGGTTGAAATCATTCTTGATAAATTAGTACCATCTCGAGAACAAGCGACCGAAGAATAAACTACCCAAGAAGAAGAAAATGACAATGAACAAGACACTGTGAAGGAAAATGAGAAGAAGGATTAAGAAATGAAAGCCACCCAGATTGAAGTGAAATTGAAAGACAAAGACCTTGGTCAACAGCAGACACCTGAGGATAATGAAAAAGAAAGGCAGACATCCATGCGTAAGGAAAAGTCAGCACCACCTGCCCCTACTGCAGTACCTGCTCCCAAACTGGCCATAGTTGGCAGCTCATTTGGTAAATGACAAAAACATATGGTGGTCAAAAGGAAGTCCAGCTGCATTGCTGGCCAGCACTCCAAATAGGGTGCTAGGACTAAGTTAGAAACAATTCACATTTCTTGACTGACCAATTCTGCAGGCTGCTTATAAGTGTTCGGAAATATACCCTTTTAGACTAGGTTTTTTATGTAAATATCGAATGTTTTAATAAAAGAATTTATGTTCAAAAATTATTTGTGAATTTATATTTTATTTGTGCACAATTACGTTTGGAAAAAACCCATTGTATTTAAGGAAGTAGTCCATGTGAATGGAGGTCTTTTAGAGTAAGGTATGGATCACAGGTTACATAATACATAAACGTTCATTCTGAATCGATTGATGAGAATGAGAATCTTGTCATGTCTAGGTTATTATGTTATGAATTTCAAATAGAGAATGACTTACTTTTAGCCAGTGAGTAGTCCACTCACTTAATGACAAAAGCGTATTTCGAATATGTAAAACATGACCTCTAGTAGTGGTTTCTTAAAGTACTATATGGTAGAAACTTAGACTACTACTGCTATAGTGTGGACTAGTACTCTACGACTTGAGTATGAGTTGGTGGTCTGAGGAAGCTGGAAGCATGTACTTTGATATGCTATAGTTGAGGTTCTATCGTAGGACCAATATATTTGCATGTTGGGTATCTGTGACTAGTTAGTTAAAACAAACTTGTACAAGATAGTTTCTATACTATATCACCATTTGTGGTTGTCTGAATAATCTAAATATTCAAGGCCTTGGGAAGCATAACTTAGATGTTTGCTTTAGGGTAGCTCTCTTGGAAAGCGGAAACAATCTAGAAAGTTGTAAATCATTGGACTAGAAGCCTAAAGATGGTATATGTCATTTAGAGAGGAGTTAGTACATTTTTTTCTCTCTAATGTATGGCGATGTATAGAGAGGTATTTTAGTCATTTCACCTATAGGTCGGAGATTTTGCTAACGCAGTATTGACCTTGGGGTCAATATTTTCTTATGGTGATATTAGAAAATATTTAAAATGTAAAATATAGTTATTTATATGACAAGGGTATTTTGGTCATTTTAGTAGTCAAGGCGGTGTGTCTTTTGGTCCCCAATATAGACCGTGAGTCCTAATTAAATATAGGCTAAGGAATTGGTCTTAAAATAAAATAAATAAAATTTATTTTATTTAAGTAGTCAGATTTAATTATTGTGTTAGAATAACATAAAGGTCCATGGAGAGAGAGAATTAATTAAATTAGTTTGGTGGGTTAATTAATTGTTCAGGGCTTTGGCCCAGTTTGAATAATTAAAGATTGACCTAGGACTAAACTAATATAGATTTGTTAATTGGACTAGTTTATTTGGGCTGAAAAATTAATTATTTATTAGGCCATTTATTTTGTTCTAATTAGAATAATTAATTTAGTCCAAAAGGCTAAACTAAGAGTCCAATGGGCCAGTCCAGTTTAACTTAGGGTTTTATTTAGGTTAAACAAGAGAATAAAAGAGTACGTGGTTTTTCGCTGCTGCTTAAGGGTTAAAGAAAAAAAGAACGTATTTTAATTCCTCTTATTCCCTGAGCCAGAAAAATGTACAGCCCCCTTCTCTCTCTAAAAAATATTCCTTAGCCCTATGAGTTGTTCACCAAATGGGATTAGGCAGGCCATATATTGGAAGATCGAAAGGTTGGTGTTCATATACATGCACAAATGGAGTAGGAGGCTTGCAGGAATCACAACAGAAATTTCCAACAGTGCACCTACACCAGTTCCATATATTCCGGTCCAGCCAATTCTAAAAACGAGAAAAAGAGATAAAAAAATTTTCCTTTGCAGTCCCGCCAGGCTGTGACCGGCGCCGGCTCTAGTCTGCAATTTTCTTGTTCTTCAATTTAATCAGTTTTTTTGCTTCCGCTACGTGCTTTGCTTCCCCCTTTAAACCTTCAATTGGTATCAGAGCATGAAGGTTTTGTGCAAATATAAGAAGCATGCATCTAGTTGAATAAAATTGGACACATATGTGTGGTTAAACTGTGATCCTTCGCTATTTTTGGTATGGATAAATTCACATGTTAAACCTCTCGGATGGAGGTATAAGGTAAGATGTAATCTGTTTTTTCCTTAGCAAATCGTGTAAGCCTAATGTTAATGGGTATAGGCAATTGTTGGTTTTTGGTATTGTTGATTTTGGGTTGAAATTGGAGAGCCAAGAACTGGAAGGAAGTTGCAGAAAGAACAGTGAAGAAATTTGCAGAAGAAGATGTAAGAAAAAAATTCAAAGGAGAGCCCGGCAGACCGGGACCGGGGCCGGCTCGGGTCTAGGCTCCGGTCTGCACGCTGGTCTCCCGCGAGGTGTTGGTCCAGTGCGACGGGTGTTGTGGACCGCAGTGTAGTTGGGTGCTCAATCCAGTGCGACGAGTGCAGTGGTTTTATTTGTCCTTGTATTTTTCTTGCATTTTCTTTTTTGTTTTGAGGTCCATACCAGGCGAAGTAAATATTTTTGCATTAGTTAATATTCATGGAATATTTTTGCATGAAAATATTAGTAAGGGATTTTAGGATTAAATAAGACCATTAATTAATGTGTTTAGTTCTTTTATTTGGGCACTTAGGTTTAAAAATAGAAAAGTATGAAAACGTCTACTATTTTTTAGCATGCTATTTATTTTTAAGTACCTATGTGCACGTTTTCTCAAAGACCAAAGTCTTTGGGAATATTTTTGACAAGAAAATATTTTTATACAAATTAAATGGTTATTTTAACTTGAACAAAAAGTAATCCTTAGATATTTTCTCGCAAGATTTAATCCTTAACATAGAAAATATATTGAATTTAGATATTTTTGTAAGTTAAAATAGAAAGCCATTTTGTTTTATTTTGCACAAGAAAAAAATTATTTTGTCAAATAAACTTGAGACCAAAGTCTCTAAAAAGTTTTAATTAGAAAATTTTTTAAAATCATTAAGTTTTTAACTTAAATAAAATTAGTCCATGGAAAAATCTCTCAAATGATATAAACCTTGACATAAAGATATTAATGGATTTAGATATTTTATTTTTAAGTTAAAGGAAAACTTAATGAAAATTTTTAAAAGGATATTTTTCAGAAAATCCTTGTTTTAAAAGACTAAGTGTGAGAGGGGTTCCAACGGCCCCATAGCTTCCATCACGATCCTCATTAGAGATCGTGGGTCCCCTTGCGTCACCCTGGAAGTGAACCCTATAGGATGGGGATACCACAAGGATCTAGATCTAATGGAGGGATGTAATTAATAACCCGGGACACGTATTATAATCGGCCAGCCCCTCGTTGGAGGTTATAGTGCGAGGTACGTCCATAGGAAATAAGAGGAAACGATCATCCCCTCGATGGAGTTATCTTTTAGATCATTACTTAGAAGAAAATTTAATTTGTGGTGGTCAACACACTTAACTTAGGAAACTGTTAATCTTCCTAAGAAACTATGTCAGTTTCCCTAAGAGCTAAATTAATTATTATCAGTTTTGATATAAGGATAAAGTGCATAAATTTGTTTTGTTTGCACAAACTAAATATTTTCTTTTATTTTTTATTTTTTCAGAAATAGTGGAAGGTTCTTTTAGTCCATTGACCGTTATTATCAGAGAGAATAAGCTAACGGGACCAAACTATGTGAACTAAAAGAGGAACCTGGACATAATACTCATAGCGGAAGAGTATAAGTATGTCCTTTACGAGACCTGCCTTGTTATTGGGGAAGGATCCATCGCCGAAGAGTGAGAGGCTGACAAGACATGAAAGAAGGCTGACGAAATATCACGCTGCTATATGTTAGCCTCCATGTCTAATGTGCTCTAGTCAAAATACGAGCACATGGCTTCTGCATATGACATAAGTCAATCATTAGCCACGATGTTCGTAGATAAGAGTCGGCCCGCAAGGTAGGAGGCTCTTCGAACTATCATAAATACTAAAATGGTTGAGGGAGCATCAGTTAAAAAGCATATGCTCAAGATGATTGCTGCTTTCGAGGAGGCAGAAATCTTAGGGGCTGTCATTGACCCCGAGAGTCAAGTGGAAATGGTTCTCGAATCTCTACCGGGTTCTTTTACACAGTTCAAGTAGAATTACAACATGAACAAGTTGAACATGAGTTTAACTAAGTTGATAAAGGAACTCCAAATAGCGGAGAAGGTTATGAAGCTACAATCTAAGGCTATGATTGCTAAGGCTTCTTCCTCTAGAATTGGATCCAAGCCCAAAACGTTCAAGAAGAATAAGCGAAACGCAGCGGCTTAGCCCAAGACCCAGCTCAAAGACAAATCTAAGGGCAAGTGCTTCAAATGTGGAATGAAGGGATACTGGAAAAAGGAGTATCCTGATCTTCAAGCAAAGAAAAACTCCACAGGTAATGTTTTCTATCTAGAGTCTGTAGCAATGGTTGGATCAACTTCCACTTGGATTGTTGATTTAGGAGCCACTGATCACATTTGTAACTCCTTGTAGGGGTTTAGAAAGATTAGAAGACTCAAGAAGGGTGAACATGGGCTATGTGTGGAAAATGAAGCACAAGTCTGGGCCCTTACAGTGGGAGAGCTGGATCTTATAATTGATTGTAATAGAATAGTAGTTTTAAAAGATATTTTATATGTACCTGGATTTTGATAGAATTTTATTTCAGTTGTAAAACTAATAAATCAAGGATATTCTGTATCTTTCCATTATGGTATTTTTATCAGTAGAGATGGAGAAATTTTATGTACTGGGCACATGTATGGAAATCAATTCTTCTTAAACCTTATTAACAATTAATTAAATAACACTCAATCTAAACCTTTAACAAAGAAGAGAAAGATCAATGTCAATGACTCGTATCTTTGGCATCTAAGGTTGGGTCACATTAACTCAACCAGGATTCAGAGGTTAATCCATGATGGGCCTTTGGGCTTATTGAGATTGAAAAATTGGCCTCAGTGTGAATCCTGTTAATGGGAAAGATGACCAAAAGGTCATTTACCCCAAAGGCATATAGAGTCAAGGTATTGAGTCTTGTTCACACTGATGTATGTGGTCCCTTGTCTACACCAGCTAAAGGGGGTTTTGAGTACTTCATCACTTTCACGGGTGATTGTACAAGATTTGGTTATATTTACCTGATGAGACGCAAGTCTGACTCTTTTGATAAGTTCAAAGAGTTTAAGGCTGAAGTGGAGCGTCAGACAGGTAAATTGATCAAGACCTTACGATCGGACCGTGGTGGAGAGTACCTCCTTAGTGAATTCAAAGGCTACATGGTACATCATGGGATAGTTTCCCAACTCTCTGCACCGAGGACACCCTAGCAGAATAGAGTAGCTGAGAGAAGGAGCAGGACATTGATGGAAATGGTCCGAAGCATGATATTTCATGCTACTCTTCCAGTATCTTTTTGGGGAGCGACATATATTCTGAATTTGGTACCTTCCAAGTCAGTACCTAGGACTCCTTATGAGATGTGGATTGGGCGTAAGCTAAGTCTGAATCATCTCAGGATATAGGGTTGTCCAACTTATGTACTGGTCAAGGGAGACAAATTGGAACTAAGATCAGAATTATGCTATTTTGTTGGGTATCCAAAATGGATAAAGGGTGGTTACTTTTATTATCCTAAGGATCAGAAAGTACTGGTAAGTACCAATGCTAGATACTTGAAGGATGATCAGAGTACTTTTACGGAAGGTTCAACTAGGTTGGAATTTAAGGAGAAGTTATTTTCAGAATCAACTTTTTCTGACCCGATTGTGGAACAAAAAGAAGCACAGCCTCAAGAGCCTGTACAATTGGAGCCTCGTCGTAGTAAGAGAGTATCTAGGGTTCTGGAGAGATGGACTGGAGAAGCTTTAGAGCTAGTCTCCCACCAT
The DNA here is from genome assembly GCA_026120185.1 of Voacanga thouarsii. NCBI lineage: Eukaryota > Viridiplantae > Streptophyta > Magnoliopsida > Gentianales > Apocynaceae > Voacanga > Voacanga thouarsii. The sequence continues at coordinate 3,290,117 of JANUWF010001425.1, forward strand.
CAGGAACAAAACCCCACTAGATACGAAGAGGCTATTGCTGATGCCGATACAGATTTATGGCATAAAGTAATGAAAGTCGGATTGAGTCTATGTACTTCAATCAGGTTTGGGATCTTGTAGCTTCACCTGAAGGGATATAACCTATTAGGTGTAACTGGATATACAAGAGAAAGAGGGGAGTGGATGGGAATGTGGAAACCTTCAAAGCTAGGCTTGTGGCGAAAGGGTATACTCAGAATGAGGGAATCAATTATGAGAAAACCTTTTCCCCGGTAGCCATGCTTAAGTCCATCCGTATCCTCCTTACCATTGCATGTCATTATGACTACGAGATATGGCAAATGAATGTCAAGACGGCATTTTTAAATGACCATCTTAGCAAAGACATTTATATGTCCCAACTAGAAGGCTTTATTGCTAAAGGCAAAAAACATATGGTTTGCAAGCTTAAGAAGTCCATTTATGGACTTAAGAAAGCATCGAAAGTATGGAATATTCGTTTTGACGAGATTGTAAAGTTTTACGGTTTCACTCAAAATAAGGATGAATCATGTGTGTACAAGAAACTTGAAGGCATTAATGTGATTTTTCTTGTCTTGTATGTGGATGACATTCTACTCATTGAAAATGATGTAGGGTCATTGTCATCTACAAAGGTTTGGTTGTCTAATCAATTCAGTATGAAGGACTTGGGGAAGCCAGCTACATTCTCGGGATTAGACTTCTTAGAAATAGGAAGTAGAGAATGTTAGGACTATCCCAAGCGGCATACATTGACAAGATGCTGGCTAAGTACAGTATGGACTCATGCAAGGGAGCTCAAATTCCTTGCAGACATGAATTTTCCTTTTCTTCAAGGGACTGTCCTAAATCTCAAGAAGAAAAAGACAGAATGAGTAGGATTCCTTATGCTTCGACTGTAGGAAGTCTCATATACGCCATGCTATGTACTAGGCCAGATATCTACTTAGCCGTAGGCTGGGTTAGCAGATATCAGTCAAACCTTGGGGAAGTTCATTGGCAAGATGTAAAGCATATTCTCAAGTACCTCAAGGGAACGAGAGATTATATGCTGGTTTACAGGGCTGATGACTTGGTTCTTACAGGATACATAGACTCAGATTTTTAAGCAGATAAGAATGAGAGAAAATCTACTAGTGGATAAATCTTCACCTTGTCTGGGGGAGCCATTTCATGGAGGAATATCAAGTAATCTTACATTGCTGACTCAACTATGGAAGCTGAGTATGTGGCAGCTTCGAAGGCATCCAAAGAAGTAGTTTGGCTCCAGAAGTTCCTTTCAGAACTTAGAGTCGTGCCACACATGGACAGGTCGATTGTGATGTATTGCGACAACACTGGAGTAGTATCGCAATCCAAAGAACCTAGGAACCACAAGAAAGGGAAGCATATCGAGAGGAAGTACCACCTGATTCGAGATTTCATCTAGAGACGGGAAGTCGTGGTGGAACATGTTGCCTCAAAGAACAATCTAGCAGATCCATTCACCAAGCCTTTGGCTGAAAGAGTCTTCAAGAGACACTTAGACGCCATAGGGGTGGGTACCTACGGACTTACTTAGTCTTAGAGTGTAAATGGGAGATTGTTGGGAAATATGCCCTCTTAGACTAGGTTTCTGATATAAATATCGAATGTTTTAATAAAAGAATTTATTTTCAAAAATTATTTGTGAATTTACATTTTATTTGTGCACAATTACGTTTGAAAAAGACCCATTGTGTTTAAGGAAGTGGTCCATGTGAATGGAGGTCTTTCACAATAAGGTATGAATCACGGGTTACTTAACACATAAACGTTCATTCTTAATCGATTGATGAGAATGAGAATCTCATCATGTCTAGGTTATTATGTTATGAATTCTAAATAGGGAATGGCTTATCTTTAGCCAATGAGTAGTCCACTCACTTCATGACATAAGCATATTTCAAATACGTAGAACAGGACCTGTAGTAGTGATTTCTTAAAGTACTATATGGTAGAAACCTAGACTACTACTGCTACAGCGTGGACTAGTACTCTACGACTTGAGTATAAGTTGGTGGTTTGACAAAACTGGAAGCATGTACTTTGATATGTTATAGTTGAGGTTCTATCGTAGGACCAATATATTTGCATGTTGGGTATGTGTGACTAGTTAGTTAAGACAGACTTGTACAAAATAATTTCTATACTATATCGCCCCTTGTGGTTGTCTGAATGATCTAAATATCCAGGGCCCTGGGAAACATGACTTAGATGTTGACTTTAGAGTAGCTCCATTAGAAAGTGGAAACAATCCAGGAAGTCGTGGATTATTGAACTAGAAACCTAAAGATGATATATATCATTTAGAGAGGTGTTAGTACATTTCTTCCTCTCTAATGTACGGAGATGTATAGAGGGGTATTTTAGTCATTTCACCTGTAGGTTGGAGACTTTGCTAACGCAGCATTGACCTTGGGGTTAATATTTCCTTATGGTGATATTAGAAAATATTTAAAATGCAAAATACAACTATTTATATGGCAAGGATATTTTGATCATTTTAGTAGCTAAGGCGATGTGTCTTTTGGTCCCCAGTATAGACCGTGAGTCCTAATTAAATGCAGGTTAAGGAATTGGTCTTAAATTAAATTAAATAAAATTTATTTTATTTAAATAGTCTGATTTAATTATTGGGCTAGAATAAAATAAAGGTCCACAGAGAGAGAATTAATTAAATTAGTTTGGTGGGTTAATTAATTGTTCAGGATTTTAGCCCAGTTTGAATAATTAAATATTGACCTGAGACTAAACTAATATAGGCTTGTTAATTGGATTAGTTTATTTGGGCTGAAAAATTAATTATTTATTAGGCCATTTATTTGGTTCTAATTTGAATAATTAATTTAGTCCAAAAGGCCAAACTAAGAATCCAATGGGCCAATCCAGTTTAACCTAGGATTTTATTTAGGTTAAACAGGAGAATAAAGGAGTACGTGGTTTTTCGCTTTTGCTTAAGGGTTAAAGAAAAAAAAGAGTATATTTTAATTCCTCTCCTTCCCTGAGCAAGAAAAACGTACAGCCCCCTACTCTCTCTCGAAAATATTTCTTAGCCCTATGAGTTGTTTACCAAACGAGATTAGACAGGCCATATACTGGAAGATCGAGAGGTTAGCGTTCATATACATGCACAGACGGAGTAGGAGGCTTGTAGGAATCGCACCAGAGGTTTCCACCAGCACACCTATGCCAGTTCCACACATTTCAGTCCAGCCAATTTTGAGAACGAGAAAAAGAGGTAAAAAAAATTTTCCCTTGGAGTCCCGCCAGGCTGTGACCGGCGCCGGCTCCGATTTGCGATTTTCTTGTTCTTCAATTTAATTAGTTTTTTTGCTTCCACTGCGTGCTTTACTTCCCCCTTTAAACCTTCAATAAGAATTCTTATGCTTGAACAGCTATTACTGCTTTCCCATTGACAATCAATTCTATAATTTCTGCACTAGTACTTGAACAATTTATTTTTGCATTTATCCCCTGCTAATCTATCTACTAATATGTATCTTCTCTTGTCCATAAGTTTTTGTTTGATCTCTTTATTCTATCATTTTTGCATTTTGATTGATGACAAAGGGGGAGAAAAATGAATTGTGATTGAATGGTTTATTGACTTGTGATTGTGACTCTGTGAAATACATTGTTATATATTGTTGGGATTTGGGTTGATCAAACAGTGTCAGTATGCTGTGTTGTGCAATGTGTTGTGGTGTGCAATTTTTTTTGCTATCATGATATCCTTTTCACTGATTTTTGCCCTTATAAATGTGGATTGTGAAGTATGAATATATTGAGGCTGTATGTTGGTTTATGAGCATTATGATTGTTTATGGTTATGGCATGAAAATACTGACGAAGAATTGGGTGACTTGATGGAGACTTACTGGAGACCATGTTGAGTCGTTATTATCATGGACTAAGGAGATTGAAGTGTGCATATGAGTTTATTGTGCATTTTGACTGATTGAGATTTGATTGAATGATCTGTTTTGAACATAGTTGTGATGCGCATTTTGTAAAATGTTTGTTTGGAAGATGAGATTATTTAAATGAACATCTATGAAATCTGTCTTATCTTTCCTTAGGTGTTATATATATATATATATATATATATATATATATATATTTCTCATGCTAAAATTTTCTTGAGAAAAATAAGTTCAAACAAACTCCAAAAAAACCATCGATTTATGTTCTTGTAATTTTTTTTACTCTGCACATACTCAATGGGAGTTTTGGACTCACATTTCTTCAATCCAAAAGTCCAGTCTAAAAATGAGTCCTTAAAATGCTAGCTTTTGTCTAATTTTATCCTATTTTGGATACATATTTTGAAAATCTAAAACCTTAAGTCCAGAAATGTCCTTTTAAAAGATTAACTTATGTCTCATTTCTCTTATTTTGGATGCACGTTTTGGAAGTCCATACTTTTGGAATCCAGTCTTACACTCAAAACGCATTTCATGACTCTATATCTTATGATTCATATATGAAAATACTAAGGGAGAGTATTACATCTTATGATTTATCTTCTATACCTCCTCGTGTACATAGCTATACATTTTTTTGTGACTAATATTTGCTGCTATTTTCCTGTGAAATAGTCCTTTGATGGAAGGAAAGAGGATAAGGAGGTAGATTGGGTCATAGGCTCATTGAGCTATGTTTGTGAGTATATGCTTAATTTTCTTATCTTAATCTCATAAACACTTCTTGAGTCCTATAATGAGAGAATGCTTCTTTGTTAAAAATATTCTTGTTTCTCTTAGTCTAACATATCCATACTATACATATCATTGTTTTTATGTCACAATCTCATCAAATTTGTTATCACTCAAAAAAGAAGAGATTGTTAGCCATAAGGGCATTTTCTTGTATTTTGACTTATAACAAATATTGATGAGGACTAACTTGTGTGATCTATATGTGATAGGACATGTTTGACTTCAATTCTTCCAAGGCGTGCAAATAAGATTGCTAAGCAACTCTTGAAAAATGGAATCTAAGAATGGATGATTAAGAAGAAGATAAGCTTAAAAGATTGCATACCAAGAAGTCCTTGTGAAAGAATTTTAGATTAGGAATCATTGTTAAGGTATTACTTATAAAATTCCTATGTCTCTTTACCTTATAATTCAATTTATTTCTACCTTGAAGCATACAAATAAATGATTTCAAAAGAGTAAGCTTTCAGAATTTTAGATTGAGTAATTTGAATGGCTCTGTATCCAAAAGCTTTGTCCAAAACTCTGTGAACAGTGTCAAAATGTTTCTACCTAGAAAGGTGCCATTTTGGACTCACTTTTTAGACGCACTCTCATTCAATCCTTGAGTCAAAAACTCTGAAAAATCTGATAGTGAGAAATTAATCGTTTCTAGCCGTTGGTGTCTTAATTTTTTGATTCTATAAAAGTTTTCAAAAGTCAATTTTAAAGGAGATTCTTGTGTTATCTTTCTTATAAATTCTCCTACACTTTGGATTACAAAAATCTCCCTTTTCATTAGTGCTTCAAAGAGAAATTTAACTACTTTAAAAAGTAAAAGTTGTTTGTGCTCATTTGTTTGTAAATCTGCTCAAAAGTATGAGCTATCTCTGATTCATTCCTATAATCCTTTTGTATATAAAGGTTGTGGTGTAAAACCCATTTGGGGTGAGCCTTGATTTGTAGTTAGTTGAAGAGGTTTGGGTAAAACCAAGTGTAGTGATCCTCTTATGTAATTAGTATAGACAAATACCATTGAGCTGATTGAGTTTATAGAGATCTGGTTTAAAATCCTTAAATGTGAACTTAAATTAATGGATGTATATTTTTGAAGATTGAACCGTTATAAATCTTTTGTTCATCTTCCATACATTTAATTCTGACGGCGTGCGAACCTCTCTGCTTAATGTTTTCAATTATTCAAAAGAAATCTTTATGGTTCTTACCAACCCATCTTTATTCTTGTATTGATTGCATATCTCTTCTCTTATATCATTTAGATCCTAGATGACTCCTTAAGGCTGCACAAAACTCTTTTTTGCATAACTAGTAAACACCTCAATCTTTAAAGCAAAATGAGAATTTTGAAAATTAGATCTTTTTCTGAAAGTGTTTTAAACTTGCCAAAAATCTTATTTACCCCCTCTAAGGTTTTTCACATTTTGATCAAGTGGTACGCGTGGAAGAGATGTTCACAACTCCTTGGAAGGAATCTCTTGCCATCATAGTCCACACCGATGAGTTCTGTAGCATGAGGAACAACTTCATCGTAGTGAGTCCCAAGTATTGGTAAGCCTCCAAGTTCGTGCAAGTCCCATAATGAGATGGACACCTCACCAATTGATATTAAGAGCGTATTGGTGAGAGGACACCAAGCTTCACAAAAGGCTTTAAGAACATTGGGGTTGCAATTATACGTAAAAAGTAATGCGTAGACAGCTTTATAGATCTTTGCAAATCTTAAGTGTCATTTGCAACAACTTAAAACATCGTGTGCCCACTTCCAATATCTCTCCCTAAAGTGAAACACGCCTAAGAAATCAAGTGGTGAGGTCCATTGAGTCTCTTTTTGAATCATTTAGCTTCCAAGTAAAGGTAACATATTGGGATGTGCTTAAGGTTGATGATTTGAGTAAAGAAGAATCTATACCTTCAGGGAGCGAGTGCCTTTGAAGTTGACTTCTGTTGACCATTCCTTCACAAGTTGTTGGAGTGTCATCTTTGGTAGGGGCCCTATATATTTTCCAGACTTTGCCTCATAAACCATCAAAGTCGTTCCAGCTTCTATTGGATCATTTTCGTGGTCATGAATAACTAGCAGTTGTTGGCCCAAAGAAGATCGCAGATTTGAAAAATACACCATGATTGGACATAGTTTCAAAAAAATAGTTAAAAAAAAGTTAGTTGAAAAAAATCTAGTGTAAAATAAAAAAAAAACATTTTGAGTTTACAAAAAAGATAGTGTAACACCGTGAATCTGAAACCCAAAATGGAACTCAAGTCCGTACTCGAAACGCTATATGGCAGCATCTCCAAGAAGACACTAAACCTCTAACTCAAAGAAATCACTTTAATTGAACTAATCACCTCCAAAGGAAAGGAAAAATATATATATATACATCCTAAAATAAAATTCCATAAACAAAATATAAAACCTTTAATATAACTAATGTTCTGCTCAACCTTAACTAAGGATTAATACAAACAACACTCTCTAAACCAAAGTAAAAATCATAATAAGTAAAAATTCTCAAAATGCCAATCAATCTAAAAGCGTAGTCTAATCTCATATGTCTCCACAATTCTCTACATATTATTGATCAAAATCTGCGAAATGTTAAATGGAATGAGCTACACTAACCCAATAAGTAATCCAAACATCTTCTTGGGAAAGAGGATGTTACAAATAATACCTTTCAATAAAACACATCAAATAGTATCCAATAATTAGATGGAACCGAGTTTTTTTTATACAAATGATATAGGATTTAGTCTAATGATAAATAAAAAAAAAACTATCACCTAGATAAAAAAATAGAATAAAAGTATAATTCAATTCTAAAGTAAAACTAATCAGCTTAATTTCATTTAAAGCAAAGCATGTTAAGCCCAAAAATACGCAAGGAAGTCAAACGATACAAAACAATTGGAAAAATAACCATGCTTATTATATTTAAGAATCCAAGCATGTTGGCCCATTTTCTGTTTTGGCATCTTCTACTAGGGTACTATTACATACGGGGAAAATAATGTAAATAATTTGGGTTTTTTTTTTTAAATGGATACTGTCCATGAAATGACCCTCATCATTTGCAAAAATGCTTTTGCGGTCAACGTCCCAAAATAGTAAGGATATTTATTTTTTATTATTTTGTTTTGAGACATCAGATGTCCCAACGTACAGCAACCGAAAAGCTGCAAATCTCCCTACCAGGTAATGAAATCAACAGAAGCTCACGCCCCTTTTCGTTTTCGTCTTTTTTTTTTCACAACATGATCACAACACAATGAAACGAAATAGAAGCCAACGACGTTTTCCATTTTTCTTTTTCCCTACTTTTCATTTTTCCTTTCTTTTTCTAGGGAAACATGATCTACTACCTTTATAAACAAATTATCCAAACATAATAAATTAGAATTCAAAACAATTCAGTTCCATCTATTCATAAGATACTTTTTTTTTTTTAGAACATATATGTATACATTACATATAGTCTAGACACAACAAAATTCAAAAACTTTTTTTTTCCCCCAACATCATGATCAAAACTGAAAGACTTAACATATCTTCATCACACAGCAAACAAATGTTCATGAATCTCAAATTAGGATAAGGGTCACTGATATCAGTCCTGACTATTTATCCCGTCAGGGAGGTCAGACTTATATTTCTTATTAACTGAGAGGGATTTCAGTCACACAAATAAATTGTAGAGCATGTTCTTCCTCCCTTTCTTCTTATCCATGAGCCATTAAACACATATCACACATAGCACACATGATAGTATTACTCAAAATCAGAAGAAAATAACCAAACTCAATTCCCAAATTTATACAGAAAATACAAATTTCAGAATATTTAAAAAAACAGAAGATGTTGGAACCACTTACCTTAGAAGTCAGACTAATATCTCCAATCCAAGCCAATTACTCCGCACAATCGCTCCCTAATATCAAACCACACAATACCAATATCAATCCAAGGAACTAAAACCCAATGAATCAATTAACCTTATTATCTAGACTCCCAGAAACAAAGAGGAAGAGAACCTCTTAATATTTACTCCTCAACCTCTGGCTAAATTAATAGTCGAAGTTAATAAAACTCACCTTCACGATTGAAGCAAGTCAGAGTTTTCTTCCCCAGAGTCTGGAACCCTTGAATGATCGCTTTGACCAACTGATGATAAAACCAAAGAACGTCGTTTAGATTAAGACGTAGGTTTAACTTTTAAAATATTAAATAACAAACACATCTCTTAACTTAATTAAATCTCTCATGACCCCTAAAACCTTGTGGGCTATCTCAGGGGCCATAATAAAAAAAAAAATCACTTTATGGGTCGGTTAAAATACAAGACCCATAATCAATTAGGTTAGGTATTTATAGATAGTTAGTGTTAAAAAAAAAAAACAAGTTAGTTTAAAAAAAAAAAAAGTTTGGTTTGTTGTGAAAAAAAAAAAGAAGAAAAAAATCAGTTTCAAAAAGCGAGGTAAAAAGAAAAAATATAACAAATCCATTTCAAAGTGAAAACACTTGGACAGTTTTCGAAGTTTCCATGTGGTCCCAAAAAAAAAAAAGAATATCACTACAAAAAAAAATGGCTTTTGGTAACACTTTTATTTGCAATATAGTAAAATCTGTAGTGAAAACTTAGTTTTTACTACAGTTTCGAATTCTGCGACATATAAAATTTTTTCGTAACACTTTATTTTGCCACAACTGCATTTCTGTAGGTAAAAGTTCTTTTTTATCACCGATTTAAAAATTATGTGGGTAAAAATAACTTTTTGCCACAAATATTTAAAATTATTGGTAAAAGAATTTAATTACCCACACTTTTACTAAACTGTGGAAAAAGAATACTTTTTCTTCTCTTATCAAATATTTAAAAATGTTAATATAAAATGAAAGTTATCATTGGGCACCATAGTTGAGGTAATCGTTTATATTCAAGTGGTTGTGTGTTCAAATTTTTATATTTACTATTTTAATAATTTTTATATAACTTTTTGGACCAAGTATCTATGCACACTTTTTGCCTTACTTTATTTAGCTAGAACAAAATCTAGTTTCTACAATAAAAAAAAGAGAAATAAAAATGGAAAGTGGAAGTACATAAACTTTAGTATACTCCATTTTGCGATTGTAGTCTAGCGACCATAGTAAGGGGAAGGATGTTTTTGTTACATTTTAAATTTGCTAAATAAGTTGTGCATTTTTTTTTTATTTTTGGATGGGGCAGCGGGTTTAAATAGGTGAAAAAAATATTATTTTATATTTGTAAAATTTTTATTTTTTAAAAAATATTTTTACCAACAGAGGAGAAATAAACATGATTTAATCCGATATTGAATTTGAGACTTTCATCTTACGTAACAACTCTCCTACCACTATAATAAACTATTTCAACTATAAAATTGTTATTGTGTTTAAACATATTTTGTATATTAGGAGTTTAGATGTTCAAAACTTAATTTTTCTTAAATGAAGTTGTTAATAATAATAATAATAATAATAATAATAATAATAATAATAATAATAATAATAATAATAATAATAATAATAATAATAATAATGATGATGATGATGATGATGATGATGATGATGATGATGATGATGATGATGGTACATACCTAACTTCTTTATTATTATCAACAAATAGCTAAGAATCATTTACTTAATATTTTTTTTGTTTGGTTCAGTGGTTCAAATGTGTTGATTCATTTTCTTAACTTCATTGCCTAGGTCATTTTTCTTTGTTATGGTATTTAATTCTTTTTATTTTATTTTTTAAGAATAAATCTTCATTCTTTTTCCTATTTTGATTTTTTTTAATAGATAACATTTTATCTTATTTAAGATAAGGGTAGACACAAAAAGGAAATATAAAGCTTTACCTTAAATGGTGGAATAATTTTTTTTTTTAATTACTATCACAATTATGGACCAAATACCATGAAAATTATCAAAAGTATTTTGCTGGATAAAATAAAATTGACTTCCTACAAACAATCAAAGAAAAATAAAATTAGAAAAAAGAAATATGTAAACTTTAATAGACTCCTTGTGATTTTTGCCTGTGACCAGGGTATAATATTTTAAAATTTTCAAATTGTAATGCCTTTTTTTGGGGGGTTTACATGGATAAAATCGATATCATTTTATATTTTATTTTAGTCCCATGGATAATAACTAATATATATTATTTTTTATAAAGCATAATTATTTTATTATATTGTGATTTTGAATTTTCAAAACACTACACAACTTTATTATACAACATTCATATGTACAACTTTATTATTTTATTATTTTATTTTATTATTTTATACAACTTTTCATATATAAAATTGATCAAAAAGTATTTAGGAGATCTAATAAAACTTTTCAACTATTAGTTTGAATTTTTAAGAAAGCGAAAATTAATTAGATATATTAATGTTGAGAAATTTAAGATTAGGTATTCTTTTCAAAAATCACATAAATTACAAAATTTATTCAGCAATATGAAATTTTTTTTTATAATATGTACCAAATTGAAGTTACCACAGTGAAAATGAAAAGCTAGCCTCTCCAGTAGTAGTATATCACAAATCTCGTCCCCTGTCAAAATCCTCGAGCCTCTCACAAAATTCCAACAATGGCGATCGCAAGTCTATAGAGATTGATCTCTCAAATTTCCAAAACCCATCCTTGTCAATCGTCTCCTAAGCTATAATCTCCCCTTCTTCTCTGTAACCTTGACGCCAATCTCTATAACCCTTGCTACCAATCTCACAAAACTCTTCCCCATCTTTCACCAAATTAGTCGTTCGTCTTCTTCTTGGTGGTCTGAAGAGTTCCTTTGTTCCTCCTTAGTCAAGATAAGTTCTTCCATCTATTTTTCTAGTATATTTTGCTTTGAATTTAAGGTTTATTAAGCTTTTGTACATTGAAGGTGGTGGTGAAGCATTTTGAATAGAAAGATTAGTAAAGACAACTTGAGAAGGGAAAATTAAAATAGGACACTTCGTTGTGCGAGAACAATTTGTGTACATTTTGGTAGAGGTGAACAACTATGTGGTTTCAGCATCAATGTTATTTTGAGATTTTTGGGGATGGTTAAAAAGCTTAAAATTGCCATTAGAAGTGGCAATGGAAGTGCAGATGGTGGAATTTAGGTGAAGTTGCTAATAGCACTATTAAGGAGAAGGATAAAAAATGAAACAACAATAATCATTGTGCCTTATAATTGTGACCCTTTTTGTGCATTCCATTTCCTCTTTATCTCTCTAACTGTGCATATATTTACAAAAGAAATGAAATACTTTATGAATTGTGCCGCCTGCTCAATATAAGTTATTGCCCTCCATCAAAATCTAGCTTATCTAATGGAAAAAGTTTGGTGAGAATGCAAAATTTTATTTTTTTACCTTCTTTCTTCATCCTTTGGTTCTCGAGAAGTGAGTTTAATATGATTCAATACCTCTTCATTTATCTACTTGTCTTGATAAGGTTTTTGTTTGGCATTAGAATTTTTTGGGGTGAAATCATGAAAGTAAAACTCTTTTGTCGTGGAATGACAGTGCTCAAGAACATTGGATGTAAAAGAAATTTAGTGTCACTTAACAACAAAAATCAGATGAACTCTAAGAATAAGTAGCAGTTCCAAATTCTTTCCACTTTGAATTATTGAAAGTACTTTGAGATATCCTTTTTAATGCATACAAATCATTCAAACCTGAGCCATTCTGCTTACATCACACCATTAATATTGAATTCTATATTAGCAAAGAGAATTATAGTCTTACATAATTTATTGAGGTTTATTATTCATATCAATTAATCTCCATAGAATTTGAGTTTAATGCTTAATAGTTTGTGAAGGAGATTACGCAGAATATTCTTCCTAAAATTTGTTGCAGGTTTCTTCAAAGGAGTTAATTGTTTAGGATTCTGATGGATGAGAAATTGAATCTCAACTAATTCTAATATCCAATGCCTCTCTGATTACAAGGAATTATCATGTCAAAACATATATGGGTAGATTAGCTAGTAGCTTGACAACACACTAGCTTGCCTTCTTTGTGATATTACCACCCCCTGGTTCTTATTTCATGTTGAGTTCTAAAAGAATAGGTGAACAGTTGAACATTTACATGGGAAGCACAGATTGTCAATGTTACTGGGAGAAGAATTTTTCATGTGATTTTCTTTCTCTTATATTTATGATAGTAGGTTCAGAGTCAACCATCTCTAAATGGCATCTATCAAAAGGAAATGCTTGTAAAACTATTAAAGTTGGCCAAGGAAATTTGAAATTGCTCAACACTGCAGATAAAGTAAAGCTTATAAATTACACTAATAGCAGAAATTCAGTATTCTATGTTCAGATCTCCTAATTGATTGGGTGATAGAAAATTTTTCTATCTGCTACTCCGTCTATGCCAGAATCTTCTTATTTTCTCTCTCACCTTGATCACTAAAAGAATGATTTATTTGAATAAATTTGATTAATAAAGAATTCCATTAGCAACTTTCACATTCTTTTAGTCATCTTAGAAACAATTTTACAATAGCCCTTATGTAAAAGAAGGCCATCCTTATATTTGCTTGTAGTTTTTCTTATTTTTTGGGATTTAACAAACACAATTTCTTTCCAATGAAAGTTAGTGTGGTTTTTGGTTTTCTTTACCAATGAAGGTCAATGCATGTGCTGAACAATCATATAGCTCTTACTATGCTTTTAATGGTACTGAGAGTTAATCAGGTATTTTTGTACTTGTAAAAATAAACATTAAATGCTATTTCACTTCGTTCTTTGCATGCCTTTCTATTCATTTTTGAAAAACCTTAGAGGGGGGTGAATAAGGTTTTTGGAAAGCAAAAATAATTTTTTCGAAGAGTCTAAAATGTTGAATAAGGATGATCACCAAGATACTTGGACTGACTTTATTGATGCATTGAAAGCTGTTCAAGCACTCGTAGATGTGTATCCAGATTTAGACAGTAAAAGAACATAAAAACAGTGCAAGAACCACTAAATTAAAATGAGACAAGAGATGTATAGTGGTTCAATCACAATGATCTACATCCACTACCTTAAGCCTCACATTTAAAGATTTTCAACCCTATTTCATTAACCTCACTTAATGAAACAGCCACATACAAGAGTGGATCACCACACTAGGTTTTACACAACCTCTCAAACACATCAAGGCTCACCCCTATGGGTTTTACACCACAACCTTGAACATACACACAACAAGGATCACCCCTATGTGTTTTACCACACAACCTTGCACTTACAACAATATAAGGATCATCCGTATGGGTTTTACCACACAACCTTACACTTACAACAAAGAATTGAAAATCAACAGAACAGAGATAAGCTCACTTACTTGAGCAGATATTCTCTCAGATACAAGCCACAAAATACTTTTATCTTTGATACACAATGAACTCACTTTGAAGCTAAGATAAAAGGAGATTTTTTAAAATATTGAGCAATAGTGTTTCTAAGATGAATATTTCAAAAATCTTACTTGTAATCTTGCTTTAAAGGCTATTTATAGAGTCAAAAAGTGGAGTGCCAACGGTAAAAAAAAACGGTTATAAATTTTTCTATTTAAACTCATCCGAGTTTTGGACTCGGGTTTTGGACGAAGATGCATCCAAAAGTTAAATCCAAAATGGCACATCCTTGACAAAAATTCTTCGACCCAGTTTACAGGATTTTGGATGAACCTTTTAGATTCAAACTGTTCCATCTAAAATTCTGTGAATTTTAAAATCTTTTTGAGAAACATCTCATTTGAAGCTTCAAGGTGAAGTCAAATGAATCAAAAGATAAGAAGACATATGAAATAATAGATATACCTTAATGACACTTCCTAGTCTAATATTCTTCATAAAGAGTTTCCTTGATATATAACTCCTCATACTATGATTTTCGCATTTGATCTTCTAATCTTGAAATCAGTGTCGAATGAGTAGCTAACAATTCTTATCTGAAGACTTTAGAAGAATAAATGTCAAACATGTCCTATCATAATAAATTGACACGTTAGTCCATATCGACGTTTGTCATAAATCAAAACCTAAAAGAAAGCCCTTAGGGCTAACAATTTTTAATCAATGAAGTATTAGGTTTACGTGCGTGCATTCCTTTCTTTATTTGATTGAAAACTATTGCAGATTCTCCTCATCTTTAAAGGTATCAGGGGCAGATTCTCCGCAAATTCAATCTCATCATTCATGCTACCACTTGCCATAAGCAGTTTGTTGTCCACTTTTATATTATTATTTAAATTACAACCTTCGTCCCACTCCAATTCCCCATCGTGAGTTATGATACCATCTACCAGAGGTAACTTGTCCTTTTTAACATCAATGGCAACATCACCACCTTCCTCCCACTCCAATTCACTGGCATCATTCATGCATCAATTTGCCCCAAGCAGTTTGCAATCAACTTTGATGTCATCAGCTAAGGTACCACCGTCCTCCCACTCATATTTTGAAGCAGAAACTGAGCATTGTTAGATTTGATACAATTGTTGTTGTGATATGGTTCACTTTGATTAATTTCTAGCATTTTTGTTGACGAACTTAAAATCTTTCTTCCTTTTACAAAAGTGATAATAATTTCATTATTATAGAGTTCAAAACTTGTCAAACTTCTATTGTACTTTAACTTAATAGAGCTATATTGCTTATACCTACATTGTTACCTTGGTACAAATAGCAAACTTAGTAGTTGACAGTTAAATTTTTATGTCTTTTCCTGAATAAGAACAAGATTTTCAGTTGAACTAATGTATTGAATATGCTTAACTGTGCAAATGCTGAGTAGTGATGTTGAAAATGTTGAGTAGTAAGATTTTCATATTTGGAACATATTCTTTTCTCTTTTTCCATTTTTGTGAATTGTGGTTCTAATAATTAATCAAATGTGGTGACACATAGCATTTGAAGTTTCACTTTATGTCAATGCAAATTAGATTTCTTCAAAACTGCTTATGTGCTTTATGATTTCGAATTTTTTGTTAAAGTGGATGATTATATATATCTGAGACAAGTTTTGTAGTGACTTTAGAAGTTCAAATTGTAACTTTATTAAGAAATAATCTTGTCCTTTTTTTCTTAATGACAGGAAGAATGAAGATTAAGGTGGTTGAAGGTTCATATAACTATGGCATTATTTTTTGTCCTCAATGAGTTTTCATAACTTCTTATGGATGTCATGGTTAGAATTGTGGTTTTGTTTTGGATTATTTTAAACTAATATCAAGGATTAGATTCATGACACTTATCAGACTCCATTTATTTTTTTTAGTGTATATTAAATTATTATTAATGGAAGATGGCATTTTGAATGTTTATTCCATGGATGTGAACATTGAATTCAATATGATGATATTGACAATTTTTTTTCCTTCTACTTTAACAAGATCATCTACTATACATATAGAACTATGAAAATCTCTAATATTAATAATCAACTACGAATGTAAAAAAAATGGAAATTTGTCCAAAAATCAAAAACATTTTTCTGAAGCTTTAAAGTGTGGCAAAAAGTATTAATTATAACAAATGGGTATTATCCACGGTTATGTCAATTTAGAAAAGAACCATGACAAAAAGGATTATTTCCAACAAAAATTTAATTGTAACAAATAATATTCTCCAAAGTTGTAAAATGTAGGAAAAACCGTGATAAAAAATTGAAGTATTTGCCCACAGTTAATAACCGTTGAGAAAAATTGTGGCAAAAGTCCATGAATAAATACCACATTTTATTTACAATGACTCCAAACTGTGGTAAATTCGTGGCAAAGGGTATTCCCTACGGCTATACAACTGTGCCAAACTTTTTGCAATGACTATAATGCCCACGCCTCGAAAATCGTGGCGTTTCCGTGGCAAAAACGTATTTGCTACAATTTTGTCCATTTTTGCCACACTTTCTCTGACGTTGCCAAAAGTCAATTTTTTTGTAGTGAAGGTAGCTTCAGGAGACGAAAGGTGAAAAAAAAAGTGTGCATTCGGGAAGTACAATAACGCAAAAGACAATTGATACGGTTAGCATGTGGGGCTTGCATGAATATGGTCAAAGCTTCGTTGACAGCTAAAAGAATAAAAAAAAATGATAAAGGGAAAAGAAAAAAAAATGCGCTTACTAGAAATCTTACAAGTAGTTGTGAATTCAATGTCAAAATCCGAATTGAAGCTACATATTTGTGTGAAAAAAATTAGTGAGATTACAAGCCTTTTTATAGGCACTATTGAATGCCTCTTCCAAATCCTATAAGAATTCTAATTCTTGGTTAAAAGATTTTGACTTGAATTTGGATTTAAATCCAAGAAATTTGATTGGTGGCTCAAGAAATATTACTCCTCCTCAAATTTGGAGAGTTTAGGTCTTTTGTTAAGTCCTTATGAAAATAGAAAAGGAATTCTATGTTGTTAAGGATTTGAAAAGACTTTTATATTAATTTCTAATTAAATTGAGAAATTAATATTATTTTTATTTTAAATACTTAAGTCTTGATTCCAAATTCTTTTAACAAAGTATTTTTCCTCAAGTCTTGAAGTGGGGGCATTTGTAGACAAAGAATTTTGGGAGAAAATATATTTTATTTGATCAAAGATTAAAATAAAATTAAATATTTTAATCTTGATTAATTAAAATAAATTCATGAATAAATATAATTATTCTTAAATTAATATAGTTGGGCCATCATTAAAAGTCTATTAAATCTAATGGGTTATGAAATTAGACTATTAAAATTGGGTTATTGTTAATTGTCCATTTTATATTAAATTCAATATATTATGAATTAAATATGATTGGATTAGGCCCTAAAGTTGGACTTTTTGAGAATATCATAACCCAAATATAATGTGGACTAAATGAAATTGGGTTAAAATATAAATTGAGGCCAAGTCATCTTAAGCCCAAGTCCATTAGGGTTTGTTAGGAGGTTTGTTCAAAATCCCACATCAATTGTTTATACTAAAGTCAAGGGAATATTGGCCTATAAATAGAGTCTTCCTTCAAGGGTTCAAGGCACTCCCGGATCCTCAAGCTTCAACAAACAAGAAACATCTCAAGTTTCAACAAAGGGCGGATGCAGGATTGGATTATTAGGGGGGCCAAGGAGATGTCTCAGCCCAACCCATGAGTTTTCTCTTCATAAAGTTGGCCTTGAAGCATACTTGTCTCAGTCTCTTTGTTCGTTCCTCCAACTGTGTATTAGGGATTTCTTCCATTAGTTTCTTCTCAAGTTCCAGTATCTCAATGACTTCTCTCAACTTCTTCTCAACCATATATCCTCTTTCTTCTTCATTTCGCATCTCCTGAACATTTTTTATTAGGGTCTCCAAACTCATCAACTTCTTGTGAAATCATCGACGAATTCCCAACTCTCTATATTTTTTCTTCAAAAGGGTTCTACCAACATTCAATTCTTTGGCCACCTGAGTGAGTGGCATGTAAAAGTATTTCGAAATGGTTGCTTTTGACAATATCTTGGAGCTACTGCCCTTCTCCTCTCTATGTGTCCTAATCATCTTCTTCTCCATAGGAATTTTGTCTGAAGTGATACCTTAACTGCCGTCTGAAGTAATACCTTGAACTATATTTTGGCTTTGTTCAAAATCTATTAGGGAGTAGAAAGGATCATGCGCAAGAATATCCTCCATCAAAGGAATAGCATCAAAGGTAGTCTCTTGAATGGATAGATTAAATTAGAAATCCAAAGTAGCATATCCAGAACTTCCATAAATTCACATCACAACAAATTAAAAGAGAGTTCAGTTTCATTATCAAGCAGACTTCCAGATGAAGAAGATGGGTGAAAAGCCAAAAAAAAAAAAAAAAAAAAAGGTCCTCAAAAGTATCTCACTTAAAATTAAGAGGAAGTGGTTGGTTTGAAAATGAAAACACATCAAAATCTTCTGTACGAAGAAGAGGAGACTCCATGAATATATGTTTAGTCCCTTTGTGGTTTTTTGAAGCATGTATATATTATCTCGTTTTACATGTATTTAAAGAAGGAGGAAGAGGAAGAGGCAGATGACAGTTGGAGGAAGGGAAGATGCATTTGGACTGAGGAGAGGAAGAGACGAGGAAGAGGAAAAGATGATATTGGGAAAAGACAAGGAGAAAGGAAAAAAGATGATACTGGGAAGAGACAATGAGGAAGGGGAAAAGATGATACTGGGGAGGACTGATGTATTCAATTTTGTTTCTTGTTTTTACATGTACTACTGTTTCTAATAAATTTCTTAATATTTCCTACTTGTTATATATGTAGTATTACTTCTCTTGTATAGTTTAAGGATTATTTATGATTTCAATATTCAAAAGATTGATTTTGATTTGTTTGGCATTAAACAAATTGTGTTTTATTGTGATTGGTGTTGAATGAGTTGAATGGATTGAATCAATAGGATATTCACATATTTGCAATTGCAACTATGAATCACGTTCTAAAGAATTGATATCAAATCCTATTTGAACTACTCATGGAGTTTTTACAAGTGCGCTTTCAGAATTTGAAGGACCAAGATCAACGGAATACATACTTGGAATATATTAATTTATTTAAATATACTAAAGCAAATCTTGTAACAACACAGCACAATCCAAGTCCCACATCAATAATAATTTTACCCCCTACATATATATTCGTATAAAAGCCACAAAATTATCTAAATTAAATTAAATATTTTTAAAAATATAAATTAAAATTTTAAATTGAATAAACATATTATATATCACCCTACCCAAGTATTGTAAAATTTTGAATTCTAGTAAATTCATTAATGTTAAGAAAAAAAAAAGACAGAGAAATAAATATCCAAATTAATGTAAAACTAAAAAAAATAATATTCTGAGATGTACCTTTAACAGAAGATAAAATAAACTTTGTCATGACTGACGAAGAGCTTTATGTGTAATGCGGCAGCGGGGACGGAGACCTGAGTTTCTGTTTTCTGAAGATTTGGAGAAGCTCTCTGGCTCTGTGCTCTTGTCTTCGGGAGTTTTGTTTGGAAACGTTGGTGGGCTTTGGAAATTGTCAGAAATTGGAGTGGAAAGGAAAGTGAAAAGGAAGAGTGGAGTTTTGTGTGTGGAGGGGGGGGGGGCATATGGTGTGGCTATATATATATATATATATATATATATATATATATATATATATATATAGTTATGTTAAAAAAATTCGAGGGAGGGGGGCATGTCGTGTGGCTATATGTCCGCTATTAGTTTCAACAAGCTCAAGCATTCAAGTTTCATCAAAATTTAAAGTTCAGAATCGTCATTAAATCAAGGTTCAGAGTCTTCATCAAATTTCAAGGCGTTCATTTTGCTCTGTATCAAACAAGTCTCGAAGGCTTGACAATCAATGTTCGTCATCAAATTCCATTCAATCCGAGATCAAGCGCTTCAGATCTCGAATCAACATTTTTCAAAAAGAGAAGAATCGGAGGACTTATCCTGCAATTTAGGACTTCTTCAGAGATTTGTAACCACTTTTCATATTTACTAAATATTTTATATTTTTCAATATTTTTCTTGTCTTACTTGTAGACTTGAAATTTATCATTTCATAGTGATTTTTCCAAGTAACAATATTTTTTAACAAAAAAGAAAGTTCCCAAATTAATGATTATATTGTTATCCTTTTGTATTGGATTAAAATAAGAGTAGAATATTGAGATGCAACATTTTACACATTGAATATGCAATAAACTTTTTTTTTAAAGAGTATAATTAATAAATAATTATTAAAAAAAATCACCGAAGTTCGAAACTCAATTAGATTATCCCAATTAGAATATCCAAGCTCACTTGAAACTTAATCTAAATTAAATCAAGTTGAACAGATAAAGTTTGGATCTCGGAATATATATATATATATATATATATATATATATATATATATATATATATATATATAAACATTGCATGAATGACATGTGTAGTTACTAGCCAACTATGTCATTGCATTGGTAGCAAAGACTAAAGGATTGTTTGATAACACAATTCAACACTTAAAATTGAATGCATTCAATATTTATTTATTAAGTGTATTTGATAACGATTAATATTAAATATTTAATTAATTAGTTATATTTTATAACATATTTTTATTATCACTTAATTGATTAAGATGTTTTGAAATCTTGTTATAAATTTTAAGTGAATTAAAAGTTATTTAAGTTTGAAGTCTAAATACGTTAAATATTCATCTAATTATTAATATTTATTTATATTAAATCTAAATTATAATAATATATAGTGTAAAAATAAATTATAATTAATTTAGACTTCAAATTTCAGATTTAATCTTTAGATTTTAATTTTCAAAATTCAGTACTTAAATATTTAAATTTCAATTTTATCAAACGAGCCTTAAGGGCTACTTCATAGTCTAAACACTAAAATAAAAAGTTTTAAGTATTAAATTATGAAATTAAAATATTGAAAACTCAAATTCGAAATATGAAGCTCGAATATAAATATTGAATTAATTATATATAACTTGTATATTATTTTTATTATAATTTAAGAAGAAGAAGAAGAAGAAGAAGAAGAATAATAATAATAATAATAATAATAATAATAATAATAATAATAATAATAATAATAATAATAATAATAATAATAATAATAATAATAATAATAATAATAATAATAATAATAATAATAATAATAAACATATAATATATTCATATTTTAAATTTAAACAACCTTTATTTTATTTAAAATTTATAATAAAATTTCAATATATCTTAATGAATTAAATGATAATAAAAATTTGTTATCAAATGTATTAAAGTTTTTAAAAACTTAACAATATATGTTATCAAATACAATTAATTAAATAAATATTTAATTAATTAATTTAAAAATATTTTATTAAGTTATCAAATATATTCTAAAATAGGAGGACAAGAACTAAAAGTTTTTTTAAATAAAAAGTCTAAGAATAAGTAGTCAAAATAAAAAAAGGAAGGACTAAATTTACATTCCTAAAATCTAAATTTACACTCTTAAATTATAATTGTGTTATATAGTTATTACTACCCTTTGTCTCTTGCATTTCCAAGTCATTAATTTTTTGAATTCCTAAATTACTCTTTTAATTAAAAAAAAAATCACTTCCACATATTGCTCCTTTAGAACTTGACCTATTGTAGAGTTTCAAGGGGATTAAAATTGATGAGGGATTTTACGAATTTAGAAATATAAGAGTCAATACAAGTTTTTTTTTTTTTTTACTAAAAAGATAGTTTAAGAATTAAAAAATTAATGGTTTGAAAATGAAAGAGTCAAATGATAACAATGACCAAACAAAACAATTGTAATTTAGGAATGTAGATTTGAATAAGAATTGGATTGAGATGAATTTGTTAAAATTTAATAAAATATTATTATATGTGGGATCCAATTATTAATGAGAGAGAAAATATTATATGTTATGAGTATTTAATAATTCTCACGAAACAAAAATTATTTAAATTAATATTATTTTAAATTAAAATTTTGATTTGAATTGGAAAGAAATTCTTTCCAAGTACATCCCAATAAAAAAAACTTTAAATACTAAATTGTTGGGTTTTTCTTCCAAGAATTAAACTACGGAATTTTCTATCTTAAAATTAATTGTTTTTTTAATATAAGGATATTTTTGCACCGTAAGAAATTACCTTCTGCACTATTCACATCTCTATCGAGTGAAGTGGGAAACATGCACACGTTTTACCCATCTAATGGTAGGTTTTGACTGCTTCAATTGAGTGGTCAACCCTCCTAATCGTTATCTTGTTTAGTCTCTCACAATTGAACAAAGAGATCATGAGAGGTTAATTATTAGTTAAAAAAAAAATACAAAAAGTCGGTGAAGGGGGCATTATGGCTCTTGGACTAGGTCCAAATCTTGTGATATAGTTATTGTTATTTGTAAAATCACGTTAGAAAGTGCATATCAACCACAACCTAACAACTTAAAAAAAAAAAAAAAAACTACTATAATTTAATAACAAATCCTCTCCTCCAATTTTATTGTTATTTAGGCTTCATTGGGTTTGTTTGGTTCGTGGGAGGGGAGGGGGAGAGTTGCTTTTACTTCCTTTAGTGGAAATAAATATATTTATTTTGTTTTGTTTGATATAAGTGGAAGGAAAGTAAATGATAAATATTCACTTGTATTTAGTCCTATTGAAAAGTGAAGAGAAATGTAAAAGTATTTTGTCAAATTTACTATTATACTCATACTATTAGAGAAGTAAATTAATTTATTTTTATTTGTTTGATATGATTGGATGAAGTAAATAGTTGTATTATAAAATTGAGACAAAGTGTTATTTATTAGACAAATCATTAATAATTATTAGATAAGAATTAATATATTCAAAAAAATTAAAATTAGACTAATAAAAAATATTTGCTTTACTACTAGAAAGAGTGGTAAAAAAGGACAGAGAGTATAATAATGGTAGGAGAATTTAAAAAATATATATATAAAGTTAACAAATTGGGAAAAAATAAAAGTAAGAGATAAAAACTTTAATAAGAAAAAATATCAAAGTTAGAAAAACTTGAGGTAATTTTAGTATTTCTAATGAAAGGATTGGTGCAATCCTTTCAAGATGTGAGGGGCAAAAATCTGATGTGGAGGGGAAAGGGAATACCTTCACATTTACTTTCTCTCTTCATTTACGTTTTACCAAACAAAACGGATACAATATTTAGTTTCCTTTCAAATTTATTTCTTCTCTTCTTTTTCTTTCACTTACTACCTCAACCAAACAAGATTGTTATTTTTATTTTTAACAACAAGAATTTAATAAAGTTTGTAACTTGTAGCTTTGCTTGAGGTTCTTTTTCTTTATTTTCATTTTCTTTAATATTAAACATTTAATGTTGTTAACAAGTTCTTTTCTCTTTCTTTTATAGCATAGTAAGACTACCAAATTGGACTCTAAAGCTTTTATTGATTTCTCTATATATTGTCATATTACTAGTAGTTTAATACTTTATGTAATCGTTTTTTTCCCTAAAAAGAAAAAAATATTTTATAAAAGCACGTCCGTAAAAAATGCAAAAAAATACATCAGGTGGGACATAATGATTCCATATATAAAGTTCATTAACATGTAAGCATAAAAAAGTAAGAAAATGAGTTGGGTAATTTTCAAATTTACGCACAAATGATATATCAATTAAAGAGGATTCCCATAAAAGGTCCTTTAGCCATACAACGAAAGAGCCAAAGATTCTGAGGTCATCCTTATCCGACCAGATCCTATTAATTAGAAATTCACAATCACTCTCAATTGTGACATTTGTAAATCCCCTTAAATAGAAGTGCAATTCCTCTATGAATGTTACTTCTTCCGTCGATAAATAATTGGTCTAATTTTTTTTTTTAATTTGTCTAAAAACAACTATCCACTTTCTAAATATAAATTTTATTTAATTATTTTTTTCAATTTTACCCTTAGCACAATTTTCTATCAATTAATTAGTATCACAATTACCCATACTGAAGTTATTTTAACCAATAATAAAATTACGTTATCTTATAAAAATAGTCAAAAGTAGGAAGACAGAGACATATGTAATTATTAGAGTAATGTAATTAAAGGAGTTGTGAGATTCAAATTAATGAGATGAGAAAGATAATAAAAATACTCCAAAGGGTAAATTGGATATTTTAATCATTTTTACTATAGAATTCCACAATTTCTTAATATGTATAGTTTTTATAATTAGGTCAGCTATTTGTGGACGGAGGGAATATCATCTTTGCGTTAAAAAAGTAGTCTTATCAATACCATGTGACATTGCAACTAGTCTCATTCCTTTGTCATCCTGCACAATAGCACCAATAGATGTGCCGTCATGCCCCCATGCTACATCTACATTATCAGCCTCCCTGGCCCATGCTATCCATTTGTTGTCTTCTTCCAAAGATCTTATGCCTTTACTATATAGAACCTTAGTTGTTGCCTTTTTTTGAGACATTCTAGTGCACATCTAGATATTCCTCCACTAATGTATATATCTGATTGAGAATTGACCTTGGATCAAAACATTTTTGATTCGAAAAGTATAATGTTCCTCACATACCAAAGATACCAACAAATAGTTGATTGAGTTCCTGATTCTTGTGATAGTACCAAATTTAGACGCTCTTTGAAAGAACAGACAGCAAAGGTCAACCTCATAATGTCTTTCAATCTTGATAATTCCTCCCATGCATATCTTGACATCTAGCAGTAGAATACAGAGTGTAGTAGGGATTCCTATGCTGCACCATACAAAATACACTGCTTCGAGATGGTTTGGATGTGAACATAAAAAACTGTTGAGTATGACAGGATATTCCAAAAAATTCTCTAGAGAAAATTCCTTATTTTAGGTTGTACTGACAAGTGCCAGATAAAGTATTAGAACTTATTTTCCTTAAACGAATAGGAAGATGATGTATCATTTGGAACTCCGATGCATGAATCTCACAACAACCTTATACCTAGATTTGACTAAGTAAATCCCATTAGATGTGAAGTGCCATATAATCCTATCAATAGGCCATGATGGATTGAGTGGAATCTGTAATATGGCATCCACCTTATATAGAAGGAATAAAGCCTAGAGATGGTTTTCTCTCTAGCAGCTAAGGTTGAAATCTATTAGTTCAGATGCTAAGCATTCATGGGATTTTCCCTCATTAATCTAAGAAAGACGGAACTCATAGAGGACTAGTAGCCATTTGTCATCCCATATTTGAATGGATAGCCCATTCCCAACACGCTACTTGAGACAAGGCATAGCAGAGCATTCTTCAAGAAGACTACACCAGATATAGGAGGGCCTTTGTCCTAGAGAGGTATGTATGAAAGCACATTGAGGAAAATACTTGGCTTCAAGGACTTGATGTAACATTGTATTAAGATATTGCAGTAGGTTCTAATATTACTTGGCCAAGAAAGCCTTCAAGGTCTAAAAATCCCAACCTTTCCATGACCTTAGTTCTTTAAAGAGGCTGCCAATATTTCCAATAAAGCTTCCTATTACATTCAATTCCTTCCCACCAAAATCTTGTTGTCATTGAGACAATGCCCTTCCGGATGCAATCAGGAAGAAGGAAGTGTAATATCACATAAGTAGGAATAGTTTGAATTACACTCTTGATTAGTACCTTCTTACCCACTTGTAAGAGAAAATTTTCCTTCCACATATTGACTTTCTTCCACGCTCTATCCTTAATGTATTTGAAAACATCCATCTTAGAACGAATAATCATGAAGGGGAGACCCAAATATTTACCATCTAGCAAGCCCATCTATATGCCGAAAATAGTTTGATCCATTTACTTTATATAAGAGGTAGTGTTCTTGCTAAAATATATAGTTGTTTTTATTGGGTATCCCATACATATCATATATGGCGCAGTGAAAATATAAGAACGAGATACCATCTCAGGACTCGCATAGTGTGGAAAACAAGACATAAGAGAACAAAGGTAACAGCATTACCTTTCTTTGAGCGACTGAAAAACAAAAGTTTTCCTTCTTCAAGTCGAGGCGCGATCTAACAATCCTCTTAATTAAACACCATGAGAGTTGAACGTCCAACCACTATAATCGCAGTGTGTGATTATCTCAAACAGAAATCCACATGGAGGATGACACTCAAGAACCAAGATGTTTATGTGTTAGCATAAACCAAAGTGGCGGCTAGGGTTTGATCAAGATCAACGAGAAAGAGAAAAAGAAAGAATGTTGTATGTGCCCTAGGGTTTAGAGTTTTCGTGTGTGTTCCTCACCCTGAGGAACTGTGCATATATCCTATATAATGCACAAAAAATCTTGATGAAAACACTCCATTTGAGAATTCTAAAACAGTTAGAATTACCTAATTGTAATTGAAAATATCAAATTCTCTCAATTACAATTTGGATCATAAATTATAACTAATTATTATTTAGCCCACAACAACTTCTCTTTCTCACAATTAACCCCATTATGTTATCAAATAACATCTTGAGTATATAATCCTCTATTGTGTGTGACCTATTAGATTTTCCAGTCAATTGGTAGCGAACATGAATTAATCCAAACGTCTTTGAGATTAATAATCTATAATTAATTAGAATTAATTCTAATAATTCTAATCAGGATTGGTTTATCAATTCATCAATTAATAAATCCATATTCCAAGATCATGAGTGGTATCTAGCAACACATCATGATCACCCAAAAGTCCAGGAAGTCAAGTGGCTTGACATGAACCATTCAATAACAAACTACAGTGCAATTAACTTCTTTTACCATACAATATCTCATTTGGTCTGGAGTATAGAATTAGTGCCAACTCCCTCCAGAATATATATTAATTCTGGCTCGAATATAATAGTACTTATACCAGAAACCTACTACTCTAGATGTGTATCAATTGGAACTGTTTTCAATACACAGTCGCCTTGGCCAAGGATTTCTCGAGTAGTAATTCCTACAAGTGGCCGTGAGAAATTCGCTCCTACTATTAGGAGTGGTGAATCCTTTATTGACCCTCTCAACTACTTTCGTTTATCTCACAATGTACCTAATATCCATCCCATAGGCGGCCCTTGATCTGGCTTCAGAGATTGGAATCAAAGCACAATGCTCAGCAAACAAAGTACTTTGGAGATCTTAAGTCTAAGGATACTTACACGTTTGCTATATTGAGATTATATCACTGGCACTAAATAGTTATCCATGTGATTATCTCATAGTTAGGTCATCCAATGTACTTGTTCCATTAACAAGCATCCATGTGTTAACTTTGAGTATCTCAATACTCACGATATGAGAACCACCGCCTGATCAAATTAGGAAATCTAACACATGCTAGTCTTAACGCATTAATGATGTCCTGTCTCATTAATCCTACAACTAGAGACTATTTAAGTACTAACACTATACAGTGTAGTAAGAATCTCATATCATGATCTCTATCATGATTTCCTTAACACAGTATTGTACTAGGGACTTTATCTAATAGTTATATTACATAAAAGTAAACAAAAAAAAAACTGTAAGATAAATAATGCCTTTTATTAAAATAAAATATGTCATATACAACGTATAAGTGATTGCCTCTAGGGCATAACACTAACAATTTTGTCCATGTTTGTGGACTATCTAGAGAGCACCTTATAGTCTTGAAGGATTTTTTTTAGGTCAAATTCCCATGGTTTGTTTTGCAAAAGAGAATGGAGTCATTTGCAAAAAAGAGGTGAGTGGGATCTGGTCCAGAAGTTTCAAAATGTATGCCCTGCATTTGCCTTGAACCGTGTGTATGTCGAAGCATAGAGTAGAATCCATTAGCACAAATAACAAAGAGGAAAGGGGTAGTGGGTCTTCCTGTTGAATCCCTCATGATGGATAAATTTTTAAGGTTGGTGCGCCGTAAATAAAGACTGAGTAGCTAACAGGCCTTACATATCTTATAATTAAAGTCACAAAGAATGCAAGAAATTTGTTGCAAGGAGCACTGCCTCTAAGTAGTCTCATTCAACTCTGTCAAAGGTCTTGCTAATGTCTCACTTAATGGCACAGGATGAGTCAGATCTAGAAGAAGCCATCTAGAAAGAGTGAAATTTTTCAAAGGCAAGAACAATGTTATCCGTCGTCTGCCTATTCATTATAAAGGCAATGTGACTCTCATGAATCACCAATGGAAGTATAGTTTTCAAAGGATTTGCTAATATCTTAGAAATCAGCTTATAAATTGAGTTGCATAGACTGATAGACCTATATCAGTTATCTCCCTCAGAGATTTCAACTTGGGAATTAGCACTAGAAAAGTATCATTAATAGAAGATAGAGCTGTATCATTATTTGAAAAATTCATAGCCATTCTTATGATTCAATCTCAAACAATATGCCAATATTTTTCTACTCATTTTTTTTCAAACATTTTCCTCACTGCCCTGGGAAGCTAGAGGCCTCTGCATTTTGGATAAGGCTAAGGTGCCGTCTATTAAAATTAAGCAGAAGAAGCTTAAGGCTGTTGCCAAGTCAGTAGTTACAGCTGTTGCCAAGTCATATTCCAAGTCAGATATAGAAGACAGCTCACATGCCAGATCATCAAAGTTCTATTTTGATCCTGGCTGAAGCATTTTTGGCGGCAAAACATTTCAGAAGTTTAGAAGCTGTTATTGTTGCCTTGCTTTGATTAACAGCTGTTAATTATTGTTAGATGTATTCCAAATTTCATTAGTTTTAATTTTATAACATTTTGAGATTCGGATGTATATATATATTTGATGTAATGAATCATTCTTCAATAAAGAAACATAGATCATTTTCTTCATTGTCAGTTTCTTCCATTTTTGCTGCTCTTCTTCATGGTATCAGAGCGCAATGCTTGCGTTGCTCATAATCTATTGAAGATGAAAGGTGGATTTTGAATCTTATTTTCTTCTTACGCATTTCAGTTGATTCTATGAGGTAATCATGAAATCAAAGTATTCGATTATTTATATGCTTTCTAGGTGAATTGGTGTTTGAGTTTTCTGGTTAATCGAATTAGTTTTGTGTTTTCTGGTTATTGAAGTTGTGGAGTTTGTATAATTTGGTTAAGCAATTATGGCTAATCAAGAATTTGCTGTATCGAGTCCATTTTATATGCATTCGAATGAAAATCCACCTTGATTTTGGTTCAACCATCTTTAAATAAGAGGAATTATCATCAGCAGTGTAGAGCTATGCGGATGGCTTTGATTTCTAAGAATAAATTAGGTTTTGTTAATGGTAGTATCAAAGCACCAATTCGAACTCATAACTCATATGTAGCTTGGGAACAATGTAATAACATGGTTTTGTTATGGATTCTGAATTCAATTTCATCATCTATTGCTCAAAGTGTGATTTAGATGGATAATGCTTATGATGTTTGGGCTGATCTTTGTGAACGATTTTTTCAAGAGGATTCTTTTAGAATTTCAGACCTTCAAGAAGACATTTATAACTTGAAATAAGGATCATTAACTGTCAATGAGTATTACACAAATTTAAAATCTCCGTGGGAAGAATTGTTAAACTTAAGGTCTCTTCCAATTTGTTACTGTGACCCTTAGTGTCAATGTCTAGCATTGCCTAAGGTCAAGATAAATAATGATGCTGATTTTATTATCCGATTTATAAAAGGATTAGAGCAAGAGTTTACTAGGATAAAGTCTCAAATCTTACTGAAAAAGCCATTTCCAACTATAAATCAGGCATTTTCTATGGTTTCCACTCATGAACGATCTCTTAATTACCATTCTACACATAGTGATAGTTCAGTTTCTGCAAATCCTCAAGTCTTTTCTGCAAGAAACATGGTGGTAGATTCATCCACACAGATTGGACATGTTCCCAAACATGAGTCCATGTTAAATGCAGTTGGAAATGCTAATGGGAAAAGTGTACAGAATGCTGGATGTCAAAGTTTCAGAAAAGGGAACAATATGAACAAAAGGTTGCAATGTACATTCTGTGGAATGCAGGGACACACAATAGAAAGATGTCATAAGAAACATGGATTTCCAGCAAGTTATAGAAACAAAAATAGGAATGTGGGGAATCAGGGATTTATGCCACAAGCTAATGCTGCTGTTGACAATAATATTTTCCAGAATGTCTTTAGTGGAGTAAACTCAGTATCAAGTTGCTCAACCAATTCAATGGATTCTCAGACCTCACAGTATGTTACTCAAGAACAATATCAGCAATTGTTGAAATTAGTTCAGTCACAACTTACTTCATCTTCCAAAAAGAATGTTGTTTCTGATCATGCACATTCAATCAACCAAGCAATTCTTCAACCAAATTTCTCAAATTCATCTTGTCTAACTCAAGACACAGGTATATACTTTTCAGTTTGGATTTTAGATTTAGGAGCCACATGACCATATTTGCTCTTGCTTAGATTCTTTTCCTAATTATCATCTTGCACAAAATGTGTCCATAAAATTGCCAACTGGAGATATAGTTCATGTTTCACACATAGGCACAGTGCAATTAAGTCCTTTTATGGTTTTGGATCAAGTCTTATTCATCCTAAGTTTTCTTTCAATATAATATATGTTAGTAAACTTCTTCAGCAATTAAAATGTGTTATAACTTTCAAAAATAATTGTTGTTTTATTCAGGATCCACATCATGGTCGGATGATTGGATCAGCTAGCCTATCTGGAGGCCTTTTTCGTCTTGATCCACACCAGCCCACATCTCTTGTAAATTCAGTTTATGATGTTACTAATGGTGAATTTTACAATAAAACATTGCTATGGCATTTTAGACTAGGTCATTTGTCTACAAAACAGTTGACAGAAGTTAAAAGGATTGATCCTTCTATTGTTTTACCAGCTATTGATACCTTTTGTCCAATCTGTTCTTTAGCAAAACAACACAAATCTCCCTTTTCCTTACATCAGCGAGTTGTTAAATCTATCTTTGATTTGATTCATATGGATATTTGGGGGCTTTTTAATATCAGTACTATTCATGGTCACAAATATTTTTTAACTATAGTTGATGATTTTAGTAGATTTACTTGGGTGTTTTTGTTGAAACAAAAATCTGAAGTTAGATCTTTGATTCAACACTTTATTGCTTACGTTGATACTCAATTTCATAAAAAGGTTAAGACCTTAAGATCTGACAACGGTCTTGAACTTTAGCTTGCTGATTTTATCATTCAAATGGTATTGTTCATCAAACATCATGCCCTTATACCCTTAAACAAAATGGAATTGTGGAAAGAAAATATCAACATATTCTTAATATTGCTAGAGCCATTAGGTTTCAATCTCAAATACCTTTTGCATATTGGGGTTATTGTGTTCAACATGTTGTATATCTTATCCATGTTACTCCTACTCCTGTGTTAAATCAACAAACTTCATTTGAAAAACTATATCACAAAACTCCATATTATAACATTCTCAAGGTATTTGGTAGTTTGGCATATACTTGTGTTCAATTGCCACACAAAAGTAAATTTGATTCTAGAAGCAAACCTTGTGTTTTTCTTGGTTATTCCTCCACCACAAAAGGGTTTCTTTTATTCACATCTCTATTCCAGAGAGATTTTCCTATCCAGAAATGTGCATTTCATAGAATATTACTTTCCTTTTGTGCATCAATATGCTTCATCCAGCTCAACATTGAGTAAACCTATTTTGCCCTTACCTTATGCTACATCAATTCATATGCCTCATACTTCTTCTCAACAAAACTCATGTTTGCCTTGTACTTTTACATATGAAATTCCACTTAGAAGGTCTACTAGAACTACCATTACACCTGCTCATCTTTCTGATTACATTTGTTCTGAAGTATACAGAATTACCACACCATATTCTCTTCTTTCTTCTATTGCATATTCAGTTTTTCTGTGCAGTGTTAACAAGCATTTTGAACCCAAACATTACTTTGAGGCTGTGAAATTCAAAGAATGGTGTACAACAATGAGATCTGAAATTACAGCTTTAGAGGAAAATAAAACATGGCATTTAATTCCTTTACCTCTTGGAAAGCAGATTGTTGGTTGTAAATGGATGTATAGAATCAAGTATAAGGTTGATGAATCAGTTGATAGGTATAAGGCAAGACTTGTTGCCAAAGGCTACACACAATAAGAGGGAGTTGATTTTTTGGACACATTTTCACCAGTTGTGAAGATTACAACTATCAAGTTAATGTTATCTCTTGCTGCAAAATCTAACTGGTATATTCATTAATTAGATGTGAATAATGCTTTCTTGCATGGTGACTTGTTTGAAGAAGTTTATATGGATTTGCCTCCAAGATTTGTTACTGCAGATAGTTCTTTGGTTTCAAACTTGACAAGTCTTTATATGGTCTTAAACAGACTAGTAGACAATGGAATGCAAAACTTACTGCCTACTTGATATCACTTGGATTTAATCAGTCAAAGAGTGACTATAGTATTTTTTTTTAAGAGGACCAATGCTTTGTTTATTGCTGTTTTGGTGTCTGTTGATGATATTCTTGTTTTGAGTCCTCATTTTGATGCCATTACTGAAGTAAAAAATCAGTTGCATCATCGTTTCAAATCAAAGACTTGGGGATCTTCACTATTTTCTTGGTTTTGAAATTCATAGAGATCTGGATGGTATTGTATTATCTCAACAAAACTATGTCTTAAATATGCTTCAAACACATGGCTATATTGGTTGTAAACCAGTATCTACCCCTTTAGATAGTAAGATCAGATTAGCTGCTGGAGATTCAGAACTTTTTCCTAATGTTTCTCTGTATAGAAGTCTAGTTGGGAAATTGTTATACTTAACTCATAGCCGTCTAGATATTGCCTTTGCAGTGCAACAGTTTAGATAGTTTCTCACAGCTCCAACAGTCATGCATACTCAAGAAGTCTATAGGCTTCATAGATATCTAAAAGGTACTGTTGACTTTGGATTACACCTTCCAGTTGATAATTCATTTGCTCTGCAAGTTTATGCTGATTCAGATGGGGCTGGATGTCCTAATTCTCGAACCTCCATCACTGGTTATTGCATCTATTTTG
The DNA here is from genome assembly GCA_026120185.1 of Voacanga thouarsii. Taxonomy (NCBI): domain Eukaryota; kingdom Viridiplantae; phylum Streptophyta; class Magnoliopsida; order Gentianales; family Apocynaceae; genus Voacanga; species Voacanga thouarsii. The sequence continues at coordinate 3,323,445 of JANUWF010001425.1, forward strand.
GTTTTGCACTTGTGTCATGGAAATCCAAGAAGCAATCAGTAGTTGCTAGAAGTTCTGCCGAGGCAGAGTATAGAGCTTTAGTTCAATCTGTTTGTGAATTGTAGTGGCTTATACATTTCTTCCATGAACTTGGTTTTACTTATGTCTTGCCTATTGCTTTGTTCCGTGATAACAGAAGTGTCATATACTTGGTTGAAAATCCCGTGTTTCATGAACGAACTAAGCATATAGAGTTGGACTGTCACTTTGTTCGAGATTAGTACTAAGCTGGCTGCATTAAGCCATTACCAGTTTCATCTGCTCAGCAATTAGCTAACATCTTTACAAAGGCATTGGCTCCTGGTCCTTTTTCTCTCTTATTGTCTCATTTGGGGGTTCTTTCTGCATCCATCTTGAGGGGGAATGTTAAAATTAAGTAGAAGAAGTTTAAGCCTGTTGCCAAGTTATATTCCAAGTCGGATATAGAAGACAACTCACATGCTAGATCATCAAAGTTCTATTTTGATCCCAGCTGAAGTATTCTTGGAGGCAAAACATTTCAGAAGTTTAGAAGCTGTTATTGTTACCTTGCTTTGATTAACAGCTGTTAATTATTGTTAGATGCATTCCAAATTTCATTAGTTTTAGTTTTATAGCATTTTGAGATCTGGATCTCTCTCTCTCTCTCTCTCTCTCTGATGTATTGAATCATTCTTCAATATAGAAACAGAGATCATTTTTCTTCATTGTCAGTTTCTTCCATTTTTGCTGCTTTTCTTCACCGGTTTTGTGCATCAAGTTGTAATTTTCTTGAGGTTAGGCTAAGCCTTTCTCTTCTATTTATTTCAAAAAATAAAATGCCTTTAGGCTTTTTTATTAAAAAAAAAAAAAAGGAAAGCGGGATGCATACCATCGGACCCGAAGATTTGTTCCTTTCATATCTTTTAAAGCTTGGACAATTTCCAACTATGTGAAGTCTTGAGTAAGTCTATTCATTGCAATCTAGTCCAGTCTATTATAAAAAATAGCCTCATCCTCTTGTTACCAAAGCAACTTAAAACATTGAACTCTTGATGTTTTTTGGGGGGCTTTATGTTTGGAATCTACCAAATTAAGACATATGGTCAGAGTAAATTGACGAAAGCATAGAACACTCACATTTAGGGAAAATGCACAAAACTTCTACATTTGCTAGGGCCATATTCAATCTAGCTCGAACATTTGTCCCCCTATTCTTACCATTCATACAAGTGAACTTTGGGCCTTGATATCCCAGGTCACTCAAGACTAGAGGCGGCAATATTAAACACGATACGCCAACATGACACAAAAATAATACGGTTATAGCGGGTTATGATTGGAGTTTCGCGGGTTCGGGTCGAAATAGGTCGACCCGTTTAACTTTAAACGTGTACAGGTCATAAATAGGTTCAACCCGTTTTAACTCGTTTCAACCCGCGAACCTGTTTAATTTTTTTTAATATTTATATTTAATACTTTTTGTAATACCCTACAAATTTCACTATAGAAAATTAGATATTTTAATTTTTTACATGAATTAATTGAATTAAATTTTATTATATGAATTAATTGAATTGTTTGTGTGTCTATTTTGTTTAATTATATGAGACCTCTTAAGGAAAATAAATGATATTAATGTGACTATTTGCTTAATATATAGTAAATGAATTATTTTAATTAATTATTATTTAGTATCTATAATAATATTATTATTAAAATAGCTTTTAGCTAGAGAAAATAATTTCTTGAACAATTCAATTTTATTGCAAAACTACATTTCGTTTAGATTTTTAAGATTAAATCTTATGAATTTATTAAGATCTCTAGATATTTAGCAAGATAGTTTATTATTTTATTGGTTATTTATGACTTTATGAGTTGTTTTATTAGTTTTTTTAAATTTTATATGATTTAATTTGATTTTTTAAAATTTTTTGTGTAATGGTACATAGATTGACAGGTTTAGTAGGTATTCGAGTTGACGAATTTAGTTATTATCTATTTAATTTTTGTGTCTAATCGTGTCATGTCGTATCAACTCATTTTATAACACGAATACGACACGAAAATAAATGGGTTGACACGACACGACACGTTTATTAATTGGGTCGTGTTTAAGTTGACCTGTAGAGTGTAATTATCTCAAGTTGATATGACCCGCCAACTAAAACACGATACGATTACCATCCCTACTCAAGACAGTGTCCAGAAGTATGTAGTGGAAATTATTAAGTTGCCGTTGCGCTTATCTTGCTAGTCTTCTCATCTTGAAAAGAACTTCATTGAAATCACTTGCACACAACCAATGAAAATTATTACAATCACTTAAATATTTAAGGAGTGTCTTTTTTTCATATTCAGTGTAATCATTATTAACTAATAGCTAATTCTTTCTATTATTTAGTTAAGGTAAATATTAAAGAGATGTCGAGAAATAATAAAGACAATCACAGTTTTATCTTTTTTTTTTTTTTTAAGTATTATAGTTTGATCATTGTGAAGTGTAGGTTTTTATTTCCTTTAATAATTTGTTTTTACTTAGAATTTTTTTATGTTCAAAGTTCACAGGTGATAGGATTAATACTCACTCTTATTTTTTATACAATATATTTGTAATAGTACATGATTATGCAATCTCCACGAGAAACAAATACTGGATTATACAATTTCCACCACTAATACTATGCAATGTCCTACAGTATATAGCTCTTCTTTTATTACAAAAAATGAGAAGACAGATATATGTCCAACCAGATATTTCGTTTGATAAAAAGAGCTCTTAAGCAATGGTTTTAACTTTAGTAATATAACTCTCCTTGTAATTTAAAGAAAAAAAACATCAACAGTTGTAGATATGATCTTTCCTCAGAGAGAGAAAAAAAAAAGAAAGCAAATATGATCTAACTCCATTATGTTAGAAATTGTCAGACCTTGTATTAAGAGCAAAACATTGAAATTATTAATAATAAATTATTATTTTTAGAAATTAGTTAGTTATTGAGTTGGTAATTCATACCAAAAGTCATTCATTTGGTCAATGTGTGACATTTTTTTAATTTGGAAACTCTTACCTAATTCATCATATTAAAATTATCAATACAAAATTTTAAATATATTTTTTATTATCATTTCACTTTTCTTCATTTATAATTATAAAAAAAATCAAACCATTGGTGAAGATTATATAATCGATTAATAACAAATATATCTATGCCATATTAAAAAAAAAAAAAAAAAGAATTCCTCGCCAACGCTTATTATAAAGAAAAAAATGAATAGCCCAAAATACCTATTGGCTCGGTTCCTCGCCAAGAATGAATAATCTAATCCTAGAAGTAGTATTTATTTATTTTGAAAAAAATAATAATAATCCCAGCCCCTCTCTCTGACAGTAAATCCTTCTACGTCGGCGATTTGTTGGTTCTGAGACCACGCGTTTCCTTGCTTTGAGTGTCAGAACTGGGCAGTAAAATGTAAGCCGGAGATGCAGTGAGCAGATTTCTTTGGTGGGCCTTTGCAAAGGGCAAAGCATTTTCTTCTGCTCCCATTTTAACCTTTTCTTGGACTTCTTGGACTTTTGCTCAGATCAGTTGCCCGCCTTACTCAGATGCCACGGAACCCAAGAAGAATCACAGTATGAGAGGAATTCTTGGAGCCTCCCCTAGTAATGTAGAGCCCAGACACCGGCTTTCTGTATCAGCGTATGCCTATGATCTATTCTGATGCTCTAATTTCAGTTCTTTAATTCGTTTTTAGCACATGTTGCTTGACCTTTAGTGTTTGTCATGCTTAAGAAATGTTATAAATTAAACTCCCATTTGTGTGTCCATTGAAGATATACATATATAGAGATTTTGCAGCTCTTTTTCAGAGCAAGAGCTGCAGATTCTTGGAGTTTATTGTATTTCTCCGTGCAGATGGTAAATCCCAAGATTATTTTTGGTTGGAATAGTTTTCATTTTGATTTTAGTTGGAATTTGGTTGCGGGAACTGAGTAGAATTTTGAAAAGAGAGATGTACTGTGATTTCTGAGGCTTAATGGTTGTTGGACTCTGATTGTGGTCGGAAAATTGGGTTCACGATAAGGTTGGAATTAGTTTGATACAGATCGCAAAGTGATTTTTGGCGTGCTAATATGAAGGGTTGGAATTTTATTGGATTGTGGACAGAACTGAACTAGTTGCCAAGATTAAGTAGGTGCAAATAAGGGTATAATTGCATCTTCATAAAACACCAAGGAATCCAATATTGTACCTTTTTTTTTTTAATTTTATTTTATATGTGGTTAGGAAGAAATATCATACTTATTTCTGCTTTGGGTCCTTGAACTTTATTAAAATCTGTTTAAGGAGGTGTCTAAGGAGTGTAAACTTTCTTGAAAGGAGAACTATCGTTGATGTTTTTAGTTAAATTTGAAACTGCATTAGAATTTCTGAAAAGAACTCATGCTGGATTGGTATTCTATCACTCAACTCTTTGTTTCTTATGTTGATTTCTGGTTTAGGATTGTTGATTGGACTTCTTACAAGTTTCTTATTTGAATTGTGATGAAGAATCTAAGTATGTTCCCATGGAAAGGAATAGTAAAGAAAGTTTTCCATCAATGATTGCTTGTTCCTTCTGGACATTGTCTCGGAAACAATTTCAAATCGATTATTCTTTTTTGGTCCATCATACATGTACTCTTAGCAGATGATGTGGAGGATGCTAATCCTTATTGTCTTTAGTTGCAGCAGCTAAAGTTTCGATAGTTTTGGTTGGTAGGAGGACTGATACAAACTTTTTTTTTAAGTTGTGCAATAAGTTGCACATAAAGGCTGCTTAAGTTGCCCTGCTTCAAAAGTTCTGGTACAGGAGTACCTGTAGTTTCTTTCAGAGTTTTGAGCTGAGTTAGGTTTCTAACTGATGCAACATTTTTCCCTCCTTATATTTGTCTTTTTATGTGCTTGTAGTTGCTCTTATCCCTTTCCAGAGTATGTGAGTATGTTTGGGAAATTGGGGATGGGAATGCAGAGAGATTCTTTTCTTCCTATAAGTGGCAGACCGGATTTCATTCCATGAAGGTTTGAGTTTCTGCATTTGTTGCAATGGACATGAGAGGGACAGAGAATTGTAACTTCACTATGTGATATTGCTATACCTGTTGAACAGAAAAACAGTAAGCCAGTTGATTTTCTCTTCCTTTGCTGGTACATCCAATGATTTCATTGATAATCAAATCATGAAGAAGTGTATCAAATTTGGAACTTGCAAGAGCTTAGAGGCAGAGTACAACAAGACTGATGAGGAATTTTCTTGAATTATTAAATAATAATGGGGACAATAAATTTTCGTGTATCAAATTTTCCTATGATGCTGTTAGGAAAGACACGCATGTCTTCCATCTGCCGTTATTAATGTGATTTTTTTGGCTTGGAGAAGGGTGGAGTGGAAGAGTGGGTTTAGGGTACTGCATTTCTATTCGCTTGACATCTCCATCATAGTTAAGTTTATTGACCTAGCATCAGTAGGGGTGAAATAAAATCTCTAATCTCAAGTTATCATCACCTTGATCCACTCCATGTGTCGTGGTTGGAGGAAGGCACTGGTTGTTCAAACTCTTCATTTTAACTAGGTCTTGCTATGTACATTGCGAGATCAAGGAAATGAAAGCATTTCAATCTGTATATACATCCAGTTTGCAGTATTATTTTCTCTAATTGTTTTTGCTGATTTTTGAGATTCTCTAGCAGAGCACATTACCTTGTATTGGATTTACTAGTCTGAATTTTTTTTCAATTTAGGAAATAATTAAGTTTTCAAGTTTTCAATTTAGGAAACTTTGAATAGTCCAAGATGCTATTATATGGAGCGAAACACAGCATTGCCTTAAGTTTTCAAAACTGGTTGCTTTTAGTTTTGAGAACGCTGAACTAAGCATTACAGACACATGCATACATGCATCTGTATGCATTTCATTTTACAGCAGATAATCTATGCCTAATCCATCCCATCACTATTCTTCTATCCATGATTTATAATTATTTTCTTTATTTACCTTTTTTATGTACTTAGTCTCTTCTATCTGGTTCAGTGAAGAAACAAACAAAAGAAAAGCAGCAAGAAGTAAAAGCTCCAGAGATGTGGAAAAGAGTCTTTACAGTCCCAAACATGGCAGGAATTTTAATTGTAAATTTCCCACTTTGAAGCTGGTGTTGGGTATTGTTATATTGGGAGCTTTTTTGACACTCTTACACTCTCCTGCAATTTATAATACTGAACGTGCAACCAAATCTGCTTCACGGTATGTTTCATCTTCTGACATGTCTTTGGAATTGGTGCTTGTGTTGGGCCCCCTCTTCACTCCCTAAAACCAACACTAGTATCTTAATCATTTTCCTTCCATTAATCCTGAATTCAGATCAAGTTTGTTAGATAGATGGACAAGGGATGCAGCAGGTACAGATCAACGCTATCAATCTCTTTTAGATATTAACTGGGACCAGGTTTCTGGAGTGGTTGACAGACTAACTGACAGACATGAGTATCGGGGAATAGGATTGCTAAACTTCAATGACAGTGAAAATGATCAGTGGCAGCAGTTATTTCCGGATGCTGAGCATGTTGTCCTCAACTTTGACTATGTCCCAGAAAATGTCACGTGGGAAACATTATATCCTGAATGGATAGATGAAGAAGAAGAAAATGAGGTTCCTATATGTCCTATTCTTCCGAAGCTTCAGGTAGCAAGTAAACCACGTATTGATCTCATAGCAGTGAAACTTCCCTGCAATAAATCAGGGGAATGGTCAAGAGATGTGACTCGTCTGCATTTGCAACTTGCTGCTGCTGGACTTGCTGCCTTAGCTAAAGGGTCTTATTCTATGCATGTCCTTCTAGTCACTGAATGTTTCCCCACACCAAATCTCTTTACTTGCAAAGAGATAGTTGTGCGTGATGGCAATGTGTGGCTATATGAACCCAATCTAAGTAAATTGAGAGAGAAGCTTCACCTTCCAGTAGGATCATGTGAGCTTGCTGTTCCTCTCAGGGCTAAAGGTCAGTCAATCATCTTTTTTTATTCCATACATCTTTTATTTCAAAAGAAGCAGCCATCCTAGGTCTAATTTATCTTACTCTATTCTTTACACGTGAATGACTATTTTCTTGAAACACTGATAAGTTCCGCTGGTGGAGCTGAATTCTGGTATATTTTTTCACCTAATCTAAATGTACAGTTCATTTACACTTCAATGAGCTGATGAATTCTGATCTTATTATTATGTTGTCTTTGGTGGTTTTGCCAATTCAGGATATTAAAGTTTGTTGAGTCACAATCTGTGCATAAAAACCAGAATAAAGCTGAATAACTTGCAAATGTATTCGCCCCCCCCTTCTCTTTTTGGGGGCCTTCTGAACTTTATTGGGGATTAAATGTGTAACCTGAAATGTTCCACAGAGAACTGGCACTCAGGAAATGCACGCCGAGAAGCATATGCAACAATCCTGCACTCTGCACATGTTTATGTGTGTGGGGCAATTGCTGCAGCTCAGAGCATTCGCATGACTGGCTCAACACGAGATCTCATCATTCTTGTTGATGAGACTATTAGTGAATATCATAGAGGAGGTTTGGAAGCTGCAGGGTGGAAAATCCGCACAATTCAAAGAATCAGAAATCCAAAAGCTGAGCGAGATGCCTATAATGAATGGAATTACAGTAAATTCCGACTCTGGCAGTTGACAGATTATGACAAAATCATCTTCATTGACGCCGATCTATTAATACTTCGAAATATTGATTTCCTGTTTGAGATGCCAGAGATAACGGCAACAGGAAATAATGCAACTCTATTCAATTCAGGTGTGATGGTGGTAGAACCGTCAAATTGCACCTTCCAGCTGTTGATGGACCACATTAATGAGATTGAATCATATAATGGAGGAGACCAGGGCTACTTGAATGAGATCTTTACATGGTGGCACCGAATTCCAAAGCACATGAACTTTTTGAAGCATTTTTGGATGGGTGATGAGGAAGAGATTAAAGAAATGAAAGTACATCTTTTTGGAGCAGATCCTCCAATCCTCTATGTTCTTCACTATTTGGGCCTCAAACCTTGGTTATGCTTCCGGGACTATGATTGCAACTGGAATGTGGATATTCTACAGGAATTTGCGAGTGATGTTGCACACAGAACATGGTGGAAGGTCCATGATGCAATGCCAGAGAACTTACATAAGTATTGCTTGCTCAGGTCCAAGCAGAAGGCAGCCCTGGAGTGGGATCGAAGGCAAGCTGAGAAAGGTAACTACACAGATGGTCATTGGAAGACTAAGATACAAGACCCGCGATTGAATATCTGCTTTGAAGACTTCTGTTTCTGGGAAAGCATGCTATGGCATTGGGGAGAAAAAAATTGGACAGACAATGCAACTGCTACTCCAACACCGACAGCAAGTTCTACAGCTTCACTTCCTTCCCAGTAATCTGCAGTTTTAGACCTATATACACTGTAAATGACACAGAATTCACAATTTTTCAAAATGCAAGTATATTCTTTTCATCAGGAGGTCACATCTAGTCCCTTTTTGAGAGCACTGAAAACTATTGTTTAATGCATTGTTAAATTTGAAAGCTGAATATCATGGACTAGTTCACTTGCTTCCTTTATAGGCACCTCTTGTACCCTCGGCTTAAGCTGGAATCGAAAGGTAAATGTATGACGATAATTTCTCTACTCATTGAATTGCAACTTATAAGAAAATATATGCCATAATAAACAACCTTCAAAACAGGAATGAAATCATTGATTTTGGCTGTTCTAATTTACAATTACATAATCCTAGGTATTAATTGCCTAAGTACACCAACTTTCCAACATTCCCCCTCGAGCTAGTCTAAAGCGTGACTGTCAAAGCCTTAAACTGTCTTTGTTGTAGTCCTTTGGTGAACACATCTGCAATTTGTTCAGTAGTTGGAGTATAGGACATACAAATTTGACCATTATCAATCTTCTCCTTAATAAAGTGTTTATTCACCTGTACATGCTTTGTTTGATCATGTAGAACTGGATGATGGACAATCAAGATGGCAGCTTTATTATCACAGTACATCTTTATTGGTAGTGTAGTTGGTACTTTTAACTCTTTGAGAATCCTTCTAATCTATAGAATTTCACACATACCATGAGCTACAACTTGAAATTCTGCTTCATTGCTTCTTGTGACCACATTTTGTTTCTTGCTCCTCCCAATAACAAGATTTCCTCCAACAAAACAACAATATCCAGATGTGATTTTCTGTCAATTATACTTCCAACCCAGTCTACATCTGTATAGGCTTCAATCTGTAGGTGTCCCCAATTCTTGAACAATAGACCTTTTCCTAGAGCACCTTTCAGATATCGCAAAATTCTATAAACTGCTTCACAATGTTCTAGACCAGGCACATGCATGAATTAGCTCACCATGCTAACTGAGAAAGCTATGTCTGGTCAAGTATGAGACAAATAAATTAGTTTTCCAACAAGTCTTTGATAACGCTCCTTGTTGATTACACTCTCTTCCTTAGTCGGTTGTAGTTTGACATTGGGTTCTATACGAGTTTCAGCAACTCTACAACCTAGCATACTTGTCTCTTTAGGTAGGTGTAACACATACCTACACTGATTAACAAAAATGCCCTCCTTGTATCTAGCAAATTCCATACCAAGGAAATACTTTAACGCCCCTAATTCTGTGATTTCAAACTCTCGGCCAATCTCTGTTTTAACTGTGGCACCTCCTTATGGTAATCTCCTATCAAGATAATATCATTAACATATACAATCAAAATAGCAGTTCTACCTTTTTTTGAATGCTTGTAGAACATAGTATAGCTTGACTTTGACAGAAGCCATAGGATTTAACTGCTTGGCCAAAGCATTCAAACCACGCCTTTAGAGACTGTCGAGTCCATATAAGGACTTCTTCAACCTACAAACTTTTCCAGCTCCAGATCTTCCTTCAAAACCTGGTGGAAGACTCATAAAAACTTTTTCTTCTAATTTTCCATTGAGAAAGGCATTTTTAACATCTAGTTGATAAAGAGACTAGTTAGAATTAATAGTAAGGGATAGTAAATCCTAGATGGAATTGGTGCAAATGTTTCCCGATAGTTAATTCCATAGGTTTGAGTGAAGCCTTTTGCTATAAGCCTGGCTTTGTATCTCTCCACACTACCATCTACTCTGCATTTGACTTTGAACACCCATTTATACCCAATAGTCTTTCCTCCCCTTGGTAGATCCACAACCTCCCATATACCATTCTTCCTCAAAGCTCTCATTTCCTCAAGTAATGCCTTTTTCCAATTCGGATCATCTAGAGTGTCCTATATATTTCTTAGCACAACAAGTTTGCAGATATTAGAGGTAAATGCTCTATGGGTTTCAAACAGATTTTTTGTATGAGATGTATTTGGCAATAGGATATTTGGTACATGGTCGAGTTCCTTTTCTAAGGGCAATAGGAAGGTCATGATCAAAATTTTCTTTTTGTGGACATATAGATGGCTGTAGGTTTGGAACAGATATCGAAGATAAAATCCAAATAGAACTGGCCTAAGATTACCTGAAGCATCTTGAGAGCCTTCACCCAGGACATTTGATTGATCTAGTGAAAAAGGTGAGAGTTTGCTCCTTTCTCGTCTTAGAAAATTTTTTTCTAGAATAAACCAAAATTTCAGGTTTTGAATTTTTATCCTTCTCTTGTAGTATTTCTACTCCTATAGATCCTTTCTTGGCCTATCATTATTAGTTTCACCTTGAGTATTATCTTGTAACTTGTTTTCAAAATCAGTAGGTAAGTTTTTAAAAATAGTGGGCAAAGAAAGTGATGTTTCAGGATGGTGAAGTAAGATTACATTATTTTGATTGTTTTGGGTAGAGGTTCAGATGTCTCCCAAAAATTTTCTTCCCGTATTTTCTCTCTCGAAGAGAATTTTATGTAAAAAATGAAAATTTTTCCAAAAACGAGACATCTAGAGTAATATGGTATTTTTTGTGTGAGGGTTAAAACATTTATACCTGTTCTGATTAGGTGCATAGCCCCCCCCCCCCAAAAAAAAAAAAAAAACATTTCTCAGCTATCGGATCTAACTTAGACCGAAATCTAGTAGATAGATGGAAAAAAATGTACAGCAAAAAACTTTCAAAGGTAAATCTGAATTGAGCCTTGGTGCAGGAAATTCTCTTTTGAAAACATCCAATGGTGTTTTGTATTGTAAAACACATATAGGCAGATGATTAATTAAGTACAATGTTGTCAAGATTACATCCCGCCCCAAATACGTTGGAACATGCATGTGAAACATAAGAGCACGAGCTATCTCAAGCAAGTGTTTATTTTTCCTTTTAGCAATTCCATTTTGTTAAGGAGTATCATGACACGTAGATTGGTGTAAAATGCATTTTTCACAGAAAAAACCATCCAAAAACTTATTAAAATAATTTGTTCCAGTATCTCAACGTAGTTTACCAATTGTTTTTTGAAATTGATTGTCAATCAGATTCTAGAAATCTTTAAAAAATTTTCCAACTTCAAACTTTTCACACAATAAGTAAATCCAACAAAGATGAGTATGGTCATCTATAAATGTCATAAACCATCATTTCCCTATCATAGTAGTGATTTTTTGAAGGACCCCAAACATCACTATGGAGTAAATAAAAGGATTTTGATAGATGATAGGATTTAGGAATATAAATTGTACGGTGACTCTTTGCCAAAAAATAACTCTCACAATGTAAAGATGTGATATCAATCTTTTTAAAAAGTAATGGAAAATAGATGTTTTAGATAGACAAAACTTGAATATCCTAATTTGTAATGCCAATACATAATTTGTTCAGAAACAGAGATAGAACTGATACTACTTAGGCCCTGAGCCTTTTATTACTAGATAGGTTGTCTTCAAAGTAGTAGAGACCATCTCTTATCTTAGCATGACCAATCGTCCTTCCCGAGCTTCAGTTTTGTAAGACACAACAGGAATCAAAGAAAGTGACCAAACAGTTAGAATCAACAGATAATTTACTAACAGACAAGAGATTGCAAGTAAGTTTAGGAACATGAAGAACATATTTAAGACCTATCCTTTCAGAGCTTTTTTTAGAATGTTTACCTGCAATAGGGAAAAAACTTCCATCTCGAATTTTAACATTCTCAAATTTGCAACACAGAGAGTAAGAGTTAAACAAATTCGAAGAACTAGTCATATGGTCTTATGCTCCAGAATCTATTATCTATGGAGTAGAAGAATTTAGGTTAGATGATAGAGCAAATAATCTGTTACCTGTTTGTGCCACAAAAACACTAGGAGTACTAGACAAAGAATTCGATTTTAGTAGCATTAAGAGATGGTCCAACTGCTCCTTAGTGAAGGGGTTAACTTCAGCCTCATTTGTAGTAGGAGTACCATCTCGATTCCTCTCTCCAAGCTTGAAATTTGTTGGCTTCCCATGTATTTTCTAGCAGATTTCACAAGTGTGATGTGGTTTATTACAATAATCATACCAAACTTGAGGTTTTTCCTCAACACTTTTACGCAGATTCCTGGGATTTTTTGCCAAGGTTGAACCTGCAGCTGCCAAGGTAGAACCTGAACCTGTAACAACAAGAGCAGGCCCTTCTATGGCTATTCTAGGTCCTTTTTTTCCTAACATAACATTCATGTGGCTCTCATCTCTTCTTACTTCTAGAAAAACTTCACCAATTGGAGGCAGGGACTGTCTTCCTAAGATTCGTCTTGTCACTTCATCAAATTTGACATTGAGGCTTGCAAGAAACTTGAAAAACCGATTGTCCTCCAACAACTTCTTATGATGGCGAGCATCCTCTGCGGATTTCTACTCGTAGGTGTTAAAAAGATCAAGATCCTATCATACTCTCTTTAGCAAATTAAAATACTTGGTCACATTGTCCTTCTTTTGTCACATCTCTCCCAATTTCAGAGTTAACTCAAAGATCTGGGATTGATTTTCCAAATTGACTACATTTGATTCAGTTATCCCAAAGCTCTTGTGCTGTTGGATAGCACATATTGTTAGAGCTAATTTCTTCTCCATTGAATTTACTAGCCAAGTTATGACCATCGAATTTTTAGCATCCCACATACGCTAGATCATTCTCAGCTGGAGGTCTCTTCTCACTGGTTAGGTACCCTATGCGAATATACATGCGAACTGATTAAGACCATCGCAAAAAATTATCACCATTCAAACAAATCATGGTGATTTGGAAAGAGTGCAATTTGGTATTAGTTGCAGTAGAATTTTTCGATGTTATTTGAACAGAAGTGGATTCGGAAACTGGGGTGATAGAATCAATGGAGATTTCTAACATGGTGCTAATGGCTTAAGGAGTGGGAAAAAATAGGAAAAATCGGAAGAAGAAGACATCAAGGACAAGAAGAAGATGGGGAAAAAAATTGATTTGCTCTCATACCAAATCAAAAGGTTAATGTATAGGGAGAATTTCTCTATTAATTGAATTGCAACTTATAGGAAAATACATGTCATAATAAACAACCTTTAAATCAAGAATAAGTCACTGATTTAAGACAATAAAAGTTAACTTTCTTAAGAAACACATATTTATAGCTAGTTGTCCTAATTTATAATTACATAATCCTAGGCACTAATTGCCTAAGTACACCGGCTTTCCAATAGTTGGAGATCAAGTATTGCTTTGCTTTTGAAGCTAAGTGATGCTTCTTCTATGATATCATTGTTTCGCCTGTGAGATTATTCTCTAAACTTGGCTTCTAGTTTCTATTTCCTAATTATGTTTTCAGAATATGCATTCAACTGAAAGTACTACCTTTGATCAAGTTAAGGGCAGATAAAAAAAAAAAATTATGAAAGGAAATTTGTCAATTTATTCTTTAAACTATTCTAAATTTTAGTTATTTGCCCTTAAACTGTATTTTTAGTATTTTTAGTCTTTAAACTATTTTCCCTCCTACCTATTTAGTCCCACTATCACTATGACAAAGTGTCCCATGCATGTGTCAATATTTAAAAGAGTAAGTAAACAAAGAAATTTTGGGGGAAAAAATGTATTTTATTTAATGAAGACTAAACAAAATAAATAGTTTACTCTGAATTGTTTATATTAAACCCATGTAAAAGTTAAGAGTCCAATTGTTCTTAAATTATTGAAGCTGAATTATGTTAAAAAAAACTATTTGAAACAAATAAAATATGTTATGGATTAAATGATGAATTGGGTCACTTTAATCATACTCAAGATCAAGTTAAGTTTAACTCCAATATATTGTTGGTTGGACACATTTAGATGAAGTAATTAGACCAAACTAGTCTAAATAGCTTCCAAATGGATTACTTGATAAATATGTAGCTTAATTCTTTATAGGTAACTATTTAAACAATTTGTCTAACTCATTTTAAGTTGTTTCTTATATATATGCCCAAAATGTTTTTAGGATATTTAAATCATATTGACTAAAACATTTTATGCATTTACTTAAGTGTAGGAAATCTCTAAACTCTTCATTTCTCACACATAGAATTCAAGAGTTATAGAGCTTTGGCCTATAAATAGGGCTATTCTTTCAAAACATATTTCAATATTTATATTTTTCCAAGAAATTTTGGATTTTCAATAATTCTTCAAGGCATTATTCATGTAATACATTCAAAAATCTCAAACTCTCAACAATTCAAAATTTGCAATCAAATCCCTATTCAATTCGAGATCAATCAATTTGGCTCTAAAATTAATAATTTACATGAGAGAAAAGAATTGAAGGACTTATTCTTTAAATTGGGATCTTTTTTTTGAAGATTTATTACCTATTTTTCACATTTATTAAATTAAATATTTTTATTGTTATCTCATATTTTTGAAAACTCAAAATTTATTATGTAGAAGGTAATTTAATTTGAAAACACACATTTTCTTCCAAATTTACCCTATCAATTACCCACATTACTCACTCTCCTCTTTTCATCAATTAGGGTAAAATCCGCCCGCCCGCTCAATTTTTTGGCACTTCAACTCAGGATTACTGTTTAAATTAACCTAAATTCTACAATTGTAAATGGATATATTAGTTAGGATTATAATTTAGATTAAATAAGTAGGCTCCTTGATGGAGGAGTTAGGTTAAGAGATGGGATGAAGTCACGTGAATAGACCTAGGTCTCAAGATTTGCAATTTAATTTCAAAATCAAATCATGGCCAACGGTCTAGAAATCATTGATTATGGTTTACTGCAGAAACCACAAACTATAACCATGATTAGCAGTCCAATTAGGGTTGACGATTTTTTCCAACCACCAAGTGGCAACTTAACTGCAAATTTTTATTTTTTAAAATTGTTTTTGGTAACGTGTCAGCTTAAATTAAATTTAAAAAATGGCTACATAAATTTGTGACCCATTTCAAATGCCCCATTTGAATTAGATGGCCATTGCAATGTAGCCGTTTGATGCAAAAACCAAACTTGTTTTTTTTTTTTTTTCCATTTTCTTTTCCTTCCTTCTGTAAATACCTTTTAAATTCCCTCCCATTTTTACACTTCGTTCAACTCTCTCGATTCTCTCTCAATTTCTTATTCTCTCAAATATCGAAACTCTTCTAATTATTTCATTATTATTACAAATTCAATTAGTAGTTATATTTCTTCTCTCCCAATTTTTTATTTTTAATTTAAAATATCATTCTTGTTTTTATTTATTTTCTTAATTTCTTGAAAAATTGTCTTAGCCAACTAGTTCTGGTAAAGAAAAAATGAGTATTAGTTATGATTTAAATTCATAATCAAATATATTTAATACTCTATCCAATTATCAATTGGCTTTTGGCTTAAATCTAGATATATTTTTTTTTGGGGGACAATATTTGTACTTTAGACACTTGGCAAATTGATAGAAGTTAATGACAATAAGGTTGAAATTCAATAACCACATTATATTGATACTTAAGAAAGTATTCACATTTAAAGTGAAACTAATACCGAGATAGAGACTGTAACAAAGAAAGTGAGAAAAAGAGAAGGAGACATTTTTACTCAATATTTCAGCATTATAACGATGCTATCCAATCAGATAAAAGTTAAATATAATTATTGTATAAATCCCAAATTATATGTATTCAAGTCTGTAGTGAGCTATAATATGCTTACTCAATACACAAAAAAATATCATTCTTGCGAGTTCAATTTAGATTCCAAATAATAGCAACTTATTAGGTATACTACTACTTGTGCTTCCTCTTCTTCTGTTAGTTTATTTAAATATTTTTTTAAAATAAAGAAAAATTAGCTAAAATAGCAGCAGTTGAGTATCTCTCATTTTTAGTTGTGCTCTTACTACAAAAATATTCCTCAAACAATTTAAGCAATACATTCAAACTTATACTTAAAAAATTGGATATGAACATTAAGATATAATTAATACAATTTTTTTTTATTTGTCTAATAAAGTCAATTTATACAATGATATTTAGAGTGATCATTAGCAAATTTATTCTTATATAAGTGTCACGTATTATTAGATAGATAAAATTGGAATACTAAAAAAAAGAGTCCACGCTTAATTGAAAATATTTGTCAAATGTTTATTGTTATTTTAGAAGAATACATTTTGGTTATAAGGTTTTTTTTTTCTCTTTTTTATAATAGTAGCATAAATATTGCCTCAATTATTGCTATTAAATTTTAATTGAGTCAACTTTTGAAGAATTTTTTTTTCATGTTAGATTGTATATATTATACTTTGAACTTGTGTGTATAAGATAGTTTATTTTTTTTATATTTTTATTAAATAAGTAAAAGTCAAATTTTCTAATTTATGGTTGAGACCAATAATAAATAAAAAAGAGTCAATTGTATTGATATAATAGTACAAAACCAAAATAATTGTTAAGATATGTTCCAAATGGATAGAATTTATCATATGAGTTGTTAAAAAAAATATTTTATATATAAGGAACTTATATATATATATATATATATATATATATATATATATATATAGATTTTACTAATCGATATATTGGAATACATTTATTTCTTCAATAATAAAATACGTGAAAAGGTATTTTAAATATTTTAAATTACTTGTAATTTGTTTGGTATTTATTATCTAACTTCACATTTAATTGTTTGAGAATGCATTAATGTTAATTAGCAGTATTTCTAACAAATATTTCAGTAATGTTCCTCCTTATATTAATGTTAATTAAAATATTATTTAGAAATACGTGACGTTGATTTAGTTGTTACTATTCTATATTCATGTATGAAAATTAATGGTTTACAAAATTACCTTACTTATTATTATAACTCTTTATTTCCTTATGATAATGATAATGATCATGATCATGATAGTACTGATGATCTTATATCTTCTCTTAATATTTCTTATATAATTATCATTATAAAGAATATTCTTTGTGAGTTATACCATAAATATTCTACAAGTTACAGTTTAACTATTTAAACTTCTTAAAATATTGAAATTCGAACATTCAAATTTTCTAAAATTAATAAAGTAAGACTTTTATGTAAAAAAGGCCAAAATGACCGAGAGGGTCATCAAGTTTCATGGAAGAACTTGAATTATATTTAAATTGTACTTTAAAGTGTAATGATATAAGTAAAACATTTGATATCTTGAGTTGGCGCACTAAAAATGAAAATAAATTCTATACTCTATCATTATAATAGCTAATAAGATTCTTATTGTTCCCGTTTCAACTGTTGTAATAGTGTTATGCGATTTCGAGTGTGGGAAATATTACTAATAAACACACAATCATATTTTAATTAAAATGCGAAAACACTCAAAACACACAATTGGGTAAATATACCTATCGTGTAGTATAGAGTTTAATGACAAGTATGGAAGATCCTCGGGAATGGGATAAAGGTACCACTACTAATTCTTCTTCTATTATTTAGCCTAACAAATTAATGGAATAAACTAATTACAATAGATGAACATAGAGAATTAACACAAATCCACACAAGATTGGCCATGAAAAAAATCAAGGATAAGAAAAAGAATAAATGACATGTACTTGTCAAGAATCTCCCATAGTTAGCTAAGTATCAAATACAAACCCAAGAAAATCAAATTTTAGTTCTAATACCGGTAGAGGTTACAAATGCAAAACCCATACTCTCTCGAGTTATGGATTCCCTATTCTTTGGTCAATTAAATGGTATCCCTACCTTCCTAATTAAGTCCAAGAAGTATTAAACACATAACATTCAATTTTCGAAAGAGCCTAATACCCCTATCTCTAGACGATATCGAATTCTCAATGATTACGAAATTCTAATCCCCAACCTCTCTCTCGAGTCAATCAAAGGATAACATACATTGAAATCATTTTATTGGAATCCAACTCCTAACCTCATCTTTCGAATTCATTAGAAGAGAGTATGCAAAACAATAAATCAAAGTAATAATTTAATAGAAATTGAAATCTAACAAATCAAAAGTAAATTTAATACAAAAACTAATTAGGATTATCCCTTCAAGAACAATTAAAACAAAGAAATAGACATTGCCAAAGTGAAAACAAAGAAAATGGAATAAGAGAAACTCATAGACAAGCTTTCTTCTTCATCTTCTCTAAGTCTTCTTTGAGCAATCTTCATTTCTTCTCTATAGATCTCCTCTTTTGTGTGTGCGGATGTTATTCTCTCATGTTGGCCGCCATTTATTGTCTCATGAGGTTGTATTTATATGCCCTTCTTTGTCCTAAAAATTGTGTGAGAAACAGATCTAGAATTCTACTCTGCAACACGAACCGACGCCTATTAAGGGCTTGAATCGGTGCTTGTTATTTCCAGTGTTGATTTTCTTCTGCCTTTGTATTGAACTAGTGTCTGTTATTATTAAGAATTGGCACCTGTTATCTTCTGCAAAACATTGTTATTCAATTTTTTCACTGAAGTTGGCCCTCGCTTTGGTATAGCCACTTGTTCTTTCTCAACCCCCTTTATTCAATCCTACACAAAATAGTATACAAATATAGGAATTGGTAGTTATTTAGTCATTATTTTACAATAAATAAATTGCAATTTATATAAAAATTATGTATATGATGAGAACTTATCACTCCCCTATACTTAAACTTTTGTTTGTCTTCAAGTAAAATACCATTATTCACAAACAAACAAACAAACAAATAGTTTATAAGTAAAACACAATTATTCACAAAAATAAATAATAACTAGCTTACAAGCAAAATGAAAATTTCTACATAGCATTATAAGTAAATTAACAAGAACAAATTAGTATATACGTAATAAGGTCAAAATGGTAGAGGCATTATTTCTTCCTCCACCTTAGAATTTATCCCAACAGTTATCTATCCAAATTAATCTCATGCATACCTGTATATTAAGTTAGACACAACCAAGAATGTCAAAGTTGAATTACACAAGTTTATACCAATTCAATATGATTCACTCCACCTGTTGAGTGGAGAATATAAATAATGTGATTTATATAAGTTAGGATTAACCGGCTTACTCAAGTCTCGTGGCTTACAAAAAGTATAAACATTATAAGTGTTACATTGCATTACAACAATACATTTCAACTTTTAAGTAGCAAAGTAGAAGCCTCTTATTTTTTTAAAAATTATTTTTCAACAAAGGAATACATTTATTGTAACACCCCGTTACCTAGGCTCGCCAATGCTGAGGATGTCGCCCCGTCTAAAGGATAATGGGTCTTTATAACTAGGTCACCCAAATAAAATAGCGGATTAAAATAATACTTTAACTCAAAAATTTATTACATCCCAAGAACAAATCCAAGAATAAATCCATGAATTCCCAAACACAAATCCATAAATAAAAATTATCCACTTTCAACTCCCCAAAGCAATACATAAAAATAAATGACAACATTCTCTTCCAAGGCAGATAACACTAGCTACTCATCCCAACAGCAGGATCCACCTGAAATCATGGTAAAAAGGGGTGATGAGACAGAAATCTCAGTAAGCCCCATGTGTGAGTTGGGCTAAAGAGACAAAACACTTTTCATGATGCATGTACTAACAGTATATCAAAAGTTTTGTCATGCCTTCTTTACAAATTTAACTCTCACTTCTTGAAAGATAGTAGTGAGAAGTTATGAAGCAAAATACTCTTAAATTATTCTGTTTGGAAAGATATGAATAATTAAAATATTTTGAGCTTCGAATAAAATTTCAATGACACTTTAGAACAGTTCCCCGAAAATAGCTCAACAATTAAAGTAACCAAGTTAATCTTACAGGGCACAGCGGTGGCTCTCACACCAGGTGAAGCACTTGACCCCCGACAGGTGGTGAAAGGGCACAGAGGTGGCTCTCACTCCTGTGAAGTACTTGACCCCCAACACCTGGTAGGTGTACATCCTACCGAGTGAGATACTCCTTCCTTTCTCACTCAATCTAAACCGGTTGTCCCATTTCCGGCCGTCGGTTCTACCAGAACCCCGTCGCTAGTTGAGAATGGCTCAACCTTCTATACTGACACCCTGATCGAAAAGAGTCAAACTCTCGGAGGTGGCCACTTGCCGAGAGATATCCCCAGACCAACCAAAGGTTAGTATAAAGGCCTAGCCCTACTCAACGTTATTCAATCTTCACAATTCATAAGGCTCTGAAGTGGAACCTACAAAATTAGCTTAATACAGTTCCAAACAACATTTTTCAACTCGTACAAAAATTTTAGAAGGCATGGTTTTAAGTCAATAATTTATTCCACAAATTCATAATAAAGGAGCTACATGCTCAAATAAGTCCTTCTATGATTTTCAAAAATTAGATGCATGCCCAAAAATTTATCTCTTGCATATTCAAAACAAATCAAAATGTTTGATACTTGGCTCCTAAGTCATGCCTGACACATTTTAAAAATTTATAAATTTAGAAGTTTCTAAAATTAGAAGTTTTCCAAATATAGAAAGTTTTCAAAATAAGAAGGTTCCAAATATAGAGGTTTTCAAAATTAGTTACCGTGCTAAAATTTTGTATTTGCAAGAGATACTCACCAACCTTACTTTCAAACCAAGATAATAAAATAAAATCAATTTCATGAATGTAAGAGAACTTACCTTATCCTTGCTCAAAAGAAAGGTCTCCAACAGTTGACCTAACCCCGCTTGGGGTAAATATAAATCACAATCAAACTTAAGCCAAAGATTCACTTCTACAAATAAAACTAGCTCAACTCACTACTACCATGATCCTAGTGTCACAAGCTTTAAGGCCAAATAATAAATAAAAAGGTTTGTAAGCTAAGTCTAGTTTGATATTTAAAATAATTAGTGTTTTGGAAAATCGGTACTAATAAATTGAAGATTTAAATCTTACTAAAATAATTTAGAGTTTATTTGATAAAGGGTCCTAGGTTATATTAGGTAAAATAATCATGTATTAATAATTAAGTTGTTAGAAAATAATTGATAGCTAAAATTAGTTGAAAATAAATTTAATGAGTCTAGCTCGAAAAATAATAAATAAATTCTTAATAGGTTTTGATTAAAAGATAATAATTAAATTTTTAGTAATAAATATTTTACTAATTATAATTATTTCCATAAAAGGCTTTATTTAATTTCATTATTTTAAATAATATCTATATATATCTATATATATATATATATATTATTTTTCTAGCAAAAACTATTATTTATTTGACTAAAATATCCTTATTATATATAATAATCCAAATCTACCCCTCATAGGGGTTTTTTTTTTTTTTAAATTACTAGCAAAATCATATTAGGAAATATTTTATTCATGAAATAAAAATTAGTTTTGGAACAACTAAGTCATGATCATATTTCTATGGCTAACCACAATCATGAGCATATACAATCCTTCAATTCATCAAATTATCCAAATCATGCATATAAGCATAGATCTAGACTTGCTACGACATGATCTAACTATTACTAGCATAAATATAATCATAGCTTCAATAATCACACAAGAATATAATTCCTATTCATCATAGATGACATAATCTCTAGTATACTTGATCATGGAGACATACATCAAACCCTAAAACACCATATATTCAACCAAGATAAGCAACTCATGCAAAAATCCCATCTCCTTCATATTCATACATATATTCATACTTCAATCTCAACTCATCACAACAATATATACTCAACCCTATTCATGATTCATCTTCTATCAACATCATCCTAGAGACATGAGTCTAGAATTTAAAAGAAGGGTTAAAAAGGCTTACTTGATTGGTGAATACCTTGAAGGAGTTTCGAATGAATCTCAATCCCTGGATGCCTAAATCCGTTCAAGGAAGATGAAGAAAGCATGGCCATTGGTGAAGAAGCCATTCGGCCAAGAAGGAGAGAAATTCGGCCAAGAGAGAGAAGGAGTGTTCGGTCAAGAGAGAGAGAGAGAGAGAGAGAAGAGAAGAAGAGAGTCCATTAATATGTTTAAACACATATATATTCATTAGAGATCAAAGATTAGCGAATATGAAGTTGATTGAACAAACCTACCTTGAAGGTGTTCTTGAGCCTTCACAAAATTTTTGATTTTTTTATCCAAAAGAGCAAGTTGAATTTTGGAGTTTGATGTTAAAAATGGTACGGATGGACTCACAACAATGAATAGATGAAATCTAGAACTTTTTAGAGGTAGTTTGAAGTGATTTGGAGAGGTATTAGGTGAAAGGAAGGAGTATGTGTTCTTGGTGTACTATGTGTTCTTGAAGGTTGAAGAGAGTAGAGAGTTTTGGATGGGAGGCTGCCGAAATTCTGAAGAGATTAGGGTTGCCGAATTGTTTGTAGGATTTAGGAAGATGATTTTCTGGTTTGGAAGGAAAAAGGAAAGGCTAGTTGTTGAAATTCTTAAAGAATATTTTTGGGAAGCAAATTTGAAAACTAGATATAACAAGAATATCTTTGATTATTAGAGGGCTTTTGGGAATCTGCCATGGACGAATTTTGGAGCAGTATTTCGGCTGAATGAAAGTTGGTTGAAGGAGGCTAAGGGTGGCCGAAATTAAGGAGTATAATGGTGAAGGGAAGGTCTGGTTGTTTGAGGGATATTTTATGGAAGGTTACTAAATCATGGTGGCTGGAATTTTTGGTATCCAAATCAAGGCATGATTGCAGAATTTTTTTGGAAATCTTTTAGGCAGCCATAACTAGATTTTTAGTGCAGAACTTAGGGAGGATAATGGAGCTCAGTTAATAAAGGTTTAAGGGTAGTTTGTGCAGAAAATGATGGAGTTTCGGCTATGATAGAATTAGAAACAAAGCTGGAAATAAATCCTGCATAGGATTTTCACCCTTGCTGGAATTTTCCCTGGGCAGTTTCGGCTGCCACTTCCAGCTAGCTTGCAAGGAGTTTGAAGGAGGTTTCTGGGGTCTTTCATGGCTGGTTTCCAGCCTACTTTATGGAGGAAAAACGTGGCTAAGATTCTAAGCAAAAATTGAAAGAAAATAGCTTAGTTTCGGACCTCCAAAGCTGTGAATCTGCCCAGAAATTTTTCTAATTTTGCACAGTATTTGTGCAGTCCAAAAATGGCCAGGAAAATTCAGATTTCAAGCTGATCAAAATGGCCATTTTCTGGCAGCATTTGGGAGGGAATAATGGCTAAGAATTTCGACACCTTGAAGGCAAAAGAAGTTGGAAAATTTCAGTTCAATACATGAAGGGAAATGAACCTAACTAGAGTGAATTTTTAGAAAGTTCACTAAGGAATTTAATTCACTTGAAATCCTTCCATTGTTTCGGTCCATAAGATGTCTTTTACTAAGACATTTTGAACCTTCAAAGCCACAGAACATTGTTGGAATTTTTCTAGAATAAAATTGGCTTGAACAAAATGAACAAACTAATGAATTGAGAAATAGGAAAAATTAAGAATCAAGAGGAAATGAATTCCCCTTAGGAATTTTGTGTAGAGCAAAAGAGTAGGATTTGAAGACTCCTATCATGTCTCTCATAGGACAACATCTTTACCCTACTCCAAACAACACTAAGGCCGACAATGATACTTCCCGAGCAAAAATAAAATTTAATCATGCTATAGCTCTAATGATGGAATTTGAACCCAAGACCTCAAGAATTAATTCCAAAGCTCTAACCACTAAACTACAACAACTCTTGTTCTTATTTTCCCTCTAAAAATATTTTTCCTATTTAATCCACAAGCTATCTCCCTATTTTCACCTCAAGCAAAAATTACCATTTTGCCCTTCTCACTCAATACTCACAATCAAGCCTTCGAGACAATAAAACGCAAATCCAAAGCACATAAAATCATATAAAAACATATTTAAACATGCAATAAAATATGATGTGCATCCCAACCCCCTTACTTTAAGGTTGGTTTCGACTGGGGTTTCACATTTATAATTATTTTGACTTGAATATTCTTTTTGAATCCTTTGCATTTTTACTTTTTGTTTTTTCTTCTTGCTTTTATTCTATATTTTTTTCACCACGCGTTGTTTTTCATCATATCACACTCACTTTGCATTCGTAGAGCCTTTTTTTCCTTACTTTAGTAGGTGCATTGAGTAGTCTACTTCTTACTCCTACTTACCTTTACATTAGATTACAAAAATATACAAATAGAAATATGTATAATACAACATAACAAAAGAATGAATGAATGAATAAATAAATAAATAAATAAATAAATAATTGGGGATGCCACGAAACTAAAGATAAGCCAACAATTCATACTCTATATATCATCACACTATTCTCATCTATTCCCAAAGAATCAAGCTTTATAACATTTTTACAAATTTAAACAAGGTTAACTTCTTAAAACTTAGCCTGTGTTATATCCAATATATAAGTGTACATAAAATTAACTCTCCTAGAAAAGCCTTAATTAAAATTTTCAAGCAAAAAATAAATAATGGATCCACCAAATTAACACATATTATACATATAGTAAAAAATCTTGAAAATTAGCCCCAAAATGTGAAAAAAAATTTAACACCCAAAAATTTGCATCTTAGCCCAAAATATTAGAAAATGCAAATGATAATTAATAAAAGTTTGAAAAGGATATTAATCAACCACTCCCCTATACTTAAATGGGACAATGTCCTTATTGTCTAAAATACAAGATATAAGCATATTTATATGAAAGAAAAGAATAACAAGGGAGGAGAATGGTAAATAATACTCTTCAAGTGTGTGAAAACTCCTTATCTAAAACATGGTTGTTACAATAATTTGATGAAAAGAAAGGCTTCATGTCCAAGAGAAGACCATCCATTAACTACAAAAATATAAAAATGAAAACAAAAAATGAGAATTCTAGTAATAATCATAATATTAAAATAATAACAAAATAACAATAGATATCCATTAACTAAAGTCTCTATCACTCTTGAGAACAAAATTGTAATCTTAAGTTCTTAACTCTCTTATTATACCACTAAATAAACCCGTGATCATCCAAGTGAATAAGAGGGATAGAAAGCTCAAAAGATTATTCAAAAAAAAAAAATTCAAAATGGTGTTACAACAACAATTACCAGGCAATACTATAAACTCCAAAAAATCAAAATAAGGTCTTCCAAACAACCAACAATAAACTTCAACACTACAACAACTACTATACAAAAGTCTCCACAAACTTCATAAAATTTTCAATTAAATAATACTAATCCGCAAAAACACAACACTAATTATACAAACCAACTAACTACTCAACACATTTTCCATTACTACAATCAATTTCTGAACCTTCACCAAGTATATTAAAATAACAAACATCAAAATTACCACCACCATGCCAAAAGAAATGCCACTAATGACAACAACAATCAACCAAATACTCAAAATATTTACACCACTAAAACTACTCCATCAACTAAATAAAGAATTCCACAACAAGATTTCCTCAACAAATAGCCATTTACAACAACACTTCCACCCTATAAATACAACCACAACCTAATCATTCCACATCAAAATTCTTCAACAAAAACCACAAGCCACAATTATTAATAACCAATACATATATAATTCATCCCACAAAGTATCCACCACAACAATTTCAATGCCTAAAATATCAATTTACAAAACTTACAAATGGATATAATACAAGTGAATTAATACAACAATGATAGTAGAATATACATATATAGAAAAAGGAAAAAAAATAAAATAATTTAACACAATAAAATTGCCCAAATGGAAAGTTGAAGAATCGGCACCTATTTGGCTGTATAACTGATGTTGGTTAAGCCTTATTTCTACAAAAATAAAATAGATATAACAGTACACAATTGCTAAAGAGATGACAATGAGAATGGTACAAACAACAACACCACATAGAAAGAGATAATATGTATAAAGAAAGCAAAACAAAACAAATAACAAATAACAAGGATACAAAGAGTTATTTCAACAAACCTAAGCAAATAATACAACCAAGATAAAGAGCATGTGCTAGTATCACTACTAATAAAAACAAAAATCATCATATACTAATACATTGAAACAAGTATTATGAACAAACTAAAGAATCACAAACATAATCAAAACAAAAAACACTTATTAGTGCCAAGATATATACATACTAATACCAATACATATAAAGTACTTAAAAACAAGTGTGAGTGTATTGCACATCATAATGAATACAAACAATATAAATATATAGTACTATAATTACATATTTATACTCTTCATTAATCATTATACACCAAGATAGTATCTATAAAACTCTTAAGTACAACACGATATCATATCTCTATAAAATCCTAAATGTACAATTAAAAAGAAGATGAAACAACAAGGAAGGTGGTTACAAATAATCTAGATACAACAAGAAATCATATATATAAGAATCTAAGTAATAAGGCTATTTACAAGAATGCTAACTATATGAATAAAATCCACAAACCTACTGCATTGCATGTTATCAAATCATGCATTTCTCTCTCAACTTTTCTCTCATCCCCAGCCCACTGCCACAGTCTTCATCTTCCTTGCTTCTGTCTGCAAACCTTGGCCAATTCTGAGCTCCAGTCACTGCTAGAGCTTGAATCTTGGCCAAAGTTCTCTCTTTTTGTGCTCCCTTCCTATTTTGGGCCTCAAACCACAGATCTCCTTTATAGTCTTCTTTATCTCCATCTGAAACTCTTTGGCATGCTCCCTGTATGGCATTATCGAATCCGTTTCTTTGGTATTTCTTTGATACCCATTAAGTTGGGCACATTTGCTAGATCTCCTTTTTTCCTTAGGTGGTTTTCCAAGCAACTGATACGCCTAGAGCCTTCAAAATTGTTGTCTACGGGATCAGGTGAGACTAGCTCTCTTATGTCTTTGATACTCCAGATGAAGATAAGGCGGCTTGAAAGGATTTTTTTTTGGTGTGTTTGTTTCTTTTTCTATTTATTATTCTGTACCCATCTAGGGTTTTGGGGTGTGGTTCTTTTCTATTACTATGGATCTGATGATTCCTCTATGTAACTATTTCTGTTTCAATGCATGAATTACTTAGCAAAAAAAAAAAAAAAAATCCACAAACCTACACTAGTCCTAAACATGTATATTAATACAATACTGCATACAAAACAACAAAACAACCTCAGTATAAAGCATTAAAACTAGTGTACATGTATAACAAAATTCTTTACAATACAACAAACAACTTGATACAAAAACAATAGTTACAAATCATTTAAGTACAATAAGAAATTATTTTGAAAAATATCTAAAGATATGAATACTAAAAGTATGTACAACTATGGCTATATTAATACTTAGCGAGTACAAAGTATCGAACATCCTCAGGAAAGGGATAAATGTACCACTATTAACTCTTCTTCTATTATTTAGCCTAACAAATTAATGAAATAAACTAACTACAATGGACAAACATAGAGAATTAAAACAAATCCCACACAAGATTGGCTATAAGAAAATCAAGGATAAGAAAAACAATAAATGACATGCACTTGTCAAGAATCCTCCATAATAAGCCAAGTACCAAATACAAACCCAAGATAATCAAATCTCAATTCTAATACAAAATTTACTCTCTATCGAGTTATGGATTCCCTATTTGTTGATCAATTAAATGGTATCTCTACTTTCCTAATTAAACCCAAGAAGCATTAAGAACATAACATCCAATTTCTGGAAGAACCAAATATCCTATCTTTAGGTGATATCGAATTCTCAATGATTACCAAGTTCTAATCTCCATCATCTTTCTCAAGTCAATCAAAGGATAATACATATTGAACGTATTTGATTGGAACCCAACTCCTAACTCTATCTCTCAAATTCATTAGAAGAGAATATACCAAACAATGAATCCAATACAATAAATTCAAGTAATCATTTAATAAAAATTGAAACCTAACAAATCAAAAGTAGATTTAAAACAAAAACTAATTAGGGTTCATCCCTTCAAGAACAATTAAAACAAAGAAATACACATTACCAAAGTGAAAAAAAAAAAAAAAGTGAATAAGAGAAACTTATAGACAAACTTTCTTCTTCATCTTCTCTAAGCCTCCTTTGAGCAATCTTCTTTTCTTCTCCATAGATCTCCTCTCTTTTGTGTGTGGGTGTTACTCTCTAATGTTGACCACCACTTATTGTCTCATAAGGTTGTATTTATACGCTCTTTTTGCCCTAAAATTTGTGTGAGGAACAAATCTAGAATTCTGGTCTGCAATACAAACCAGCGCTTGTTAAGGGCTTGAACCAGCTCCTATGTTCAGTAGTAATTTTCTTCTGTCTCTATGTTGAATTGGTGCCTGTTATTTTTTCAAATCGACTCTTGTTATCTTTTACAAAATATTGTTCTTCAATTTTTTCACTGAAGCCTATTGTAGCTTTGGTATAACTAGTTGCCTTCTTTTTTTTTCTTCATGAAGCCGGTCCATGGCTTGTCAAAACCATGGACCGGTTATGCTTTATTTAACAAGCCGGTCCATGGCTTCTATGCTTTTTTGCAGCCTTTTTTTTTTTTTTTCTATTCATGTTCTTCCTCAACTCCCTTTATTCAATCCTACACAAAACAATATACAAGTATAAGAATTAGTAGTCACTTAGCTATTATTTTATAACAAATAAATTTCAATATATATAAAAATTATAAATATGATGAGTACTCATCAAATAGAATAAGTTTTTATTGTTGGAGGAAATATTTTAAGTGAACTTGTTCAATAATGGCCTTAGAAACCCTTGAAATTCAATCGTATATACACTACAAGAAAAAGGGATTTTGCAACCAGATTTTTTACGTCAGATGAATTTGGGTTGCAAATGAGTACTTAATTGCACCAAAATGAATATCCATTGCAAATATCATGGACATTTAATGCCATGCAACGAAAATTAACCAATTTCAACTGAAATATGTAGTTGCATAAACCATTTTTATTTACGACCAAAATGATAGCCTTTTGCAATAAAGAAAATTGTGGGGATTATAAGAAAATTGTGAGTGTGTTGCGGTTTAGCTTTTGTTAGTTGCAGAAAAGGGGCTTGGGGTTTTTTGTGCGAAAATATTTTGGAGGAAATTTTTTATGCCTTTTTTAGTGACTTAATTAGCTTTTTATTTTTTTCTTTTAAATTAATAAAGACTTTAAACTTTTCTTTTATTGTCTTCTTTTAAATAAAATTATACTTAAGTTATGAATATATTATAATATATAATAAATGTAATTAAATATATTTATTATTATACTTAACTTCAAATTTTTCTAAAACTACATGACCTAAATTATATTTTTTTC
The DNA here is from genome assembly GCA_026120185.1 of Voacanga thouarsii. NCBI lineage: Eukaryota > Viridiplantae > Streptophyta > Magnoliopsida > Gentianales > Apocynaceae > Voacanga > Voacanga thouarsii. The sequence continues at coordinate 3,353,220 of JANUWF010001425.1, forward strand.
AAAAAAAAAATATCAAAATTTTTTTTGTATTCTTACACTCAATTCTCCTTTTGCAATAAAGAAAATTGTGCTTACACGTCTCCAATTACCAGTTTAGGTACTTAGTTGCAAGAGGGTGCATTGAGTTTCGGCATTCTGAGAATTGTAGCAGAGTTCACCAAACTGGGAGTAAGTTCTAAATTTTGGGTCTGATTCTGAATTTGATGGTGGTAAAGAGAGATTTTGGGAGAGATTTGAGAAATGGTTTTGAAATTTTGCAGAGAAATTTCATGGGCAGCCAAAGACAAGGTGAACAAGCCAACTACTTTGGTTCCCTTACTCAGGCATCAACAATCCGAATTCGGCCTTTCAATGGGGAAGAGATCTATGCCCATTTCAAGAGTTTACCCGCCATGGTATATTTCTTACTAGCCCAAATTATTGTGTGACTCGTGTGTGTATTTTTTTGGTAAATTAAGGATTTTTTTTCCTCGTAGATTAATGATTCCTATTGAAGCACTTTACTAATAATGAATAATTAAACTATTTAACTGTGATCAAGTCAACCCTGATGATATTGTGTTTGGAGGGTAATTATTCTTGTGTTAAGTTCATAAACTAGTTGCTTTAATTGTATTTTCTATGTTTAGTATTGGGGAAATGGTGACTATGATGTTGGGCATAATACCATGTTGCAGGGAGCTAAATCTTTCTTTAGGAGTGTGTTGACAAGTATGGAGGCAGTTTATTTGAATTGAAACCCCACTGTGAAGTCCATTTTAGAGCTTGTTTGTTCTCTTGATGGCGATCAAATATGCTATGATCACATTTTGGAAAAAGAACTAGATTCTTACCACTATCAAGAATCGAAAACAAAAGAGTATGGAGGACTGTGCATCTTTTTGTGTAGTTGTCTAATATTAATTGATACTTTGTTGTTGCATTGCAAGAATTGTTCCTTTTTCTCTTCTCACTTTTTTAGGGGCATAGCAAATGACCGATAATTACTTGATGAACTTAATGTTCCGAATAAGGATTTCGCATTTTGGTTTCTGTACAACCACTTTAATTAATGGCAATGAATCTAGCACTCTAATTAATGACAATGAACCTTTTCTTTTAAGTAATAAGAAGAAAAAAATTTGACATGTTGTACTAAGGAAAAACAGTTTGAAGAATTTCTTCAAGACTCGATGCTTGTTTCAATGTAGTTTTCTCACTGCCATGGATGTCTAGGCAAAGTATTAGTAAAACTACTTTTGTCTAGTTCATGATTTGAAAAGCTTTGGTAGATTGGTCTCCTTATTTGTTAGATCAGATTATCCCTTTTCTATATCTAGAAAAGGAATATCTCATAGTTCAGTCACTAATATGCGATTTCTTCTAATATGAGAGATAAAGTTTATCAAAGAAATGAACTTTGTCTCAATTTAAGACTAAGTTGTGATATTCTTTTTAATTTTGAAGAATTAATCTCAGTTGGAACCACTCAATTAATAATTCACATGAATGTATTTATCCCGACAAAGAATTTAAGGATCCATGAATCACTTTTGTCGAAAAATTGGTCTTCTATTTTGCTCTTGGATATTGCTTTTACCAAATAATAGGTTTCTGACCTACAACTTACTATTCATTTTCCCCTCAATGTGTTGGCATATGTATACTTCATGTGTTGCAACTTCCTTTTGCATAGAAAATTGATAATTGTAAGATGAGTTCTGGATTAAAGTATAACCATCTATTAAAGTAAAGCAACCTCCATTTTACCAACTAAGTGACATGATTCTTGCCCTTTTGCATCAGTGATTGAAAATTTTTATCCTCTATTTGCTTATGCTTGTTTCTAGATCCTGGCAATACGTCATCCTAGAAGACTAGTTTTGTCAGGTTGCCTAGCAGCTCTGATAGTAAGAACTTCTCATTTATTTTCTCTCAAACGTTTCTAGATTGTCAATCTCATTCTTTGTCAGAGCTATACAATTACAAATAATGCTGATAAGACTTTGGTTTCTTGGATGATTTGTAGGTCATGACCATTTTATTTGCAATTGTTGGTTGGGCTGCCCCAAACGGGCCAAACCTGGTAAGATTGATTAGATTTTAATGCTTTAAAGGGACAAGATGCTAATATGAATTTGTTTGATCACCATAGGATGGCAAATTATTATTGTTAATTTTTCGCCTGGGTAGGAAAATGATGTTCTTTAGCTGCCTATCTGATGTTTTGGTTGTAGTATTTTTTGTTTACTATTTGAGCGTCCAACTTTTTTTTATGCATTTTTCTTTCCTATTGCCAATGGTCTCCACAATAGAAGCAATTTCTTTTACTTGATTATGTTTATTGTCTTATGGTGTGTTGTAGGTGCTAAATATCTAATATTTTTATTAGGAACATGAGTGTTTGGTTGAAGGACCTCTCAAAAACTTGAAGCAGAGTATGGTAAAATTTCAAAAGCCTAAAAAAGTGTCGTGTTTGATGGCAATTCTATTGGATTTTCTTTTCATTCTTCAATTTTAGTCGTGGATGCTATTTAATTTTATTTGTCTTTTGTTAGTTCATTCTCGCTTTCTCTGTCTGTCTCTCAAGAAGTGTAAATCACAATGATAGTTGTTGATGATTTCATTTTGAATGATTTTTGGTTCTTGTGTCGCAGATCTACAACGATCACAGACTTTGCTGTGAGAGTGAGTAACAAAACTTGATTCTTAGACTTTTTGCTAGCTACACCTGCACTAGTACGATTTTTGTTGATTTTCTAGTCCCCGTAGCAAAGGAAAATTACTCCTGTGTCTTGTCTCTTTTTCAAGGTTGAGGATTTAAATGATATTGAAACTGCCAAAACATCTTTTATGCGAAGAGATGTTTTTTGTTGAGAATTAGTTGAACATTTTGTAATCAAATATTAGTTTACTTGTTTTTTATATAGATATTTGAATTATATATATATTGAATATTTAAATTTTGTTTCATATTTTATACTTTCTAAAATTTAAAAAATGTTATTGGGCAGCTTTAAAAGTATTAAAAAAACAAGAAAACAAAAAGGGTAAAAAGTTTATGGAGAAATTGTGTACCAAAAAATGTCACAATAGTAATAATATATCATAAATATTGGGACATTGAAAAAAAGTGATGCTAAATTTTGGGACACTACGGAAAAATTAGTGTTGTGAAAAAGGAACGCAATTATATTTATACATCGTTACTTTGGAACACTTTTCTAAGATGTTATGGATTATTTCATCAGTAAGAAAGGGACAGAATCATAATTATGTGTCATCATTTTAAGGACATTTATGTAAAGAAAGTGTTGCCAAATTTGGGATGCTATACCATCATAGTGTAGCAAAAAAAGGGACTCAAGCGTAATCTTATGTCAGTAATTTGGAGATGCTTATACAAAATGTGTCGTGAAAAAAAAAATCTATATAATAAATATTAGTAAATTAGGCAACACTAGCAAACATAGGCGTCGTAAAATTAGGTGCATTTTTTAATAAGTGTCGGAAATTATGTGTCGTAAAATTTTGAAATGCATGAAAGTAGGGATATATTTAAAAGTGATGGAAATTAATTAAATATTTATTTTAAAATAAAAATAATTATAATATTAAATATTTGCAACAAGCAATAATTATATTTTTTACGAACAAAATCTGTTAAAAAAAAAAAATCTATTTGCAACGATCATGCAATGGGGAAAAAAAAACTGTTGCATTTAGTTTGGATAGATTTGAGGTATCTTGCAACGAAAAAAAAAAAAGATTGTAAAAAAAGGCATTTTTTTGTGGAAAATAGATCATTGCGATGGTGCTTACGGTTGCAAAGGCAATTGCAACCCCCTTCAATAGCAATAAACATTTTTCCGTTGCAATTGATTATTTACGACCAAATCGATCCTTTTTCCTATGAAATTCAATGGTTGTAGAAATGCATTTTTCTTGTAGTGATAGATGATTGGATTAGGGGTAAAAATTATGAATAAGAAAATGTACGGCCAGATTTCTACGAATTTTTAAACATGAACACTAAAAGAAGTACAAGTACAACCGAGAGTATTGATTATTGATGTTGAGGTAAGAAAAGGTTAAAAGGCAAGAGAATTACAAAGATTTTGGTTCCTCTATACTCTAAGAGGATAGATACTTAATTTTAGAAAATTTAAAACAAATTCAAATCCTTTATTCTTATATATTTTATGTTAAACTATTTTTGTAACCATTTTTACAATTTTTTTACATAAAATTTTTACATTAAAAAACCAGTAGTTGGTCGATTCACCAACCTCAAATTTAAGCACCAATCACTAGTTTGGTTCAATTGTGTAAACTGACCTATAGTGTTAAAATTGAGCCAATGGGCAGTTGGGAACCCTCAGAGTTAATATTTAAATAATAGTTTGGTTTACACATGAATAAGGGATATAATAAAACTAAAAGAAAATATATTTTCTTGAACAAAATTACCCTTTTTAAATATTTGCAATTGAATTAAATGTACAAGTGATGTGTAAATTTTGGCCGTATAAAAATTAATAAATTTAAATCCATTCCTTAGCCAAGTTTTAATTAAAACATTAATCCCAAATTACACATACGAGCAAGTATAATTATCGCAAGCATAGTAAGGGAATTAATGAGTATCGATCCTCAAAAGAATAAGTACACATTAATAACTTTTTATTCATTATTTAATCGACTTAATAAAGTGATGAAGAAATCCAAATAAAAATAAAAGTAAAAACAAAATATATATACAACTCATGGAGAGAAAAACATATAATTAAATAGCTATTCTCAAACACATGACATGAATAATCTAATACTTATCACAATCAATTATTTTCTTAGCATCATAAAGGAATATAAAGTAAAATTCAATTGTTTCTCAAGTCACGAGTCCACTTATATAGGCTTCACTTCTTTCCCAATTCATGGAATCACTATCTCTTGATTAAATTAGTAGATTTTCCAATCGCACTAAAACAACCAAAAGATGCATTAAACTCAATTCTTTATAAATTATCCCTATACTCTAGGTGATAATAAACATGAAATTAGTTAATAACCCTATGTTCTATGTGAAATTAACCAATTTTGTATTACTTAAGTTCTTTAATCTTAATTTCGTTTCCCAAGTCTATTAAGATCTAACAAATATGAAATCAATACAATGAACTTTTAACATTATTTCCCAAGTTAATTAGAAGAAAACGCATCAATAACCAATGATAACAAATAATCAAACACCAAGGAAAATAATTAATTAATGAAAGATTAAATAAATTCAAAATCATAAATCCAAGAATAATATGCAAATGCAATTAAAAAATTAAACTCATCATTGTTCAAGAAAAAGAAAACAAAGGAAAAAGATAAATATTCATAGACAAGTTTTTCAATTTTCAATGAAAACTCCTCCCAAAATCAATGCTCTTTGAGTACTTTCTCTCGAGAAAATATTAATGGCGCACTCTAAAAAATATTTCTAAGTCTCCACATTGAGCACACCCTGATTACATACATGAATGGCCAATTTATAGGCTTACAGACTTCCTAAAAATCCAAAAAATAAAAGAAGTAGTTTCCTATTAAGCTTCTAAAATTATTCACAAAATTCACCGCAATTTCATTGAAGCCGAAACCTTTTCTATTGAATTCGGCTCACCCGAGCCAAATTCCCTTGTCGTAAGCCAACAAGCCATTTCCATTTATTTCTTCCACTAGCTGAATTGCCCAAGCCATGAACTTCAATCCTCAAGCCGACTGTCTTTTTGCTTTGAATTCGGCTTGCCCGAGCCGCAAGCATTTCTTTATTCTTTGCCGAGTCGAGAGAATCGAGCCGTCGAGCCGTTCTTCTTGTTGCATCCTCCCTATGATGCTTCTTGTAATTTTAGATTTTGCTTGTTTTGTTTTGTTTATTCTTACAGAGACCTACGAGTTGCATTTATTTTCTTTTATCTTTTGTTAAGCCGCGACTATCCAAGCCATGGCTTCAATTCTTGGACCTCGCGCGGATGTTTTTCCTTCCCAGGCTTTCCTTGTTCTCTTCTTTTCTTTTAATCAATTTCCAATTTAGCTCCTTTATTTTGTCTATTTTTTCTCTTTTGCTCTATTTATGTAGTATAGGCCTGGTGTCGGGTCTGAACTGTAACTTTTTGAATTTTCTTCTAAATTCACCTATTTTTGCATAAAGTCACAGAAAAATATTTTTATAAGTGAAATATCAAATAGGAAGAAATATGAGTAGTTATTATATCAAAAGTGTCACAAAATATATTCAAATACTGGAAAAATATATGACAATTTAGGCCCTATCAACAAGTATTAGCCAAAATGTACTATACACCATGATAAAGAATAAATTGGAAAGATGAAAATAATTTAGGGATTAAAAAATAAAAATATAGATTAAGGACAAGTAATTAAAATTAAAAATAGTTTACGGACTGAAAGAGAGAATTTCCAAATAAACAAAATGTTACAGGATTCATGCCCCCCCCCCCCCTCCCCTGAACCTTTTATTTTGTAAGTAGGTTGATATCCGTACATTGCACAGGGGATATAATTTATGTTAAGTTGTTGTTTCGGTGAAACGTATTTGTGTAAAAAATAGATACTATAAATTTTCATTTAGTTAAAAATTCAAAAGTCAGCATCTTAGCTCATATTGCTTCAGTAACTAGATTATTGTAGTGTTTTTTAGCTATGTAATATATATGTAGTAAGAATATAAGGTAAATGGGTTAGTTTGTGTTAAGTTATTCTTTAAATGAGAATAATATTAATTAGGCACTTTATATGTAGCAAGTTTTTTAGAGTTCCTTTGAATTCACAAACAATCATCGCAAACCATAGAAGTCCTCTAAACCCATCATGGACAAATCAGTCTTAAACGCAAAAACTAAGGAAACTCAAGCCCTCTTATCAAACCCTCCAGACAAATAAAACCAATTTAAAGAAAAATTGAATCAAACAAAAAAAAAAAAAATCAGAACATAAATTTGAAATAGATTTACACAAATAAATAGAGAGACTCTTACAAAAAAACTTGGCCTTTGACTTTGGGATTGATGTGAACTGACTAAGATAAAATAAAAAAGACTAACTTTTTTGTTTTGGCCTTTGACTTTGCCTCAAAATAAGACTAACTTCTTAGTGAGCCTTTTTTTAAAAATAAAATAAACTTTAAATCTAAAAGTAGTCTCATAAAATATTTTCAATTACGGAAGTAACAAATACATTTAAATCTTGAAAGATCAAATCAAGACTTTACCAAATTTTAAAAAGAAAAAAGGAACAGAACAAAAAAACATAAGAGTGGGTATAGTCTATGTTATATATACATTAACTTGAAATAAAATAAAAAAATAAAAAAATAAGTAAGTTCCAAAATAATAGAAATCCCTAAGATCTCAACTATTGAAATACATTCATGGTTCTCAAAACACCCAATCTTGTAAACATTGAGAATTATTATTGCAGCAAAAATTCACTATATATATACATAATCGAGCTTTGGAAATAATGTTCCTTTCAACATGGGAAGGGCCCTACTGTTGGGGATATGCCCTAGAGTCAATTTGTACTTATACTATTGTCATTATATTTTATATAATAATATGAGGCTTTCCTTTCCATGAATAGTGAGTTTTGTTTTGTTGGTCATCAAGTACGTGACTTGATAGTAAAACCCTACAATAAATACAATGACTATTTTAAAACTGTCCCTGATCGATTATTATTATTGGAATAATAATAAATTAAGATTAGTATGTTTGTGACTTGATGGCTATGTTTTACTGGCCATGGATATTTGTGATATCGAGTCAAGACATAAATAAATGTTAGAGAACATTGTATTGGACATGACCCACTGTGAGAGTACTTTATGGAATATGTCATAAGTACTTTCTAGCCATAATAATATTGAAAGTCATTCGACCTAAATTCATCATAGTTTCCTACTTGATAAATTCTATATTTTGACATTGTCTAAAGTTGTCTTTAACCAGATAATAAATTAGACTACTGTTGGATATAGAATAAATCAAGGAGAGGAATATGATTGATTGTGAAGGAATTTGTCCCTCTCAATTATGGGAGAGATATCCATGGGCCCCTTGATAAGCTAGACTGTTAAAAATGCATGGTCGTGCTCAAATATATCAATCTAAGATATTGATATCATTTGTTTGAACAGTCTACTATGAAATCAAGAAATAATTGATTAAGCTTAATAAGGATGACATGCTCCGTGCCTTATGCTTAATCTGGATATCGTGTGACAAAAGGATTAAATATAAAATTATGGTTTGGTTCAAAGAGATCACCGATATTCATTTAACCTGAATAGTTATAATGTTTTGCTAGAAACCGCTTATAACTTGTGGGCTATTTAAATATGATTTAGGCACACTGACAGTGTTAAATGAACCTATAGGGTCACACAATAAGCGAACTTGTTAGGTTATTTTTCTAGTGACCAGGTTTGATGAATCTGGAAATATGTCTAAGTTAATCGTACTTAAAAAATTTACCAGATACAATGAATCTGAAAATATGTCCACATTCGATGTATCTGGATGATGTCCAGATTATTAGAATCTGACTCGGTAAATTAATTAGTTAAATTACCGAGATAATGACAGAATCTTATCAAATCAGTTTTAATTTAATTTGAATTTAAATTAGAATATGATAAGATATTATTAGGGTTGGACTCTAAGAGGTTCGGGGGTTTTTAAGAAAACCCTAGCCGTCTTTTCAATAGTCTAATTTTTTCGGTTGAGAACATTCGTGCCATTCTCTACCAGAAGAGGAAAAAAAACCTCTCAAACCCTAGGCGCTAGCACTCCCCGGGTATTGAGTGAGTTCGCAGTGTGTATCCGATAGAGGACGTTCGCATACTGCAGCGTCTGGTGATTGTTCGGGTTGAACGTACAACAGCGCAATCAGAATCGAAGGATTTCGATTATAGCAACCAGAGGTAATTCTTAAACCTTACATCATCTTAATCGTTTACTTGGGTCCTCGGGAGGGATTCGTGGATGTTTTCTGCGTTTAGGAGTCCACGAATTCTAACACCTACATGGGAGAAAAACCTTTGAAACTAAAGTTCAACATTTCATGTAAACATAGAAAAGTATAGACAGGGTGATGATTGAAACCACAAATCTAGTATCCTCCTTAAACGTTTTCCATCTCAAGCCATCTCTCGACTTGTCAATCATATTCCTATCAAATTAAGCAAAGGCAACAATGGCATTTTTACTAACACTTAAGAAAAGAACCTTTAGAAATATTCATGTCCAAGTAAATATTACTAATATGAGTAGCAGAATTTAATTCTAATCTTAGAAATCAACAGACTGCATTTTATTACTTGCTCCTCTTTCATTGTCACTCTGTAGCTCTTCAATGCCACTTTGCAACTCATCAAAAAGCTTATCCTACAAAATAATAACAAAAATAATTGACTTAAAAACAAAGGTTGGTTGAAAAGAAAAGCACCCTATAAATGAGCCAAGCTGCAATCTAGAATTAGCTTTCTAAGAGAACTATATGGTTAAAACTTTGGATTCAAATTTCCTCGAACTTTAACAATTTTTTTTTCTTTGGAGCCAACTGTATACATCCAAGAGTATTCAAGTAAATCAACTAAAATGATCACAACTAACTCCAAGGGGAAATTAAAACATTGAAGGAGATCCAAAAGATGAAATGCTCTCTGAAGATAAAATCCAATATTGATATCAAATACATACCAAAGTTGAAATGTTAACAATTAAAAGTTAAGTTGGACAAATTGAAGAACCGATACCCAAGAGGATAGTTGAATGTTCCCAGCAATACTATGTAGTTGCAACAACTAAGAATTCTCGATATTTAACCTGCTCTATATTATTGGATAAGGGATTAGCTAATATTGACTGCAACTATACCCAAGCAATACCAAACCTTTAACATAAAAACTATATCTAACTACAGCAGCAAGCTTAGATCCAAGTCACTATCAAGATTCAAGAGGAGTCAAAAATCATTTGCAATTTTAATCATAAAATTCCAACTCTTACCTATCAACTAACAATATATCATCTCAATCTCTCATTGTGGATCTTGGAGAGAATATGCAGTACTACACAAACAAATAGATAGAGGAGAGTCCTCACCTACTTGGCTACTCAAAGCTCTAATTCTAATTGTATGTAGCTCAAAACCTCAGAGACAAATCCCCTAAGGTCTTTGTATTGATCTTCTCTAGATCCTCTACACACCCATCAATACAGCTTTCACGTCTTCCATCTTAACTCTCCTCATGCTTCAACTCTGAAACTCCATTTTCCTCCCAAAACTCCGACATTTTAAAATCGTCTAATGGTATGTCAAAGTTTCACATCAACAAAATCCTATACTCCACATCCCATAAAGTATACCTGAAAATTTTTAACAAATCCAATTCAAATTTCATGCAAATCATTCAGATATTAACAACCAATTGAATAGAGATTTAAGGTTTAAAGTTGGAAATTCAACTCTAGCATATTAAATAGTAGCATACTTACTCGGTGACTATAGAGAAAACAATAAGCTGAGCGAGAGGTTCATTAGAGACCCTAATTGTAATATCCACCCTTTTTGTACTTTGACTAGCTGCTACTTTATATAGAAAGAGAATTTATATCAGTGGCTAGAATAAGAAATAATCAGTATAATGAGATGAATATCTTGGTGTAATAAAAATATCAAGGGCTATTATTGAAAATATAAAATTTATAGGGACCTAGATGAAAATTTTGGATTTATTCTACTCGTACCCTAAATCTTCATATTGCGACTACTTTTACTGAAGTGAGAGTTTGGGGGTACATTAAGAACAAAAATTTATTAGTGTGAAGAGACGAGTATTCTGGTATAAATTAAGCTACTGGCGATATCATGTGTATTTTCATAATTTTGACCATGATTGGGATTTTGACCTTAAATTGGGAAAAATAGAGAAGGAATTGAGAATTTTAGTTCCCACTATTGAATTTAGTGAAATTTATAGAATCTATTGGTGAAATAAAATATTTTCCCGATACGAGTCGAAATTATAGTTATTTTCTGAAGAAATTTTGAAATGCAATCGCAATTGAGACAAGCGGCGTAACATGAATGGTGGATGAAAACAAGTTTTAAAATATCATTGGATGAGTGAAATATTTCTGGGATTATTTAATTGCAAAAACTAAGTGAATAAGTTTAGGAATTAAGGAATTTAATTAAATCAACAAATAGGAAAAATTGTTGAAAATAGTAGCCCACGATTTTTGACCTTTTTGTTTTTTTTTGGGACCAATTGGTCACAATTTGGACAAGAATGGCGATGGAAATGCTGCTTTTACAGCTTGAAAACTGGCAGCCACACAACGAAAAAGAAAGGAATAGAAAAGAAGGGAAACAGGATAAAATTGCTACTAACCAATAGGAGAATTTCAAGTTCTTTATAGCTGTTTGACTTATAGATGACCATGACATGGAGGTGGAAGGGCTGTATAAATAGCTAGAAATCAGCAAAGAAAAGGGAGAAAAATAAGAGAAAAGGGAGAGAAAAGAATAGGAAGAAAAAGAAAAATAGAGAGAGAAATTCCAAGAAGAAAAGAGAGAAGGAGAAAAGGAATAAGCTTGGGCATTTGCAAGCTTGTAAATTTCTATACACAAGGTAAAATACCATATTCCTTGAATTAAAGTTGTAGATTAAATTGTGAGGATTATTTTGGTATTAATTTTATTAGAAAATTCATGAGAACTATGAGAATTACTTGGAAAATTGCTGTGTTTGGGGTTGTTGTGTGTGTGTGTCGGTTGAATTGGAGGGCAATATACTATGTTTATATGGTGAATAAAGGTGTTTTGATGGTGGTTAGAATGGTTGTTCATGGCTGCAAAGATGGAAGAAAGAAATAAGATAGCAAATGGTTTAATTGTTGAAGAAAATGAAATATTGTTATTCATGGCTACTGATTTTGTGTTGTTTAAAACTGAAAGTACTGAGCTGCTTGTGTTTGAAAATCAGTGGATTATGTGATGTTTAGATGAGAAATAAGGCATTAAAATGATTAGAAAGCATGTATGTTTAATGGAAAAGAGAAGAGAATTAATGGTATGAAGAAAAAGGAACAAACAGAAATTCTGTTTGTGTGATTTCCAAGAAGACTTGAAGAACCATTAAACTGAACAAAATGGCCAATTTTTCTGGAAACCCATGATCTGAAAATTGTAACTAAATGTCTTTGGATCATTTTAAGACCAATTTGATAGGATTTGAACTTGTAAATAGAAAGTTGCGGGTTAAATACCAAGGGCTGCCAGTTCAGTGACGGGAAGAAGAAGTTAGGAGTTTATTATTAAAACTGAATACAATGGCAAAGGAATTTGGTATTCCATGAATTGAAAATCATAAAGGAATTTCTTGGGGACATTTTTGAACTAGTTTGACATTTAACGGACTTGCGAATCAAAAGTTATGCTATAAACAAACAACTGTGCCTAGAAGAGGTGAAATGCAGAATTTTATTTTAAAGGAAATGAACTCAAAGGAGTTTTATTTATATGGAAAGAGGAATGAAAAGAATGAGAATCATGAAGAGATGTTATGCTTATGAAGAGAAAGGAAATGTGGAAATAAGAAATGAAGGATTTGGATGCATGATATATGTATATATATATGTGCTTATTCTACAAATAGAATGAAGAAATAGGAAATTAGTGATTTCCTTACATTGGTACTAGTTGAATATTGAGTTAAGATTTGGTATACCAAACTAAGAATGAAACGATGTTTAATGTAGATTGTTCACATTAAGAGTTTGGTGACCATCTAGACACGATATCTAGTTAAGGACACGAGGTGAGTCCCACTTGCTTTATAAACTCCATTTTATGCTAATGAATTTATGTTTTATTGAAGAAATGTTCTATGAATCCTTTTGGTTTCTCTGAACAATCTTATAGTTTTTCTGAGGAGAACTAGTATTATGCCATGCTAGGCTTGAATCGAAAATGTGAAATTTTCATAATTAGTAAAAAATTTGCCTAAAGTCTTTTTATAACAAGGTTAATGAACCTTGTTCTTTTCTGAGGAAATATAATTTCTCTGAATGGAAAATTATTGGAGACTTTAGAAAATGATGTTTTCTACAAAGAATTCGGTTCACTTGAGTTATGAAGATTTCTTAGGAATAAATGTATACGTGAAAGGCTTTCTTTTCATTTGTTTATGAGTCGAAATAATGTTTTATTTTGGGAAAGCATAAATATTCCTTTTTGCGGGCAAGATTGTTGAGAAAATGAGAATTATGAATTTTGTGAATCAAAATTGGGATTCCTTGAATTTAATTCTTCTTTTAGAATTAGAATTCAAGGTTTTCTAGATAAGACTTCTTTTGCAATCGAGTATTCTTCTAATGATGAAAATGCCCTTAGAAACTTATTTTATCATACGAGAATGATTTTTTATCCTTTTTCGCTACGATTTTGGAAATAAATCTTTCGATATGAGATTAACTTTTGAAAAACAGTATTTGGCCCCATAAAATATTGTATTGGTATTCTTTCGGGAATGGATATTTATCTGGCCTTTTGAGCCAGTGGAATTATACTGGTCTTATGAACCAGTGGAAACTCTGAGTACTCGGTAGAGGTTATGACCTTTGTACTAACTCTCGTTACAGATAGAAGGTCTCAAGTTACCCGGCCAAGGTCAAGGATCATCTTACTCCAAACGAAGCGACAAGATATTAGAATTAACCGGGTTCCCCAACTAGTACTGTCCCAATGCGTAAGCAAACTGTTAGTTGGTTGGTCCTGGATGGGACACCCAATTTGTGATCAACCCTTGTCAACCTCATGGTTAGGGGAGTATGAAGTGGGGACACGTACTACCACAAGTAAAAAGAATTGATATAATTTGAGATAGATTGTGACGATAACTCTCATTTTTCGACAATGCATGGTTGAGTGCTGTAAGGTAAAGCCTTTGGCACAATAAGATAGTGATGCTAAAGGTAAAGTCTTGTGAGCTTTGCCCGCAGGCCAACCTTCCATTAGGAGAGGTGCCTGCCTTTCTTAAAAATGAGGCAGTAATGTTGTGTAAAACTCAAATTTTCAAATATGTCTGGATTTTGAATAAATACTCCCATAGTGAGTTGTAGAACTATTTTCAGTGAACAAATGCAATGCTTTCCCATAATAATTTTATGAAGCGCTAACAGATAATATGTTAGTTGTCTGTTTTATAAATCATTAGCACACACGGGACTCACTGAGTGATTTTCACTCACACGTGTAAATATTTTAGGGATTAGAGGTACAGTCGAAGTGTGGTGGACTCCTAAAGGCTTATGCTATACCTTGGCTCTATTATACTGTGAGTATATGTATCAGATGTCAGACTTTATGTGTCATCTTGTGTTCAACAAAGATGTTTTGGAAAAATTTCCGCTGCCTATAACATAAAATTCGTTATAAAGACCCTTTGTCTAAGCAATCAGACAGGACGACATCCCAAAAGTTACAGTCCACTACGCCATGAAAATATGGGGTGTTACACTAATGGTGACAAAGAATCGATCAGAGGGTAGCAACCCAAGCATAGTACAAATGGTTTGCTTCATAAAATCCTTAGCCAAATCTGAAATGCTTTTAGAAATAATGGAGGTGTCGAGAGGCTCGATTTAAGCATGTTAGCGATGACTAGGAATTGAAGCCCAAAACTGAAATTTTAGGTGGATGCAAAATTGTCAGAGACCCTATCACCGTTAACACCTGATATCAAATAGCTGACTACAAAGGTGGAGGATGAGGATGAGCCGCTGTCTCTAAGCAGAGACTTCCAATCCCTAAGAAACCTACTTAATCTTAGGTACTTGCACTTGAATTTCTGATGCCATTTTTATGCTTCACTTGAAACAGAATAAATTTCTTGAATTGCAGTGTATTCTGTCCATTGGCAAGGCCTCCTCCCATGGCTATTTGTACTGGTGAAAATTAAGCAAGTGAAGTTCTGATGATGTAATAGAATAAGCAAAGATTGCTAGAGGGAATTGAGTTTTATGGACTAAATTCAAACTTCACCAAGATTTCTTTTCTTCAAGTCAACATCGTTCGGAGATGGCAAAAGAAATATTGGTTCCCCAAGAACACCAAAATAACTTATTGAAATGCTTGCATAAAGTAGCGAAAGAGGCACATGCGAAGCAGATACAGAATTAAAAAAAAATTAAGAGTTTAAAAAGGCTGGCATAATGATTAGTTCATATTTGTCTGAATTTTGATTAGATAATCCTAATATTTAAAAAAATTAAATAACCCTTATATTAAAAAAAGCCCTTCGAATTTCTTTATTAAAAAAAAACTTCTTTTAAATTCAATGCTTCCAAATGTCAATACCAGATGATGCTATGTGTCTCTTCAACAGGCCTCCGCAGCTCTCTCTCTCTCTCTCTCTATACACACACACACACACATATTCATACTAGTTTGATTTCCTATACATTGCACGAGTTGTTAAATTTATATAGTATCTAATAATTTAATAAATTTAGATAACTTTCATCTAAATTTAATGATTTTAACAAATTCAGATAACCTTTCACATTTTCTTTATAAAAAAAAACATCTGAATTCAATACTATCATGTGTTAACACATGGTGCTACTATATGTCTCAACAGTAAGAATTAATTAATTGTTTTTCCTTTAACTGAGATGGGAGAAGGGAGAAGTTCAAAAGACAGAATTTTACTCTATTTTAGCTTAAATATGTGTAAAGATTGTTTCTTGGATTGTTTGATTATGGGTTAATGGTTTACATGTATGCAAGGTTGCCAGTGCTGCTTACTGATTGACTGAAAATTACTTGCATCAAGAATGGATTTGCATTTGAGTTTTGTTTAGATTGAGAAGCATTTCATTTCAGAATTTTTAATTGTTTCTTTGGCTTCTAAAATGTCCAGTATTCGAGTTTGATTAGGCCAGGCCTGCAACAAAATGTTTTTTTTTTTTTTGTTTATGAAAGTTGTTTTTTTTTTTTTTTGAGAATTCATCATGATCACTTGGGATTCGATTTTTTTTCTATTTCCCCTTTCATTTTTTTATTTTTTATTTTTGGTGTGGAAATACACTTCCTAAACAATCATGATATAGGTTAATTAGATGCTATCTAGATGATTGGATAAAAAAGGCACCATCTTTAATCCCATGTGTTCTCTGCAAACACCAACTTATACTATTCTAGAAATTGCATACTTTCCTTCACTCAAGCTAGAACTCGATCCCAAAAAATCCCTGAAAAAGTCAACTAAAAGTAGCAGTTTCCATCTTTTTCCCTTTCATTCCCTACAAAAACCAACATATTGAATTTTATATGCACTATATACATGCTAAAAGATTAGTATAGCAAAAACGATGAAACCAAAAGCATGCTTATTGAACAAAAAAATACAGAGCATCGCATGGAAGCTGTTTACCTCTATGTTTGAATGACTTTATTGGCACTGAAGAAGGTGTCTGGACCATTTCTTGCTGAATGCTTGAAGCCACTGGTTCTCCCAACACCTCCGGTTGCACTCTTGCAAGACGTCTACGTCTTCTCATTCACGCGAAGCATTTAAGCTTTCGGAATATGATTACTACTTCTCCTAAAGCCAGTGAAAGCTAAAAATTCGGATCAAAGAATGGACTTTGTTCTATTTTCAATACCAGAGAGAAATAAAGAGAGTGAAACAAAAATATCATGTTTTTTGTTATCCTCTCACGCCAAACAATACGGGATCCATCCCGTGTTATTTTTTTTAAATTTTATTTTACCTTTTGTCTCATTCATTGGGTCAGATAAAATTATTTACTCTTAGACTTGAACACCTATAAATAATATGCCTCAATTATTTATTTTCTGGTTCATTAAATAGCCCAATAAATAATTAACAAACCCAAATAAATCAATATAAAATATCAAGCCTTTTATCTAGGTTAATTTTTTAATTATTCAATATGGGCCTTGGATCCTGAATAATTAATTAACCAATTAAACTAGATAAAATATATACTCTCTATTGGGCCTTTTATTTTATTATAGTCCAATAATAAATTGGACTACTTAAATAAAATAAAATAAAAATCATAATTATCAAAATCAATTCCTTAATCCAAATCTATCAAGATTTAAGGGCTATTCCGGGGACCAAAAGACACATCATCTTGGCTACTGAAGTGACCAAAATACCCTTGCTATATAAATAGCTGTATTTTGTATTTTAAATATTCTTTAATATCACCATAAGGAAATATTGACCTCAAGGACAATGTTGCGTTAGCAAAGTCTCCGACCTATAGGTGTAATGACTAAAATACCTTTCTACGCATCGCCGTATATTTAGAGATAAGGAGTGTACTAACACCTCTCTAAAAGACATCTATCATCCGTAGACCTCTAGTCCAATGATCCACGACTCCTGGAATGTTTCCACTTTCTAAGGGAGTTACCCTAAAGCAAATATCCAAGTCATGTTCCCCAAGGTCCTGAATATTTAAATCATTTGAATAGTCACAAGGGGCGATATAGCGCAGAAACTATCTTGTACAAGTTTGTCTTAACTAACTAGTCACATATATCTAACATACAAGTATATCGGCTCTACGAAAGAACCTCAACTACAACATATCAAAGAACATGCTTCCAACTTCATCAGACCACCAACTCATACTCAAGCGGTAGAGTATTAGTCCATACTGTAATAGTAATAGTTTGAGTTTCTTCTAAATAGTTCTTTTAAAAACCAATATTACAGGTTCTATTCTACATATTCAAAATACGCTCATACTATGAAGTGAGTGGACTACTCACTAGCTAAAGGTAAGCCATTCTCCATTTGGAATTCATAACAAAATAACCTAAACATGATGAGATTCTCATTCTCATCAATCAGTTAAAAACAAACATTTATATGTTAAGTAACCTGTGATCCTTATCTTACTGTAAAAGACCACCGTTCACATGGATCACTTACTTAAATACAATGGGTCTTTTCCAAACACAAATCATACACAAATAAAATATAAATTCACAAAAAAAATTTTGAGAATAAATTCTTTTATTAATAAATTTGGTAATTATATCAGAAATCTAGTCTAGAGGGCATACATTCCAACAATCTCCTACTTGCACTCTATGACTAAGAAAGTCCGTAGGTGCCCAACCCTATGGTGTCTAAGTATCTCTTGAAGACTCTCTCAACCAAAGGCTTACTGAAGGGATCTGTTAGGTTGTTCTCTGAAGCTATATGTTCCACCATGATTTCCCATCTCTGGATGTAATTCCAGATCAAATAGTACTTCCTCTCGATGTGCTTCCATTTCTTGTAATTCCTGGGTTTTTTGGATTGCAAGACTGCTCCAGAGTTGTCGCAATATATCATAATTGGTCTGTCCATGTGTGGCATAACTCCAAGTTCTGAAAGGAACTCCCGGAGCCAGACTGCTTTCTTGGATACCTCCGAAACTTCCACATACTCAGCTTCTACGGTTGAGTCAACAATGCAAGATTGTTTGATACTCCTCCATGAAACAGCTCCTCCAGACAATGTAATGATATATCCACTAGTGAATTTTTTCTTATCCTTATCTACCTAGAAGTCTAAGTCTGTGTATCCAATAGGAACCAAGTCATTAGTCTTATAAACCAGCATATAATCTCTCGTACCTTTAAAGTACTTGAGAATATACTTTACAGCTTACTAATGAACTTCCACAGGATTTGATTGATATCTGCTAATTTAGCCTACGGTAAAATAGATATCTGGCCTAGTGCACAGTATAGCGTACATGAGACCTCCTACAGCCGAAATGTAGGGAATCCTACTCATTCTGTCTTTTTCCTCTTGAGACTTAGGACAGTCCTTAGAACAAAAAGACAACCCATATCTGCATAGGATTAGAGCTCCCTTGTATAAGTCCATGCTAAACTTGACCAGTATCGTGTCAATGTATGCCGCTTGGGATAATCCTAACATTCTCTACTTCCTATTTCTAGGAAGTTTAATCCCCGAGAATGTAACTGGCTTCTCCCAAGTCCTTCATACTGAATTGACTAGACAGTCAAACCTTAGTAGATGACAATGTTCATACATCATTCCTAATGAGTAGAATATCATCCACATATAGGACAAGAAAAACCACATTTATGCCTTTTAATTTCCTGTACACGTATAGTTCATCATCATTTTGAACGAAACCGTAATACTTTACAATCTCGTTAAAATAAATGTTCCATACTCTAGATGTCTGTTTAAATCCATAAATAGACTTCTTAAACTTGCAAACCATATGCACCTGGCCTTTAGCAATAAAACCTTTCGGTTGGGACATATAGATGTCTTCGCTAAGATAGCAATTAAGAAATGCTGTCTTGACATCCATTTGCCATATCTCGTAGTCGTAATGATATGCAATGGCAAAGAGGATACGGATGGATTTAAGCATGGCTACTAGGGAAAATGTTTCCTCATAATCGATTCCCTCTTTCTGAGTATACCCTTTCGCCACAAGCCTAGCTTTGAAGGTTTCCACTTTCCCATCCGCTCCCCTTTTCCTCTTGTATAGCTACTTACACCCAATGGATTTATCCTTTCAGGTGAAGCTACAAGATCCCAAACTTGATTGAAGTATATAGACTCAATCTCGGCTTTCATTGCTTCATGCCATAGATTTGCATTAATATCAGCAATAAACTCCTCGTATCTAGTAGGATCTTGTTCCTGATGGTCAGAGATCAACTCAAAAGCCTCTCCTGTCAATCTTTTTGGAACTCTAGAACCATTCCCACTACGATGAAGCTCCATTTGTACAGGTTCTTGAGGTTGTACCTCTTCTTGTTCCATAATCGGGTTTGAAAAAGTTTATTCCGAAGATAACTTTTCTTCGAGTTCCAACCTTGTTGAACCTTTAGTGAAAGTACTTTGATCATTCTCCAAGTATCTAGCATTAGTACTTATCAATATTTTTTGCTTATTGGGACGATAAAAGTAATCTCATTTTGTCCCTTTTGAATACCCAACAAAGTAGCATAATTCTGATATTAGTTCTAGCTTGTTTCCTTTAACCAGTACATAAGTTGGACAGTCCTATATCCTAAGATGATTTAGTCTTGGCTTACACCCAATCCACATCTCATAGGGTGTCCTAGGTACCGACTTAGAAGGCACCAAATTCAGAATGTATGCCGTTGTTTCCTTGGTATATCCTCAAAAAGAGACTGGAAGAGTAGCATGGGACATCATGCTTCGGACTATTTCCATCGATGCCCTATTCCTTCTCTCAGCTACTCTACTTTATTGGGGTGTACCTGTGCAAAGAGTTGGGATACTATTCCATGATGTACTATGTAATTCTTGAACTCATCAAAGAGGTACTCTCCACCATGATCCGATCGTAAGGTTTTGATCAGTTTACCTATCCGACGCTCCACTTCAGCCTTAAACTCTTTAAACTTGTCAAAAGAGTTAGACTTGCGCCTCATCAGGTAAACATATCCAAACATTGTACAATCATCTGTGAAAGTGATGAAGTATTTAAAACCCCCCTAGCTTGTGTAGACAAAGGACCACACATATCAGTATGAACAAGGCCCAATATCTTATTGTGATGAGACTCCGCTTCATCATGGAGGTCAAGATCAAGGAGGGAGAGGCGTGATCGTGCAAGGACAAGGACAATGACCGATGATAAGATTTAGGACCAAGCAGCTTTAAAATAATCTTCAATTGCTCAAAAAATCATGCTTGAGGATGGAAGAGGATTGGAAGGTTGAAGAAGCTAACAAAGAGCTCATTTTGATGACTATTCAAGAAGGACCCCAAACAAGAACTCAAGTCGGCAACAAAGATGGACAAAATTTGATCAAAGAGTTGGCCTTCCAGCGGACATCCGGTGTCGGCTTCATTCTGGCACACGACCAGCTAAAGACAGCTCCTAACCGGCACCGGCTTGATGGCCTTAGCCGGTGCCGGCTCCAGCCTGGGTAGCCGACTGCTGCCCTGCATTTTTTATGTTTTCTTCAGTTTTTCTTCATTTTAAATGTTTGTAAAGACCTATTAAAGCCCTAAATTGTATTAGAGCCTCAGGGATTACTTAGCTAGGGTTAGGGTAGTATAAATACAACTTTTAGTGATTTGACAAGATAATTCACACTCTTTATTCAAATTTGAAGAGAGAGTCTTGAGAGGCCCTAGTCTCCTTATTCATCTTATTCAAGACCATGCTTAAGGGTTAGTCCTCTTTATGAATGAGTCTATAAACTCTTTTGGATAATCCAATGTGGTTTCTTTCAATGGGTCTTAGTTGCTTTACTCTTCTAAGGTTTGTTTGAATTCCATTACTTGGGTGCCTATTTTCTCTATTCTATTTATTCTTGTTTGCATTTGTTGCTTCAAGGATATTGGGGTGAGATTATAGTATAACTTTGTACTATTTTTTAGGGTCTTTGAAGCCTAATTCTTCAAGAGTTTGATAGAGAGTAGGTTATTAGTTTAATTTCTCCTTTTAGTCTCAATAAATTCACTGTTTTGGTCCCATGGGAAAAGCTGAACTTATAACCAACTAAACTACCCACAACACCAAGAAAAAGCCCACTCAAGATCATATCAAAGAGTTTAGTATCAGAGCAAGAAAAGTTTTGATTCCAATCAAAGCTCGGAAGCAAGAAAATGAGCCCTACAAAGTTGAAGAAAAAAAATAAGAGAAATCTCGTAACTCAAAAATATGCTCCAAAAAGATCATGAAATCTTTGTTATACCTTGATTTTTCTTTGGGGAAATTGCTTCTTGATATTAATATAATCCTTTGGGAACAAATTTTTCTTGTGTTTGTGGTAAAAATTGGTTTAAATATGGGTGAAAATGTTTGTTGTTCTTAAGTGGCGGGATTGCAGACAAGGTGTTTGATAAATGTTCCATGAGAATGCTTTTGGCTATAGTTGGGAACTTTGATTCCTAATTTTCATTCCTTGGGATATTGGGACTTAGTATATTACTCTATTGTTGAATTCCATGCTCATTGAACTCAACTTTACTAATGCACACTTATAATAATCTTGTTCTTCATAATTCTAGTTCTAGTTGTTCTTGTTTCTTTGTTCTTACTAACTCTTGTTTGTTTCTTGGTTAGAAGTGTTTCCTTGTGCATCTAAGTGTTTGTTCTTGTGTTGATTGAGTCCACATTTCTTAAAATTTTTGATTAAAACTTATTTGCTTGAGGTGCCCAATAAGTGTTTGTTGAAATTCTCCTTAGACCCCCTAATTAGAAAAATCTATTGATCTGTGTGATTTACTAAGTTGGACTAAATCTTTAGTTATTGGGGAGAATTGGGATTGAATAAGAAGGCTTGAGTATTGAGAAAAAGGCAAAAGGGTGAGCCTATTACTAAAAGAGCTTAAGAGAGCAAACATGAGTGTGGAGTAACCAACCTTTGAGAGCCAACACGCAAGGAAACAAAGTGATGATCTATTTTTCTTTCTAATCTCTTTTGTTTTGCAAGTATAAATAAGTAAATATTTCACCACTATGGCCCATGACCAAGAGATCTCTTGGCCTAACCCAAGTGGACCTAATAGGCCTCAAGAAGAACAAATTGATGCTAGGGTTTTGCGTGATGACTTGCAAGCTATGATGAGGACTATACAAAGCGAGTTTCAAAACATGACAAGGAAATTGATAAATCATCTTGGACAATCTTCTACCGTCGCACAAAGGAAAGACCAAGAACGATTTGAAGTATCTAGCCCTAGGATGAGAGAAGGTAATGCCCATACTCCTCCGTTAAATGCCCAACAAGGGGAAGAGTGGAATGGGCACTTTATTGGGGGATTCCAACAAGCTCCTATGAGAGGGGGAACACATGGTATGAGAGAAGGATGAAGTAGGGGTCAAGCAAGAAATTATGGGAACAACCTAAGGGGGTTAGAAGGAAAGTTTGAGGGAGTTGATGAATGGTATGAGGGGGAACAAGTTGAAGCCTTTGAGGAACACACTAGAGGACGGGGCAATAGAAGAGGTAGGAGAGAAGGAAATGATACGGGGAGGAAGTTGAACCACATTAAATTGAAAGTGCCAACATTCTATAGCAAGAGTGACCCCGAAGTATATTTTGAGTGGGAGAGCAAGATGGAGATCTTCCTAAAAAGTCATACCTATAGTGAGAGGTTAAATGTGAGGTTGACTATCTTGGGATTTTCAGAGTATGCTTTAGTTTGGTGGGAGTAAGTTAGTGCACAAAGGAGACAAATGGGAGTGGAAACCGTGGCTAGTTGGAATTTGTTAAAAGATATGATGAAGGTTAGGTTTATACCACACCATTACTATAATAATTTTTACCAAAGGCTTCAATCACTCAAGTAAGGAAACAAGATTATAGAAGATTACCATAAAGAGATGTAAGTAATATTGATGAGAGCTCAAATAAATAAGGATCCTAGGGCAATAAGGGCAAGGTTCTTGGAAGGATTAAATAGGGAAGTTGCCAATTTGGTAGAGTTGTACCTCTACGAATGATTGGAGAATATGGTACATGCCACTATAAAGATTGAGAGGCAATTAAAGAGGAGGGCATTTACTAGACCACCACTTCCAAACCCCAACACTATTAGTAAGATGCCAATTAAGAAGGATGAAGCCTCTAAGTCATTTCAAAGGGACTTCAACAAACCTATAGAGGATTGGAAACCTAGAGAGGATTGGAAGTTTAGGGAGGATTGGAAACCTAGAGAAAGTTGGAACAAGAACAAGGGAAGAGTCATGGAGAGGTCACAAAGGAATAGGGATATCAATTATTTTAAGTGCTTTAGATATGGACATACTTCCCATGAGTGTCCAAGCAAGAGAACGATGTATACTAATCCCTATGGTGAGGTTTCTACAGACGAAAAATAAGAGGGAGAAAGATACCAAAGAGATCACGAGGGAAATGGGAATGAGAAAAGTGATGAAGGGAAAGTTTTTTATCAAGAATACTTTTTGGTGGGAGTCACAAGAAGGTCATTGAATTCACAAGCCATTGAAAACCATGATCACTAACAAAAAGAGAACATTTTCTACACTAGGTGTCTAATCAACAAGATCCCTTATAGTGTCATTGTGGATAGTGGGAGTTGCATTAACGTGATTAGTGCAAACTTGGTTGAAGAATTGGACATGAGATGGATTAAACATCCCAAGCCCTACAAATTGCAATAGTTGAACAATAGTGCGGAATTGAGAGTAAACAAATAAGTTTTGGTGTCTTTTGATATGGGAAAGTACAAGGATGATGTGCTATATGATGTGGTATCCATGTAAGCGGGTCACTTGCTCCTAGAGAGGCTTGGCAATACAATAGGTATGTAAAGTATGAAGGGAGGAAGAATACTTATTCCCTACTAAATAAGAGAACTAAATTTACCCTCACCCCCATGGCTTCTAGTAAGGTGAACAAAGATCAACGAATCATGAAGGAGAAAGAAAAGAAGAAAGGAGCGCAAGATGTCAAACAAAAATAAGAAATTGAGAGGAAAGAACAAGAGAGGAAAGAAAAAGAGTTGAGAGAGAGGATGGACAAACAAGTACCTTTGATGATCAAGGATAGGAGTGAGTAAGGACAAGAGAGGGAAGGTAAAAGAAGAGTGAATTACTTTGCAAAAGAAAGTGAGGTCATAGAGGCTATAGAAACTAAGGAATCGGTTATTCTTCTTTTATACGAAAGTTCTTATGTTTCTACTAATGATTCTATATTGTCTTTGTCTAAAGAAATTGCAGATTTATTCTTTAAGGAAGTGGTGAGAATGCACGGGATCCCAAGGACTATTGTCTCGGATAGGGATACTAAATTCCTTAGCCACTTTTGGAGAGTATTATGGAACAAACTTGGTACTAATCTCTTGTTTTTCACAGCTTGTCATCCTCAAATGGACGGACAAATGGAGGTGGTCAACCGAACACTCACCCAACTCTTGCGGACTATAATCAAGAAGAACTTGAAAAATTAGGAGGAATGCTTGCTACACATTGAGTTTGCTTACAATAGGGCTATGCACTCTGCCACTTCTTATTCTCCTTTTGAAATTATGTATGGTTTTAATCCTCTAACTCCTTTAGATTTGGTTCCCTTACCTATAGGTTAACGGATGAACCTCGATAGAGCTAAGAAGGCAGAAATGGTGAAAGCACTCCGTGAGAAGGTGAAAGCAACCATCACAAAACGAAATAAAGAGATTGCCCATAAGCGTAATCAAGGAAGGAAAAATGTGTTATTTGAACCGGGCGATTGAGTATGGGTGCATCTTCGCAAGGAGAGATTTCCCACTCAACGACGAAGCAAACTAGATCCAATGGGGGATGGTCCATTCCAAGTTCTCACCAAAGTTGGAGATAACGCTTATAAGATAGATTTACCCGGTGAGTATCATGTTAGTGCCACTTTTAACGTTAGTAACCTCTCTCCCTTTGATGTAGATGATGGCAATGATTCGAAGACGAATCCTTTTCAAGGAGGGGGAGATGATGAGATTCCGCTTCATCATGGAGGTCAAGATCAAGGAGGGAGAGGCGTGATCGTGTAAGGATAAGGACCGATGATAAGATTTAGGACCAAGAAGCTTCAAAATGATCTTCAATTGCTCATAAAATCATGCTTGAGGATGGAAGAAGGTTGGAAGGTTGAAGAAGTTAGCCAATAGCTCATTTTGATGACTATCCAAGAAGAACCCCAACAAGAACTCAAGCTAGCAGCAAAGATGGACGAAATTTGATCAAAAAGTTGGCTTTCCAGTGGACATCCGGCGCTGACCTAAGAAACCGAACCGGTGCTGGCTTCATTCTGGCACACGACTGGCCGAAGACAGCACCTAATCGGCGCTCGCTCCAGCCTGGGTAGCCGACTGCTTCCCTGTGTTTTTGATATTTTCTCCGAATTTTCTTCATTTTAAATGTTTATAAAGACCTATTAAAACCCTAAATTGTATTAGAACCTCGGGGATTACTTAGCTAGGGTTAGAGTAGTATAAATACAATTTTTAGTGATTTGACAAGACAATTCACACACTTTATTCAAATTTGTAGAGAGAGTCTTGAGAGGCCCAGCCTCCTTATTCATTTTATTCAAGACCATGCTTAAGGGTTAGTCCTCTTTATGAATGAGTCTATAAACTCTTTTAGATAATCTAATGTGGTTTCTTTCAATGGGTCTTAATTGCTTTGCTCTTCTAAGGTTTGTTTGAATTCCATTACTTGGGTGCCTATTTTCTCTATTCTATTTGTTCTTGTTTACCTTTGTTGCTTCAAGGATATTGGGATGAGATTATAGTATGACTTTGTACTATTCTTGAGGATCTTTGAAGCTTAATTCTTCAAGAGTTTGATAGACGGTAGGTTGTTAGTTTAATTTCTCCTTTTTGTCTCAATAAATTCATTGTTTTGGTCTTATGGGAAGAGCTGAACTCATAACCAACTAAACCACCTACAAGACCAAGAAAAAGCCTACTCAAGATCATATCACCTTGGCTCTATCTGCCTTTTAGGTGAACGACCTTTTGGTCATTTTTCTTATAATGTAAGATTCACACTGAGGTTAACTTTTCAATCTTAATGAGTCCAATGGCCCATCATAAATTAACCTCTGAATCCTAATTGAGTTAATGTGACCCAACCTTAGATGCCAAAGATATGAGTAATAGACATTGGTCTTTCTCTTTTTACTTAAAGGTTCAGATTGAGCGTTATTTATTTGATTATTTGCAGGATTTAAAAAGAATAAGTTTCTATACATGTGCCCCATATATAAAACTTTTCTATTTCTAATGATAGTAATACCAGAATGGAAAGAAACAAAATATCCATAATTTATTAGCTTTGCAAATGAAATCAAATTATGTCTAAAATCAGGTACATATAAAATATCTTTTAAAATAACTACTTTATTACCATAAAAAATAAGACCCAGCTATTCTACTGCAAGGGTCTATACTTGTGCTTCATTTCCTACTCGTTGTCAATGCTCACCCTTCTAGAGTCTTTTTATCTTCCTGAACCCTTGCAAGGAGTTACAGATATGATCAGTGGCTCTAAAATCAACAATCTAAGTAGAAGTTGATCCAACTATATGAAACTGACTCTAGATAAAGAACAATACGTGTAGGGTTTTTTTTTTTTTGCCTGAAGCTCCGGACACTTATTTTTTCAGTGTCCCTTCTGCCCACACTTAAAGTACTTGCCCTTGAGCTTGTTGGGTTGGGCCGATGCATTTTCCTTCTTCTTCTTGAACTTTCTGGGCTTGAGCCCAGTTCTGAAAGAAAAAGCCCTAGTAATCACAACCTTAGACTGTGGCTTCATGACCTTCTCCGCCACTTGGAACTCTTTCATTAACTCAGTTAAACTCATGTTTAACTTGTTCATGTTATAATTTAACTTAAACTGAGTAAAAGAGCCCGAAAGAGATTCTAGAACCATGTCTACTTGGTTCTCGGGGTCAATAACAGCCCCTAAGACTTCTACTTCCTCGAAAGTAGCAATCATCTTGAGCATATACTCTATGACTGATACTCCCTTAGCCATCTTAGTGTTGATGATCGTCCTAAGAACCTCCTGCCTTGCGGGCTGGCTCTTTTCTGCGAACATCATAGCTAGTGATTGGCTAATGTCGTTTGCAGTAACTATGTGCTCGTGTTTAGACTGGAGCACATTAGACATGGAGGCCAACATGTAGCAACGAGCCATCTCATCGGCCTTCTTCCATACTTTCTCAACCTCTCGCTCTTCAGCAGTGGAACCCTTCCCGATAACATGGCAGGCTTCGTAGAGAACATACTTATACTCCTCAATAGTGAGTATTATGTCTAAGTTTCTTTTCCAATCCATATAATTTGGACCTGTTAGTTTATTCTTACGGAGAATAACAGCCAAAGGACTAAAAGAACCTCCACCAACCATTTTTAAAAAATCAAAAATAAAAGAAAACTTAGTTTGTAAAAAATAAAATAATTTGTAATTTTATCCTCATATTAAGTCTGATAATAGTTAACCCTATCACTATTATCTTTAATATGATTAATTTAACTCTTAAGAAAGCTGGCATAACTTCTTAGGAAGATTAACAGTTTCCTAAGCGAAGTGTATTAACCACCACAAATTAATTTTCTTTTTAGGTAATAATCTAAAAGATAACTCCATCGTGGGATGACCGTTTCTTCTTATTTCCTATGGACATTTCTCGCACCCTCCAACGCGGGTTGGCCGATCGTAGTACGTGTACCAGGTTATTAATTATATCCATCCATTAATTCTAAATTCTTGTGATATCCCCATCCTATACAAGTTCACTCACAGGGTGACGCGAGGGGATCTACAATCTCTAATGAGGATCGAAATGGAAGCCATTGGGCCATTGGAACTCCTCTCCCACTTAATATTTTAATATAAGAGTTTTCTTGGAAAATATCTTATAAAAATTTCAATTAAGTTTTCTTTTAGCTCAAAAATAAAATATCTAAACTCATAAAAATTTTTATGTCAATGTTTATACCATTTGAGAAAATTTTTATAGATTAATTTTATTTAAGTTAATAAACTTAATAATTTCAAAAATTCTCAATAAAACTTTTGAGAAATTTTGATTTCAAGTTTAATTTGACAAAAAGAATTTTTCTTTTTAAAAATAAATCAAAATGGTTTTCTATTTTAATTCACAAAAATATCTAAATCTAAAATATTTTCTATGTTAATAATAAAATCCTTTGAGAAAATAACCAAGAATTATTTTTGTTCGAATTAAAATTAATCATTTAATTTAAGAAAAATATTTTTCTTTGTCAAAAATTCCCAAAGACTTTAGCCTTTGAGAAAACGCGCACATAGGGTACAAAAAGAAATAAACATGCTAGAAAACTATAAACGTTTTCATGCTTTTTTATTCTTTTAACCCAAATGTCCAAATAATAGAATTAAATATATTAATTAATTAATGGTCTTATTTAATTCTAAATTTCTTTTACTATTATTTTTTATACAAAATATTTAACGAATATTAACTATTACAATAAAAATAACTTCGCCTGGTATAGGACTAAAAATCAAGAAAATTTTTTTTTTCTTAATGGTCCAGTGCATCCGCCGCATTGGATCATGGTCCATGGGAAAAACTTATGGACCACGATTCGACCTGCGACCCGCCCATGAAGCAGCCCAGTGACCCGGTCAAAATTGAAGACTTCAATTTGCGCAATTTGCAAATTGCAAATTGGTTCCTCGCGGGCTTCCTCACGCGGCGAGAGGAAGCCTGAAGCTTCCACGAAGAAGCTTTCCTCACGCGTCGGCCCGACTGCGGCTCCAAGCCGCGGCCCACACAGCTCCTCTCACAATAAGTGGCTCTGCTCGGCTTAGCTGCTACAATGTCATCTTCTCCGTTTTTCTTTTTGAAATTTTCTTCTGTGTTTTTGCATTTTTTTTCTTTTGGCTCTTTCATCCAAACAAAATATAAAACACTTAACAAGCGCTTATACCTTTAAAAACAGTGGGCTTACACGTTTCATCTAAGAAAATAGTAAATTATAGAAGCCTATGTCTCAACGATGAGACTTACAAAGCGATCTATCCTATACCATAAACAGCGAAAGTTCACAGAAAACATCCATAACAAATATTTTCTTATTTTTGTTAAGCCTAGCATGCTTCCTATATTTACCAAACTATGGCTCTGATACCACTTGAAAGGTTAGTATGGCAAAAATGATGAAACATAAAGTATGCTTACTGAACAAAAAAATATAGAGTATCGCATGGAAGCTGTTTACCTCTGTGTTTGAATGACCTTATTGGCACTGAAGAAGGTGTCTGGACCACTTCTTGTTGAATGCTTAAAGCCACTGGTTCTCCCAACACCTCCAGTTACACTCTTGTAAGACGTCTACTTCTTCTCATTCACGTGAAGCATTTGAGTTTCTAGAATATGGCCACTGTTTCTCCTAAAGACGATGAAAGCTAAAAATTCGGATCAAAGAATGGCCTTCGTTCTATTTTCAATACCAGAGAAAGACAAAGAGAGTGAAACAAAAATATCATGCTTTTTGTTATCCTCTCACGCCAAACAATATGAGATCCATCCCATATTTTTTTTAATTTTATTTTACCCTTGGTGTCATTCATTGGGCCAGATAAAACTATTTACTCTTGGGCTTGAACACCCATAAATAATAAGCCTCAATTATTTATTTTCTGGGTTTCATAAAATAGCTCAATAAATAATTAACAAGCCCAAATAAACCAATATAAAATAGCAAACATTTTATCTAGGTTAATTTTCTAATTATTCAATCTGGGCCTTAGACTCTGAATAATTAATTAACCAATTAAACTAGATAAAATATATACTCTCTCTTGGACCTTTTATTTTATTCTAATCTAATAATAAATCAGACTACTTAAATAAAATAAAATAAAATTCATAATTATCAAGACCAATTCCTTAATCCAAATCTGTCAGGATTTAAGGGCTATTCCGGGGACCAAAAGACACATCATCTTAGCTATTGAAGTGACCAAAATACCCTTACTATATAAATAGCTGTATTTTGTATTTTAAATATTCTTTAATATTACCATAAGGAAATATTGACCTCAAGGACAATGTTGCGTTAGCAAAGTCTCCGACCTATAGGTGTAATGACTAAAATACCTTTCTACGCATCGCCGTATATTTAGAGATAAGGAGTGTACTAACACCTCTCTAAAAGACATCTATCATTCGTAGACCTCTAATCCAATGATCCACGACTCCTTGAATGTTTCCACTTTCTAAGGGAGTTACCCTAAAGCAAATATCCAAGTCATGTTCCTCAAAGTCCTTAATATTTAAATAATTTGAACAGTCACAAGGGGTGATATAGCGCAGAAATTATCTTGTACAAGTTTGTTTTAACTAACTAGTTACATATACCAACATACAAGTATATCGGCTCTACGAAAGAACATCAACTACAACATATCAAAGAACATGCTTCCAAGTTCATCAGACCACCAACTCATACTCAAGCGGTAGAATATTAGCCCATACTGTAATAGTAATAGTTTGAGTTTCTTCTAAATAGTTCTTTTAAAAACCACTATTACGGGTTCTGTTCTACATATTCAAAATACGCTCATACTATGAAGTGAGTGGACTACTCACTGGCTAAAGGTAAGCCATTCTCCATTTGGAATTCATAACAAAATAACCTAAACAAGATGAGATTCCCATTTTCATCAATGAGTTAAGAACAAACATTTATGTGTTAAGTAACCTGTGATCCTTATCTTATTGTAAAAGACCACCGTTCACATGGATCACTTAGTTAAACACAATGGGTCTTTTCCAAACACAAATCATGCACAAATAAAATATAAATTCACAAATAAATTTGAGAATAAATTTTCCAAGGTAAAATTTGACAATAAATTCGATAATTACATCAGAAATCTAGTCTAGAGGGCATATATTCCAACACATGCAAACAAACAAACACATATATTATCGGTGCCCACATCATCAAAAACACAATATAGCCAAAATTGTAGTAACATCAAATGAAAAAATTTATTAAGTACGAAACCCAGACACCAATTAATTAGATATGATTAATTACCAAAGTGAAATTTCCAAAATTTAGCATCATTATATAGATAATCGAACTCACCAAGGTGAAATTAGTGGCCACATTGAAGCTTAGCCTAAAATCTCTCCCCGACATCAATCACAGCTTCCAAACTAATATTTTTTATTTATAAATAAATATGAATTTCCCAAATCCACCGTCATAACTCTGGTAGCTTTGAACAAAAGGTAAAAAAGGAAAAAAAAATTGCAAGATCAATAGTAAAAAAATATGAGTCTATAGCTATAGAATCTCTAATTTAACACTCCAATTAATTAAACCTATGAGATACCCACTATATGATCAAGGCTAGCCCAAATAATCTTTGCATCCCCTTCAGTCTTACCTTGATTCACCGACTGAAACTCCTTTTGTTCCTTTCCAATTGGGAGTACATCAATGTCATTTTGGTGATCCAAAGTTTCT
The DNA here is from genome assembly GCA_026120185.1 of Voacanga thouarsii. NCBI lineage: Eukaryota > Viridiplantae > Streptophyta > Magnoliopsida > Gentianales > Apocynaceae > Voacanga > Voacanga thouarsii. Next base: position 3,385,315 of record JANUWF010001425.1, read on the forward strand.
CCTTGCAATCATTCTTGATCACTCTCGACTTAGTTTGTCCTTCCCATCTAGCACATCGAAAATTCTTGGTTTTTTTTCTCGGACCCATGTTAGACAATTTTGTATAAACATAGATAATCTTCTTGACTCCTTTGTTTCCCGAATTGTGGTCGGGTTTTTCCCATGGATCATAACTTGAAGAATCTCCCATGGAGTCCATTCTCAACATAGAGAGCTTTCTCCACTACTACATCTGAAGGAAGCAACTGCCCTCTTCCTTTTTACCCTATTATAGAGAAAATTAAGTTTGCAATCTATAGTTAAACACAGTAATAGTATTTTATAATACCATACTTAGAGTTGTAAACGAATTAAACGTTAGCGAACAAAAACTCGTTCGAACTCGTTCGTGTTTGAATAAGGCTCGTTTGTTTAATAAACGAACAAACTCGAACACGAACTCGAATTCGAATAATAAACGAACGAACTCGAACATATTCATGAACATATTCGAACGTTCATGAACATATTGTATATTTTTAAAATTAATTATATTATATTAATTATTTTATAATATTAAGATTTATTAAGAATAAATCTTATATTATAATTATAATTATATTATTATATATTTTTTATTTAATATTATAATATTCAATTATTTTAATTAAATTTTAAATTATTATTTTTATAAATTTTAAAATATAAAATATAAAATAAACGAACTCGAACAATTTGAACTCAAACGTTAATCGAGTTTTTCGAACTCGAACTTAAACGAACTCGAACATTATCAAACAATAATCAAACAAACTCAAACACGAACTCTAGCTCGAATAATAAACAAATGAACTCGAATATTGTTCGATTATATTCGAACTCGAACTCGAACTCGAAAATGTGATACTCGATTCGTTCATATTCGAATACAGCTCTAACCATGCTTAAGCAACCAAATAGACATTTTACCTTTTCCTGACCTCTAGTCAGGAACCCTAAAGCTAAAGATTGTCTTCAACCCTAGTGTAGGCTCATCAGTTGTGATTATTGTGAAGAGCTGTTGACAATAAATAGTAGATTATCAAACTTTCAAAGTGGTTAAATCTTTTCGAATAACGAAAAGACATACTGACCTTTTAAATTATTGAATAAAAAAAACTTTATCCAAAAACTTAGTTTGGGGATAAACATAGCACAATAAACTTATTCAAATAACCTTTACATTTAAAAAAAATTAAAAAAAACTTTATTGACTTCAAAATTGTCATGTGTCAAAATAAGACGCAGCCACTTGTCACTACAGCAGTATTGCATGCGCTACAACTTATGATTTGGAGAAGAAAGGAAAGGATTTGAATTTTTTAGACTATTAAACTTGAGTAGAGTTGTTTTCATTTTTTTTTTTATAAAAAAAAAAACCTCAAGTAGAGATGGCCTTCCCATTAAAAAAAAAAATCCCTAATTCTCTTCAAAAATTTAAAGATTTAAAAAAAACCTTTTTAATTTTTACATTATACTCGTACAAAATATCTTAAATCAAAATTTATTACATTATCATTTACTATATTCTTTTTTATGGCATATTTACGGCAATTCCTTGTTGCCTAGACTCCACAAACGGAAAAAGGCATCAAAATATAAAATTTTTATTAGTAACAAAAAACAATTAATATTTTAAACAAAAATTTTAATATATTTATGGACATTCTCAGTCTTCTTCGATTATCACGTAACAAATTTCTTAAATTCTTTTCTTTAAAAAAAACTTTGAAATTCTTAATTTAACTCTATTTATACATGTTATAATTATCTCACATCTAATTAATTGAATAATATTTTTTTAAGTTTTTATTAATCTTTTTCTTTTTTTAAATATTTTTCCCTATCTCTATCATTCTTTAGTCTCCTTCTCCCTATCTCTTTTCTCCTTCACACACACACACACACACACACACACACACACACACACACACACTCTCTCTCTCTCTCTCTCTCTCTCTGCCCAATAGAATCATCATGATTTGATGTAGGTTAAAAAAAAATCGAAATTATTGTTTGAATAAATTCTTTTTAGTACTATATAATTGAAGACTCCATCTTCAAAAAATACAAAAATTCCATTGGATCTTGGAGTTTCTACCATTCAATTTTTAGCAGTATACAATTTCTTTTTTTCCCCCCTTTTCTCACCATCAACTATTTTTTTT